>CAJINU010000019.1:624864-950568 GCA_905178165.1 Amoebophrya sp. A25 | reverse complement strand
CACACCACCACACCCACACACCACCACACCCACACACCACCACACCCACACACCACCACACCCACACACCACCACACCCACACACCACCACACCCACGCCACCCACCACACCCACACGCCACCCACGCCACCCACCACCACACCCACACACCCACGCGTGGGCTTTTCTACCCACAGCCCCACTCAGTTGCAGTTCCACCCGCGTATGGGTTTGCCCGCCCACAAACGTGCCGGGCGTGCTTGTTTCAAAAGCCTAACGACATGGCCAGCGACTTGTAAGCATAAGTATAAGTAATACCAACTCCCTGTTTGCAATTAAATGCTTTTCGCCACCCTTCAGGGCCAGAACAGAAGAGAGGAATATGCCGACCCTCGACAGTGCGCAACATCTCGTGGGTGCCTCGGATAGTATCTAAAGATTAGCAGAGAAACTACAGAGATAGAGGAGATGAGAGGAGAGATAGAGGAGAGGAGAAGTGCGATTGATTGTCTGAGCGCGCTAGGCGGGGGAAGGACAGACCTCATCTACCAGTAGTAGTTGGAACTAAGAACTAGTTGTAGTTGTTGCTTCCAACAACTATTATCGGCGAGACAAAGTAGGTCCGGCAAAAACAATGTTCTCATTCTCGAACTACATTAGTACGGGCTTCAGCTTCAGGCAGGATGTGAGTGTACTTAGTATAGGAAGAAAGGGCCATAATCGAAGATGTCGTAGGGTGTCTTCAGGCTGAACGCTTTCGCCAACGTCTGAGCTTTACTGGCTTCTCTAGAATCTCCTTAGAGGAAGTCGAAGACGACGCTGTACTACTTTAGTTGAAATGTATAATAGTTGCTTACATACATCCACAGGGGGGGGCCGCCCTCCCTGGTACATAAATATAAGCGAAACACTTATCAGATACCATAATCGATTTCTTGTTTTTGACTCAAACATTGCATCGGCTACTCTGCTTGAGATTGTTCCAAAAATAGTGTCTGTGGCTGTGAAGGTCTAGGTCACTCACGGCGAGTGATGTAGATGATAAATGTGATACATAAGAGGAAGAGCGATATTAAATCGCGGAAGAGATAAAAAGGAATAGGCGCGACGAACTAGCGAAGTAGATAGGGGACGCAATTTCTTAAGTCCATTTGAGCGGCTGCCCTTGCCGCAAAGCACCGTAAAAAATTTCTTTACAATACTCCAGAAAACCTATCTCCTCGGCAATGTCCTCGATCGTTCTTTTCGTCTCTCTCGCGTGCTTCTTAGAGTGGTCTGTAATCTTTATCATTAACTAAGAAACCTATGAACTTACAAATTCTTTGAAGTAGTTGCAGTTAATGAAAACGAACCAAACGCGGGAGAGTAGAAGTTAAGGCTTCTACAAGATTGATAATTGTGACTTCAAAATTTAATTATATCAGTGACCAACAAAGTGAAAGAACGCGAAGTCTCTAATCTTGTTTATAACGTTTAACGTATGAAGTGGCTCGACCTGTCCGGCAAGGCGAACAGGCTGTCCCACGTGTGGCCCTTAAATTTTTCCGCGATGAGGTCTTTCACGATGCGCTGGTCTTGCTTGGTGCCTTCAGCTTTTCGATGCATCTTCACGCCACGATCGGGATCCCTTCTTTTTAGAAATAGGCGATGAGGACCACAAGGTATTGATGACTGATTGATGTAAATACCTACTCACGAGGTAGAGAGCGACGACGTAGAGAGTGGATCTAGCAGATAAGAATAACCGAGATACTGAAGTAAGGGGAGCCTTTTAAAGCTGCCTCCCCTATTTCAGTCAGCAACTCGGTTACGGTTTGTATTTCCAGTTTTCGATTATAAGTAAGTAAACGAGAAACTTCTTGTAGTAAGAGCAGAAAGTAGAACAACTGCTAGTAGCCTTAGCCTTGCTTTCTGTAGCTCGAGTAGCCTTGTCTGTGCCGGGGCAAACGCTTCCGAGACTCGACTATTAGCGAAAAAAGTAATAGACTCGACTAAAAAAAAGTAGAAGACTGCCGCGCCGTTTTTCTTCTAGACCAAGACTGTACCAAACGGAAAGCTGAAGACTCTGACTTGCTTTTCTTGATACACTGGCGAGCGGCAGTCTGGTAAAAATTAAACGAGGACTAGAGGACTGAAGGCCACGACTCATGAACGCGAAGCATGGAAAAGTCTTAAGCTCAAATCCAAAGGATTGTAGGACGTCGATCGTTCGGTCGCCAGGCTTCGTGAAGACCGAATGAGCATACAACACGTAGACGTGACGATCTGCGGTCGAAGAGGATGGGTCGTAGTCTGTACGAGGATTAGAGAGGTTTTCGCTACTATCGACGTCTGGTCTTGCTATTACGGGTGGAGCTCGTGTAAGAACAAGAAGCTAGAGCTTCTTTTTCTAGCAATAGTTACAGGTAGAAGAAGGGAGCCTGTCTTCTATGTACATTACAAAGGCTAAAAAAGCAGCTGGAGGAGTATTGCAGGTAAAGAAGGGAGGCTGTCGTCTATGTCTACATTAATAAATATGTAGGCTCAGAAAGCGGCACCATAACAGTGTAATTGTCCACAGAAAATTGGTAGACCAGGTCTTCTTTATCGATCGGGATTCGTCCTTTCAAGTCTATGCCATGAAGCGGATGCTTCGGGTCCTTCTGCTTATTTCCAATGTTTTTTTCGAAAAATGGAGCTGTCGCGTGCGGGATCCGACCGTCGGAATATTAGAGCAGTTTGGAGGTAAAGGCTGTCTTAATTGCATTTTTCAATGACCTCAAGAACCAGCAAGCTAGTATTAAAAGGTCAACGCTAAAAGCAACAAGGTGCTGTTTATCGATTGATGCTACAAAGAACTAGGCTACCTCGGGAAATAATTGCCACGATACCCAGTAGACACATCAAAAGAAGAGCAACTTTTTTCTTATCTTGCTACCTGATCAGTGAGTCTAGGAATAATCACAAGTGCTCTCGCCTGTTCTGTTACAGTTCCTCGCTTTCCCTTACAACTACAAGGCTACGCGTTCGCATAATCAGTATCACTGAGCCAGAGTCACAAGTTAAAAGATAAAGACTCTTTTAGCGAGCCATAATATGTTGCGAACATTTCTCGTATATTGAGCTTCCTCATCGGAAGCCACATCTTTCCACACCGCTGCTCTTCGTAGTTGAATGTGCTGCCGTAAATTAGCAGAACATATGATGAGACATAGTAATTCAAATTCTATGCATAGGTGGGTACAATAGAGGTACTTACACTAAAACTGCGGCGACTCGCCTTCGTTGTTCCTGCTACATGTCGCCTCGTCGACTGATTAACTACAGTTCTAGACTAAGCAACACCTAATTTTTCACCATATTCGATGATCTATTTCTGCGAGAGTCGTTTGCTTCTCCTTCAATCAAATAGAAATACAGTCCTAAACTAAGCAGCACCTTATTTTTCAACAAAGCTTCTGAAGCTGAGAAAGAGAAGGACTCATTTGCCTTAACCGAAAGAGAAAGTTTTCTGAGATCAGTGTTGGCTTCCCCCACTCTGGATCGTATCCCCGTCGCTCTGCCTTTGCCTTTTTCTTCTCCTAAATTAAAGATCTCTAGGATAGTTGATGGCGACGGCGAGCACTCTGAGAAAGGTAATAGTAGTCAGATCAAGATCAAGATCAAGCTCAACATCGATCAAGATCAAGGTCTTGAGGAATCGTTAAATGCTACAACGAACAGCTTGTGCGTGCAAATAGAAAGAAGCAAACGCCTTAACTCTTCATCGAGATACTCGAGTCGACAATAAACGCCAATTTTTTTGGCTGCGATGATTGCGCGTTCGTTTTCAACACGGGCACACTTTAGAAGGTGGTGGAGGGACATCAAAGTTTGCAAGCGGCTACAGAATCAAAAACGAATATCAATCTGGATTTAAAGAACGTAATCTATAGTCACCAGTGTAGGTTACTAACGGTCGTCTAGAAGAGAAAACACAAATCATTGGTAAAGAATAAGCAGTATAATCTATCTACTAAAGTTTAATACCTTCTGAAATTGGTAAAGAACAACTACTCAATCAATCTCCAGGAGCCTTGAACAAGTTCTTGAAGCAATTATTTATTGAGAATATGAACTACAGTTGCCTTAACCACTGCCAATCCAGATCTGTGGGCTTCCTAGTCTTAGGATCGAAGTCCACGTCCAACACCAAGGTTTCGCCACCAATGAAATCGCCTACCGCGAAGAGTCTAGAAGGACCCAAATTTCCGCCATCCACGTGAATCTTACAGAGACTATTGCGATTTGCTGTGATTGAAGTATATTAGAAGAGCAAGACGTATGGGTTAATTAAAAGATCTCCTAGTAACTTGTCCCGTAAAGACAAATAAAGGTTGTAGATGAACTTTTGAGTACTTACAAAGCAAGCGACGTCTAGTTCCAGTAGAAGCTTTTACAGACAACCCAACTGCAGCTGGGAAAGCGATGAAAGTAGAACTGGAGGAAGTCGCTCTTTTTCTGCACATAGGAAACGCGATGTACAACGCTTTGACCAGGTTGCCTCGTAGAAAAAATAAAAATGCATAATAGGCCACGTCTGACAAAAAAACAATTACACTAGCCGTTTATCTTCAGGAAACTCACATGTAACGGCTAGGGTAATTTTTTTTTCTCTATAATCGAGGAAGCAAAAAGCTTAGGCTAGGTTAGGTTATGGATCCTGCACATCGAGCCTCCCGGACTCCTAGCTCAACTCCGAGGATGGTGGGCGACGAAAAGGAAGAAAAATTCAATTACAGTAGCCGTTACAGGTGAGTCTCCTGAACAGAATAAGTCGCTAGCCATAAGTATGCCACCACTTTTCTTCTTCAGGTCTACCACTCTTGGCATCCTCCGCATCCTCGTGAAGTTTCGTGAGCGCGTTGATGATAAGGGTCAAACCGCTATCCCTTGTCGAATCCCTACCGAATTTTCCATACGGCCTGTCATTCAAGAGACCGAGAGTAGTCTTAGAGGTACTTAGGTCTACCTGGTAGATGATGTGGTAGAGCGGTTCAAGAAAATGATCCAAATTCTTCTCAACAACTCCCTACCCACATACCACAACAACAATATTCTTCTTTCACAACAACAAGTTGAAATTCCTACCCACATATTGGTCATCAGATTCACAACATTCCTGAAGACGCTTTTAGTCAGCTTGCTTCTTGTCTTCAGAGACCATCTGCTCAAAGCTTTCGTACTCCGAACCCTTCCTCGTCCTCCGAGAGAAAACATGAACACCTGTGAACAAGGTGAATCACAAGAATACTTTGACTTTGAGATCCTTTAATGAGCCTTAATGAAGTATCTATTTTGCTTGTCGGCGCGAACCTCTGGCGCATTGTCCGGCTTAGCATCCGGGTGGAAGGAGAGTGCACGACTATGATTTCTTGGAAAATCGCAATGCCGAGAAAAGTCCGGAAAATTAGCGCCAGGCAGCTAAACATTCTTTTCCGTGATTGAGTGGAGGTCAGCCCTTGGGTGTCATTGAACCATAGTAGGTTTCATCGTCATGGTCATGCATCTCACGTCTAACTGGCCTCCCTGGTCATGTCTGAGTTGCCTCCTGACACCAAGGTGCCCGGAATCATTGCCCTTAGGGGGATTGATATCTCACATAAGCACCAGAGAGTAACTCTGACAACGACTAGCCTTAATCAAAAATTTCCAACGCTCGGTCCAATCAAGCAAGCACATCAACGAATACGCGGCCTTGAAGTTTTCGTTTCTCGCTGCCTGAATTAGAAGTTTACGACTAACTTGCATCTGGTCTTTTGTGTTAATTTTGTCGTAAATTACTGTCCAATTCTATGCGTCGTTTTCGCCTATTCCTATCAAAAACCAGAATCTTAGACGGGATTACGCCTCAGTCTGTTTCTACTTTTTTGTTTTTATTATCGGACTTCTACTTTTGCTTCTCGTCGCTCAACTCCAATTTCATATCCATGCAGAAGAAGTCCTGATTATAGTACTACTACTACTACTACAAATACGCAGGAGATGGAGAATGTCAAAAACCAAGAATGAGTACCAAAACAACAGCCTTAACTGGTAGAGTCCGTCCTTGACTAGCTTCCTTTCCTTCACTGTCAGCGAAGGAATGTCTGCAGCGGACGCCTTTTTCGCTGGAGTTGCAACGGCCCTTTTGTTGCTTTTAGGACTAGGCACTTCCTTCATCGCGGCTTTGCCTCTACTTTTAGGACTGGGCTCCGCTGCTTCCACACTCGTCTCCTTATGGTGTGGTGTTGCGTGCACTCGCCCAAATCGATCCACCATGTCACCGAATTCATTAGCGAGGACGAGAGGGTGCAGTAGGATTGACGAAGATCTTCACCTCTATTACAAGTACTTCGAGAAAAGTACTCTTGTTACTAATACAGTCTTATTACAAGTACTTCTAGTAACCAAGAAGAGAGAGGGGGATGATCTTCTTCATCTCAATCTAGTGCGGTGATCTTCTCTTCTAGTGACCGAGAGGTCGCCTCAACGATAAATGGCCTCAACGTACACCATTGTAGAAATAGGCTTTGAAGCGGAGAGAACAGTGCAAAAATAGAAATAGCTACTTGACTTTCTGCTCATGCTCATCGTCACGACAAGTAGAACGAATAGCAATGCGAGCCTTAACTTGACATTGACCGCCGACCGGGTCTGTCTTCTTCCCATACCATTGAGAATCGATATATTTTTGGCTTAGAGCAGTTGTAACAAAAGAACGGGCACACACAGGCACAACTAAAAGACTAGGACGTGCCTCTTTTTTTGTTACGTCAATAGGTCTAGGTCTAGCTAGCCGTGCCACTTTTCTTATTGAACGAAATTTAGTGTCGTACACGACTAGCTTCAAAAAGGAAAAAATTACTAGTAGATCAAAGAACAGGCTCAATCTTCTCTCTAAATCTAAATCAATAGTAGACAGAGTAAGAGGAAGTAGCACTAGTTCTTTAAGAACTACAGTTGTCCTTGCCTGTTGTAGACCGACAACTTGCTCTTCTTGATATTTCGTAGTACTAGTAGTTGTTCACTAGGTCTTTTGCTAGTACTACTAGCCTAGGTAGTAGTAAGTTGTTCACTAGTTCTTTTGCCAGTACTTCTACTAGCCTAGGTAGTAGTAAGTTGTTCACTAGTTCTCTTGCCATAATTGGTATTTCTCGATAACGGCAGAATATTTCGCGTCCATCTCTCCACTCTTGGCAGGCTCTGATCTTTCGACCCGACGCAGCTTCTTCTCCCCCTCGTCCATGTTCCTCTCGACTTCATCCATATCTTCCGTGTCATCTTCATCCTCGTGTTCATCTGTTTTTTTAGAGGTAATATATAAGTACCATAGCTAACTGCACGTTCGCATCGTTAGCAAGATAAAAGACACCACGCTGTAATAACTTGGCATGTCATGCCATGTGCCCTCTTTCACCACGTGGTCAAGTGGATGCGAGGTCTTTCACTTTTTCCTGCACGTTCGCATCGTTAGCTAGATAAAAGATATCACGCTGTAATGGAGAATCGGATGAGGAGTGTTGTTAACTAGACATCCAAATGTTGTTGACCAAGAAAATTGTGGTCAATCTCAATATGAATATCAAAATCAACTACATCTTAAATTATAGTACAACAACAAGCACATAAGTGGTAGTTAATATGTGGTAGATAAACTTCTACCCGTCATTTGTAGTCGAGGAGTATTGCAACCTGGTCGTATTTCTCACCTTGGTTACAGGTCGTTAGGCGGATCATGGATACTTACTGAATGCTATTCCTATTTCTAGAAGTTGTAAAAATCCTCGCTAGCCTTAAGGTCCCCGTTATTATCACCTTCGACCTTCTCGCTCTTTCGGCCTTTCTTCTGCTTTGACTGTTGAGCAGCAGCACTACTCGTACTACTGAAGATAGAGGCGCCGGGAATTCATCTCAGGGATCATCTGGGTCACTTTTTCCCGGGTGTCTTTCTCTTCCAGATGACTTCGGAGATGAATTCCCTACACTCATAATACTGGAAGATGTAGCTCCATTTTTTTCCTTCTTCTCTTGACCTCGTTTAGCTTGATCAGCGTTCGCGTAGGAAGCAGTAGATGTTGCGGCAGTGATGGCGTTCTTAGCAGTGCTAGAGGAAGCAGTCGATGTTGCGGCAGTGATGGCGTTCTTAGCAGTGCTGCTAGAGGAAGCAGTAGATGTTGCGGCAGTGATGTTTTTATCCGCAGGTTTTGTTCCTATCTTTTTCATGGCTGATGTTGTAGAAGTGGTACTAGAACTAGTATTGTTCTCTTTTTGCCGCAATTCAGCATCACCTATGTCGCTCTTTCCGTGTGGTCCACCATCCTGGCCCATAGCGTCGTCATCATCATCTTGCTTTTCTACTAGAGGTGACAGAGACTGGTCGTTTTTCTTAGTCTGATCTCCTGTCTTCGCAGAGGACTTTGCTTCTTCGCCAGCGTTTCTAGCACTAGCTGGTGTAGCAACCCTCTTGTTGGACGAGGAGGAGGAAGCGGAGGAGGAGGAGCTTCCTTGACTCTTCTTCATAGCTGTGGCATTTGCTGCAGCTCCAGAATGGCTTCTTCTAGAATTTGAATTAGCGCTCTCTGCAAGTGTAAATTATTCGAAATGAGCTACAGGAGTAGATGTGAGAAGTTTATTTGAAGCACCCGAGAGATTCACAGTTGTGTAGTTTGTCTGAGTACGTAGAAAAGCGAATATCTCTTTTTACTCAATTCCCTGGGAGCGATAGACTCGAGCTCTAGTTCGTCCGCGGAAGGCATTATTTTCCATATTATCACTTAAGTTAGTAGAACATGACTGATCTTCGCCAACAAATGCCATAACGTCTGCTTTCATTGCCTTCGTGTTATTTTTCGTTTTCGCAGGGGGTGGGTCGAAACCACCAAGCATCGAATACAAATCGTTGTCCATAGTGGCACTGGCAATGAGAAATTTGTTGGTATATTAAACAATTGCTTAATTGATTTTTATAATGCAAGTGCAATAACAGTATTTTTAACAGGTATTATTAGTATACTAGTGGTAATGAGGTAAAAAAGTTGCTTGACATAAATTCGAGAAACGTGCGTTCGTATTGCATATTCGAAGCTAAGGTTTTTTATTTTTTCATTGTGACGTGATTGATTCGGGTACTTTTTGGTCTCTTGTCTTTGAAGATAACTATGGCCTATCTTCGGCGATCATCATCATCGGCATCTAGGTTAGGTTAGGCGTAGGCCCGCCAGAAAAACTAGCAGGCTTCATTGGCTACTGAAGAGCTAAAAAGACAATACTAAACCTAGAGCTCGTTTTTGTGTTTCTTCTACGCATAACTCATGAGACCTCCTCATTTGTGCACCTACAACCGCATCTTCTTCGTAACCCTTTCTGTCTCCAACATCTCCTTCTTGGCGAAAACAAGAAGAGGACTCTCACTTATGAAGAGCAGGAATACGCACACTCAGTGAGCACTCCTGACACTCACTACTCCATCCGTGTATCACAACAAGGCCGCCGTAATATTCAGAAAGACGAGAGGAACAAGAAACATACAACGATAAAGCAAGTTACTGGACGAACAGAACATACATGAGCAAGGCACTTCGGCAAAATACTACTTCTTACTAGAGAAACTTTTACTACAGCGTCAAATCGTACAGGCCTACAACAGAAAAGTGTGGATTAGCAACTTGGGTGTGCGTGTGGTGGTGGCGGTGGCCACGTCTCAGAGAACACTAGACAAGTTGGTAGCGGGATTATAATGCCTATCGTGCGATAAGAGGGTCGTGATCATGTTGTTCGCGCATGACATATTGCCAGAATCAGCAACAACCTCTACAGCATACTTTTAGTCCTCATACTGGTCTCGGAAACATGCGTCGCGACGACAGCTTGATGGAGTTTGATGGAGTCAGTCTTTTACCGAACTCCAGTACATTTCAGTGCACCAAGGAGAAACAGTTTGACATTAAGGGGTCGTTACTTCTATTAATTTCGTTGGAGCAGCTTTATTCGTTCAGGTCTAGTTCATCGGAGGCCAAGCACTTCTATCAACTAAATCAGCATGTGCATACGTTTGTCTGTGCATACATCTGCCTGTGCATCCATCAACTAAATCTTCCACACTTCTAGCGTATACCGTTGGATTTAAATTCAAACACTTCATAGTTCATTCATTCACCCTTCTCCTATATTGATCTACATAAACATAACTCAAACTTGCGCAACTTGAAATAGAAACTTATTCCGGGTGCCTTTGCTTTTTGCTCCTCATTGTGCTGAAATCTTCGCATTTTCGTTGGTTGAGTGACTGCTATACACAACCTGAAACTTTGTGCTACATTTAGTGACTGCTATACATAAACTACAATCTTCTGCTCCTACGATCTCTTGTTTTGAATAACAAGAGCCGTGTCGATGTTGAACAATTGCGAATTTTGTCGTTGTTAGTGTTCGGGAAGTCGAATCGTAAATACCAGTTTGGGTTTAAATACCATTAGGGTTAGGAATCCATCTACGTTTACCGTTTTTAAGCTTAAATAGTCCATCTACGTAAGTTACATTCATCTACGTTTACCGTATTTACTTGCGAAACAATGGCTCAAACAATGTTTCATTATGCTCCTTGTTCGTGACTTCGACTACGCTTATCGTTGCTTTTTGTACTCGTTCTCCTACATTATATATAGTGTCTAATAGAATGTCTCAATAGATAATTCGCATGTCTAATCATACGATGTCTAAGAACAGTAGTATTGATTCGAATGACTGGACGTGATCGTTTACGTTTCCTATGTAGCGATATCACGTAGCGCCATGTCCTACATCAACATCGCTCCGTGTTTGCTCGCAAGACCTACATCAAAATCGCTCCAGGCTTGCTCGCGAGATCCATCAGCATTTGCTCCTCCTCTGGCGGTCTGCGCGGATACTGCCTCAACAACATCTGCTGCAGTGATTAGAAGATAAACGATGATATTAAAGATGAATTAATATAGAAGAGAACAACAAAGAACCTTTTCATTTTCACTCGCAGCCTTAAATATCCGAAACTCGTCTACGAGCAGCCTCGCCACCTTTGAGCATCACATCGCCACCGCTCACAGCGAAGTCGCGGCCTACGTTTACTTCTGGCTTGAACTTATCCCTCGTGTCCTTAGACGGTTTCGTGCCCTCAACACGCCGACGAACCGCAGAAAAGTCAGAGAGAGTGGTGAGGAACCTATGAATAGGAGCAGCAAGGAATGCGGTAGAGATAAACTACCTACGAGGTGGCTTGAGATCTCTAGAAGGAAGTCGAGGACAGGTGCTGCTGGAGCCCTTCTTGTTGTAAGCTCTAGTTGGAGTAGAAGACGTAGAGTTAAAAAAATCTCGTGAGACTCACTGTGTTGAAAAGGGTAAGATAAGGTACTTACAGTATTAAATACCTTGTTTTCTCCGGACTTGAGATATGACGTTCGGGTGACGCCGCACCTTGGGTTTTGTCCGTCCTAAACCTGGCTGGCATTGTAGTGCGAAGCCAGTCAATATTCGAAGATTGAGGTAAGCTTGCTTTTTCTTTGTCGACGAACCTGGTGACAGGATTGTGACAGTCATTTGCCATTTGATTTGTGATCAGGAAAGAGAGGGGGATACGGAAACCATGTTGACGAATAGACTGCTACAATTCAATCGAACATCAATTCCACTTTTTAGTTTTGCTTTTGCGTCTAGCTCTAACTCTCAGAACACTATTAGTGTCTATCAACAAATATTATCTGGAAGGAAGCTTCTTTTATACATCCATCTTCTTAGATATACGATTGCCACTTCCTGGTAGCCATTCGCTCGGATGTTGGGTCCCTATGCTCGTGTACTAGCGGTTCAGCTATAGTCTCCATAAGAATCTTCATTCGTTCTTCTGCAGGCAGGTGGTTGCTCTGTGTTTGTTTGTTAAAGTTAATGGTCGTGGAGCCAGTGCCAGCCTAACTAGAAAAAGGACCGAAAAAAGCTATTAAATGAGATAAAAAAATAGCTGGACTAATATATGCACTTCAGATGAAAAAAACACTAGGGAGAGCAATGAGCATCATAGCCACAATTAAACAATGAGAAAATTATGAGCATCATAGTCACGACTAAACATACTAAGGCAAGAAACAATTAGTACAGTTATATCCGGCTGTCCCGGCTTTCTTCTTCTCCTCTGTGTGTTGTCTTCTTCCACTCTGCGTTTTCTGTCTGTATTGAATTGGTCGTACTCTGGTCGCCATGACAGACCACTCTTGATGTCGCTATAGGTTCTCCTAAGGACCTTCTCCCCAGCTGGATGCCCAGCGCCGCCTTTACCATAAAGTCGCTCGAAATTCCACTCGTGGGAAGCTTTGTTTAGCCGGTCGGGAAAAAACATGTCTGCGTCAGGATCCTTCCCCTTTGCTTTTTTCTTTTTGCCTGTAATTGTGGAAGAGGTGGGAGTTGGTGACGAGGAAGTGAGAGACGAGGAAGTGAGAGACGAGGAAGTGAGAGACGAGGAAGTGAGAGACGAGGAAGTGAGAGACGAGGAAGTGAGAGACGAGGAAGTGAGAGACGAGGAAGTGAGAGACGAGGAAGTGAGAGACGAGGAAGTGAGAGACGAGGAAGTGATGCAGGTCGTTGGTTAGTCGTGTCGAGTTTGAGTTTTCGAAATGGGAGGGGGAGCGATGCAGGTCGTTGGTTAGTCGAGTTTACAGAACTATAATGTACTACTTTTTCGTTGGTTAATATTGTGATTCAAGATGAAGATGAAGGCACTAGTTGTACCAAGTTGTAGGTTGGTCACACTGGCTCTTCTCCCCTTCTTCTCGTCCTTCGCCGCTGCTGCTTGCGCTTTCCGCTGCTCCTGCTCTCTCAGGACGTGCTTCATGGGTTGCCAATTGCTGACCCAAGGCTTTTCGTGCGTCTGCGTCATCTCTTTGAATATCGTCAGTGGTCTCAGCGAGTCCGGCTCTGGTAATGGCTTCACACTTGAAACAGTGTAAGATTAGGGGTTGAAAGTTGGCATCTCTAGCTCGCATATCTGTGGCTTTCCTACTTGAAGAAGACATAGAGACGCTCTTAGATGATAGGTCAACTCCCAAGCCTTAATAAGACTTCACCTCGACTAGCGATATGCCCTTGCTCTTCTCCTTCAACTTCTCAGCTTCTCGCCGTGCGTACTCGTTTTTCAAGTCCTGCTCTGCCTTCAGCTTGCCGTAATACCTATCATACAGCTTGATACTCGTTTGCACATGCAGCGAGCCTTCTTCCTCTCCGAGCAGATCTTGGGTCCTAAGCTTCTCGAGCACGCGGTAGGCCTGAAATAAGAGGAAAGAAAAAGGTGGATTGAAGTGTGTTCCCTGACGAGCAGCAGCTATGCGTGAAATGATTTTCAAGACGTTGATGTTCTAGTTCTTCTAAAGAAAAAGTCTCGATACTCAACAGTGTAGATGAAGTACCTGATATTTGAACAGCAGGCTCTTCCGCAGACATCTTGGCATGTACCACGCTAACGTCTTGCTCGTCACGTCTGGTCCTAGCACCACATTCACCCAGGGTTTCTTGTAAAAGACCGTGTCACTGAGTATCAGCTTCTTCGTGTCAAGTCGTTAGAGCTTACGACTCTAACTGAAGTTCATCTTGAGAAGAGTCATGAAAGTTGTTGACAAGAGGAGATGCTTCTTGTAAGAAAGGTCTTAGAACTGTATTAAGATGAACACTTTTAAGTAAGAGAACAGTAAGAAAGGTTTTCTATGTTGAAATCTGTAAAAGTAAAACTGTAAAACTGTAGCTGTACGATGAACTTCTAAGTATTTGATAGGGCAACAAGCCTTAATGCCGATAGCTTTCTACGCTATCAAGGACCGACTGATCTTGTACCCAGCAGTGATCCACTCCATTCAGCTCATCCTCTGGGTCGCGACCGTCGCTGCCAAAATACGTATCCAAAGGCCATATCTTCACACTGCAACTGTCGCCACAACTAATGAGCGCTTGCACACCTGGCAACAACTTGAGACTCGTGATTTTCTGTCCTGGTTCGTGCGCCTGCCACGTACATATGGTCTCGCGGTGTAATTTCAGTGACTTGCCGCCGAAAACGTATGCGAAGGCGTCATCGTTGCTCATCCCTGCGGTCGCTGCACTCAAACTGTTGTTCTCTGAGTCAGCGGCACTTGCTCCATTTGTAGTCGTAGTTTTCGCTCTTGGCGCAACTCGTTCTGGTGTCACCCTTACTAGACTGATCTCGCCGGTTTTTAGAGCTCGCCCGATTCCATCTTGAAACTCATCCTGGGCCGCTTTTACCCTTGCAAAGCCTTAACAGGATGCTTCACGAGATGGATTAGGAGAAGCCATAACTTTTCGCTACCAAGTGCAAGAATACAGCTCTGATCCCTACTTTCGTAGGGCGTGACCGGTGTCCGAAAGAGGTCTTTCGCCCGCTCTTTGTACTTTTGCCTTCGTCGAGATTAGAGGAAGAAACGGAAATTCTCTTTGTGATGCATTTGCATAGTTAGCTACTTATCGTAGTACGTCTAAGCGGTGGTACCTACTTGTACTTTCTAAATTTCTATGAATTTCGATTTCCCATTGTTCTACCCCTCGCCATCTACTACAACAGGTGAACAGTCACTCCGGAAAAACGAAATTACCATCAACAAAACTAGCCTTAATCGAAAAGATCTACTGGATCTTTCACCCTCTTTTTCTTCTTCGACGAAGAGGAGGAAGATGAGCCACCCTGTGTCGTTGTCCCAGCTCCTTCTGGGACTGCTCCTGGTGCTGCGGCTGTGCTTTCTGGTGCTCCAGAGGCTGTGATTTCTGGATCTGAAGGGGGCTTTTCTGCTTTCTGGGGTCCTTCGATTTCATCTAGATCCGCAGGCAATCTTGATTTGCCCATCAAAGATTTTTTCAGCTTGCCCGTCCTCACGCTGACTATGCGATCCGAGCTGTCGTCTATAGGATTTCCGTCTGGTCCCCAGAAGCTGTTGTCTAGATGACCCAGGATGTTCGAATAGACCTCGAAAACTGTCGGGTCACTGAGATACTTCCTCAGCTGCTCCATCTCGAGGTCTTGCAGGTAGCTCAGGTCGGCTGCTAGTTCACTGGCTGCCTGTATCTCGATCTCGGACCGGTTGCCGAGGGGAGGTTAGAATAAGACAAATTTACATAGGAGACATATTACATAATTGGAAGAAGCAAGAAATATCGCCATACTCATTCAAGACCGACAAAAATCGCACAACAGGTTCCTGCTTGTCAGCGTCGCATCCCATTGCGTTGAATATCTGCGTCTCGTGGGTCGGGTCTTGCGTAATGAAAAACGTCTGCTTTTCAAAAAGCTTTGAGCTCGCCTCTATTGACTTTGCCTTGTCTGCTGCGCTACCTCCCTGCTCACCCCCAGTCATGTTCCCCATCTTTTCGAACTCTTGCTTCAATTTATCAGCTTCCGCGTAGAGATTGCGTTGTCTCAGGTGCGTGACTTGCGGAAACCAAACTTTCTGCTGTTCTAGCTCTATACGGCGCTCGTCGAGGCCGTCAGGCAGGTCACACATTACGTCGCGACCCCATGCTTGCTCTAAGACTCTCTGAAAATCCTTGAAATACGGAAATTGGCCAAGCGATCCAGGATCGGACTTTGGAGCTGGATTTGGTGTTGTGGTCGGTGATTATTGACGCATAAGTACTTAGATGATGACCTTCTCAGAATTTCATATCACGAAGAAATGATTTGATGAAATGTTGGGAAGAATGGCAAAGTATGTAGACCCGGGCAAAAAAAAGATCTATCACTTGAATACTTCCACTCGAAGCCCTACTTGGATTTGAAAAAAGATCTATCACTTGAATACTTCCACTCGAAGCCCTACTTGGATTCGGAAAGCTCTCTAGCTCTGCAAGACTCGGTCTTTTCCCTCTTGTCGCATCTCGCTCCGCTGTACTTGGCGGCGTTTGTGTTGGCGGGCGTTGTGAAAAGGCGACTGGCCCCGATTTTTTTGCTGGGTCAGCCCACTCGAGCTTGTTCACGTCCCATTCAACTATTAGAGCTCACCCTAATCCATCGCGGGATTGATTCATCTTAGCCCTATTTTCCCCGCCTTATGGGACAGGTCTAAGATGATGCTTCAGAAGATGGATTTTTAGGGTGAGCCTTAAAACTAGGCACATCGCCGTAGTCTTGAACTGGACATCGTGTATTTCGTCTTTGTGTATGATGGTTTTCCTATGATGGAACCTCGTCTCGACTTCACCCCGCTCCATGTTGATACAAAAAATCTCGCCAGTTGTGGCATCCACCGAGAAAGCCAGATTGTTGTTGTACCGCCGCCACCTCAACGCCGCTGACCCGATCAGCTGGTCACTGCGGAGTGGCAGATACCTTGGCAACGCCTGTTGAGGTGTACCGCCACCGGGAGCGGACGAAGAAGAGGCTACTAGAGAAGAGGCTAGAAGTGCACCATTTTGTACCCCAACAAGACCTCCTCCACCAGGTTGTGCGCCAAGAAGACCTCCTCCACCAGATGGTCCTCCAAGAACCATAGAGCCAGTACTACTTGCGGCGCCTCCCGTTCCTACCACAACGCCACCAGGTCCGTCTCCACCCAAAGCACTGGATGAAGCTATACCGCCAGTCGTGGCAAAGCTAACGGATCCCTAGTTTAGAAGTGTAAGGATACACGTTGTATCTTCCCAGGGCATCTGTTTCGGTTCTTTGTTGAAGTGAAAAAACAAGTGAAAAACAAGGAAAAAGAGAAGACAAAGATAAAGAAAGGTTTAGAAGTGTAAGAATACACGTTGTATAAAGAAAGGAATTGATCTCGACTGCGATATGTGTATCTTCCCATCTCATGTATGTGCCCCTGATGACACTGTCCGTAGTGCCCATAGAGACTAATCCTGGTAGCAATTCATACTCGATCAAGCACATGCACATGCGGCTTCTACCGTATAATTGGCCAGTCGTTATCAAGCTGCATATGCGGCTTCTACCTTATTGGCTCAAAATCTGTAAAACCAACAAAAAGAGTACAACCATTTATTGCAAAAGGCAAAGAAGGTTGTTGTAAGTACGTCAAGCCTTAATGCTGGATCGGCAGCGTTGGGCTCTCCTTTCGCCACACCCAATGCATGTAGATTCTTCTGGGTCAAAGGTATCGTTCTTGCTGGTTCTCCGTTGTCCAAGTGCGGCTCCCACCATTTGATGTAGCTGTCAGTTACACTGACCAAGTAGCCAGAATCGAAGTCGAAGAACAGGTTCTTCAGTCTACACGCGTCTTGGGAATACGTCAGACGAAACTGCAGGGGGTATCCACGTGCGGGATTGTCGCTCACGAGAAGGATAGTGCCGTCAGAGCCGCCAGATGCAATTAGACCTTCTGGAAGGTTCAGCGGGGGTCTGAGGAAGTGCTCCACTGAGGGTAGAAACTGCTGATTCTTTTAGAGGTTACGGAATTACATTCCTCAGAACATCCCTGACTCATTTCCTACTGAAAAAAGAGTCAGGGATGCTAGTGAAGGATGTAATGTGGGAACCCTTAATTCTTAGGTTCCTGCATCATGTGCTGGATCTCAGCGATATGGGCACCCTTCTGGAGACCGTAGTTGTAGTACCTGCAGGTTGGAAGTTTCATCGTGTCTCTCGACTTGATCAGCATCAGGGAAGAAGAAGATGGACTACCTAAGACTTCATCTTCTTGAAGATTATGGACTTCGTCCTAGTACACTACGAGGAAGATTACTTCTTACATATACATAGGAATTATGGGTAAAATAAGTACGCAAACTGAAAAGCTTCTTTGAACTTTGAGACCTACTACCTGTAGTGCCCAATATTCGTCGCCGTTTGCGGAATGTACACTAAATGCGTAACGCTTTTTCCTGCCATGTGTGTATTCCTCAATCTAGGACACACCGGTTGAAACCGCTTGTTGTCGACTATGATAATCTTGCCACGATCGCTTCCTAGAATAAGCCTCGCTTGTGTCGCGTCAAAACATGCAGAGCTAATTGTCTCCATTCCGCGATTGTCTTTGCGAATTTGATGATTGTCTTCCAGCAAGTGCTCATTGATCTCGTCTAGATCGAGGTCATCAGCTTCGCTTTCGGAACTGTAGGAATGCGGTGACTTTTTCCCTGCCCGTCCGCGAAAAAAACTACCGCTATGCGTCTTACTCATCTGGCTTTTCTGGTCGCTCATTGTGCTAGTACTGTTCATAGTGTTTCCGCCTAAGCCTCCAGCTCCTCTCTCACCACGTCCACCTTTTTTTCCTCCACGTCCTCCGCCTTGCGTATCGCTGTCATCGCTGTTCATGTGCGACCCAGACCGTCGCCGTCTCCTCGGTGACGGGGAGCTCACCTCTGGCGCGAACAAACCACCGAAAAATCCGGCACTAGAAGTCTTGCTAAACTTGTTCTTTTTATCAAAGCCTACGCCATATTTCCGCTCCAAAGCTAGTTTCTTCAGCTCCTGCTTCCTGTACACGCGCTTCCCCATTATTTCCGTTGTAAATGCTCGCTCCACTGAAGTTTGAAGCCTTGAGTCAGCTTCTCGCGAAACCGTCTTCTGTGATGCACCTTCTTCCTCCTCACCCAAAAGTCCACCTTTGCCTCCACTCTTACTGCCACCAGCGTTCGGTGACGTTGTTGATCTTCCTCCGGGATTAGATCCGACAACATTAGACAGGAATTCATTCTGAAAGTGATCCTGGACGACCTAGCTTTCCCTTGAAGAGAGGCCTCAGGAGTCAGGAGGCTTTTCAAAATGGGAAATTCCCGGTGGGGGCCGTAACAACGCTGGCGCCGCCTCCAGGACTGCCACCTCCGGATGTAGTAGGACTCCCTGGCACACTACCGGGAAAAGCGAAACGGCTTCCACGAGCCGCACTTTCCTCCGCATGCTCACGCGCGATCTCGTAGTTGTCTCGCTCTTTCTCAGCTACCTTATCCTCTGCATCTGCGAAAATTTGCTGGGCAGACACTGCGCGTAACTGCACCCCACTCTCTGCATGGAAGGCGTACACGTACTGCTCTGTTACGACGACTAAACTGTGAGGTGATTAGAAGAGGCAGGAGTAGTGAACGTTGAATAGTGAACGTTGATGTACGTTGTGTAGCACAACAAGCAAAGTAGGAGTAGCACTAGCGCTATCACGAGCAGATTCAAATGATAAATCATACTCATTAGAGTTAATGGGATTTCGAAAAGAAGCCTGCTGGTCCTGATCCATTTATAATACTAGGAAGAGACTGATTGAGAAAAAGCAGTTGGTGGATGGCATAATTCAGGTAGCAGATATCCGCGAAGATGATCTGTGGTATGTTTCCCGCTTGCGGGTGCTGTCCCATTTTCCTGATTTTGAGAAGTCGCTCTCCGCCAATCACGAAATCGCTATCCTCCTGCTGTGTGAGCAATTCTTGCAGAGTGAACTCAGCCCTTTCCCTTGCTTGACGACTGAAATGCCCCATCTTCACGTAGCCTTCTTCCAATCGATGCACAAGGGCTATGGATTGTGCGACAGTGTCGCTCTGAATCATCTGGAAGCAGGAATTTTGTCCATTCTTGAGGTCCCACAGGCGGATGTAGCCGACGTCGTCACAGGTAATAGCCATGTGAGGACCCATGAATGCGCAGCAGGTCAGCCCAGAAATGTGACCGCGCAAGACCCCAGCGCGCTTGATGGAGCTCGTGGCACTGCCGTCATCGATCTTGCCCAACTGGTACAAACTAGCTTCTGGAGCAAAACCGACTGTCATCAGGAGATCCTGGAGAGCCAGGTTGAGAAACGAATTGAGATACACTCGCATGATCGAGTTGTCGGACATGAGTACTCAACCGTATCTATACAACCGTAGTGTTCTTCTACTTCATCAAGGTGTTAAACATAATCAACATGATTTTTTAAGATATACTTACCATAGTCCAGTTGTATGCAATTCCTCGTAGCCCTACGCCGCTACTTATTCGCTTCATTTGCGCACCTGTCTTCCTTTCCCATATCAACACGTTGCAGTCGTAGCTCGCGCTGGCCATGTAGTCCTCTTGAATCGGGATAATCATTACCACTTGATCCATGTGGCCACGTAAAATCGCCAAGGGTGCTACGAGCTTCACATCCGCGTTCGACCTCTGCGGCACCAGCGAAAAGGACATGGGCGAACCGTACTTTAAGCGGAGTTGTTCTCGATTGTAGACACCTAAGTTGAAATCAGCGAAAGCGCCTATCCACTCACCCAGCGATTTCTCGACGTACCAAAGACCGGTGAAAGCTGTGTGGACGGGGTAAATAGCAGTAAGTCGTAGGCCGCCGTCGCCGCACTGCCAAAAACAGAGATGTCTGGAGGAGAAGATGACTCCTAAAGTGTCGTTTTTCTCATCCACAGCGACCATAATCGGAAAGGCGCCTTTCGGCGGGTACACGACTTGACGTGGGGGAACTGTTGTATTGTAAGAGTCAGTGGTGCTGTCGGACGAGATAGGTGACGTTAGTGTAGTCGTAAGCATGCAAGAATGGTTGGTGAAGATGTTGTGATCGCGCTTGGGGGTGATCCTATGATTCCGCTTGCAGTTGTCATTAGCACGATTGAATGAGGTGGACAAAGAAGATAGAGACATCCAGGCTCAACACCAAGGAGAAGGAAGTGAACCATAAAGGAATTGAAATTATACGAAAAATGCCCATGAAGATCAAGCAGTCATCAAAGTCAACAATTACAACTGAGAAAGTCAACAATTACTGTACCCATAATCCTCTCTTCCTTCAGCTTCGAGCCCTTCTTTACGTCCATGGCTGTAGGGGGCGTGCACATGTTCTGGATAAAGTCGTGCAACGTCACGTCACTCCTCCTAATCAAGCTTCCGCCAGACATATTGTACGGAAAAAACGGGAGATCTCCGCAGTAGATTGGCGGACCGTGAGGCTGCTGATAGGGGTCATAGACTTTCACGGCAGGATATTCTCGATCAGCGGAAAGGATGAGGCCCCATCGGTGCCAAGCCATCAGAGCACAGACGTCACCGGGATGCGTAGAATAATCCGCGATCTTGGAGACAGTAAAACGAGGAGCGTCGCGTCTGTGGAGCAGGGTTTGATGTTGAGAAGCGACATCTAGTTGTTCTACTTCTACTACAACAGGTAGAAACTAGAAAGATAGAAGATGCACCTCCTACTTGTACTACAAGTCACGACCGTGGTCAGACGAGAAAAAATAGTAAGTACTGTCCTTCCCCTCCGCTCCCCCCCTGCGCGCCTGCTGCACCCGCTTCCTCCTCCTCATTCGGGTCTTTGATTTTGACTGAGGAAATCTTCTCTCGAATAAAAAAATCCGTAACCCAGGACCAATCCAGTTCATTGAAGCTAAGCGCTTCAGGTGCATCGATCCCCGGCAACAGCACCTGGGAATCCGCCACTGCCTGAAAGAGCACGCACAGACACTCCACGTAGCTTAGTTCCTCACCTTTCCGCAAATCGGAGTTCCTCGAAGCAAGGTCGTAGATCATCGATACGAAAGAAGGCAAGTCGACGCATCCTGGACGGTCTCTTTGTGCCAGCAATGGCTCCAAACGTTTGACTAGTGAGGCGTCAAGAAAGCTCAGCGAATCGGACGTCTGGTACGTCCGATAAAAATCCTTCTTCGGCTTCTGCGACATGGTTGCTGATGCTGGTCTAGATCATCCGCATGATGATTCCGGTTCCGTTCTCTGGTCTCGTCGAAACGTTTCGTCGAGCCGCGACTGGCAGGTCCGGGACTTTTCACTATGCGGGGCGGAACGGTAGTTCCAAGCAGTTCCAATCTACTACGCGGGTCGAGGATGATGTAATTGCTTATATATCGTGGTAAATTGTCTCGGTGCTCTCGAATAGGCTCCTGTACAAACAAAGAAGTCGTTCTACATATCAAACATCGTTTCTTATTTTCACTTGTCCTCCCCGTAGCTATGTTTTCATTGTGCCGCGACCCCTTAATATTGGTTCACTGTAAGGGAGGGACATGTCGTTGATTTTTTGCATTTTCAACCGAGACTCTAGTCTGACTACCGACTTGAAACTTCGAGTAGGGCCTTTTCACTAACCGATCAAAACGAAGAAATACGAAAACTTTCTTTCGAATACATAGGTGTGGGTATGGGGACACCGGAGGAGGAGGAGAAAGCAAGTGAGGCTGAGGAGGTGACGTGTTCGAAACTCAGTGACTTCGAATCATAGATGCGGAGCCGGAGCCGAGGACGACCACGAGGCGTGTAAGCCTACTAAGGTAGATGAAGTGGTTCTCGCCGGCCAGGGGATGAGCCTTTTAACTGAACGGACGCTACAGGTTGTAAAAACAAGTTTTTGATGTCGATCCTGCGGATCGAGTAGTGGAGTAGACAACTTCTGTATACTTATTCCAGAGAAGTTAGGTTTCTTGGTGAGGTGCCGGTGACATTAGGCAATCGAATCAATCACCCTTCACCGGTGTGAACGCACCTTGGACAATGAAGGTGTTCGCTTCTGTATATTCCAGATTTAGCTGCGAGTCTTAGCAGTGCGAGCATCCAATCACAATTCACATAGCTAGCCAATCATGTATGTGAAGGGTGATTGATTCGAATTTACAGGTTGTAAAAATCGAATCAATTACCCTCTACATACATGTTCGCCCCCAAGACTCAAAATCACAAAAGCACCCCCACCGCAATCTTAGTGGCCATGATCCAGATGCAGGTATATGCGGGTATTGTGCACAGGAACAGATGCAGCGGCAGACCCCATACACGAGGCACAACCTTCGGAAGGACGTGGAAAGTGAATTAGAGGCACGGTTTTGGTGTTAGTAAGTTTACCCCGCTAGTCCTAGTTATGCCTTTTGTACTAATTTAGGAGCGACAAAACTGTAAGCGTACCAGAAAAAATGCCAGAAACCTAGACCCACCGACCCTTAAGTGAAAAAGAAGAGACTCCGAAATGCAATCCACGCTATGCCGAGTGCGTCGGTTCGCAGAGCTTCCAGTGGAAATGGGAGGAATTGCTCGACTAATCCTGGTTCTTGTACATGTGCTTTGTTCCCCATCGGCGGCATCAATTCGACTACGATCGATAACCAGAAAATCGGTATGAAGATCAGAGACTGTTCTACAGTGTTTGTAACTGTGCGATCAGCGGCTAAAACCTCTGGGTCGCGATCAGTGTATTTGGCCTGAAACAATGACAGCTTGTTCTGGGAGTCGTCACCTGATGTGATGGGGCAAGAAGATCGGCGGACAGGGACAGAAATCGGAACAGGCTTTTAGATACATAGAAGCGCGTTTTGTCGAATCGCCTCGCTGAAAAGTGCAAGGTGGATGTCACGTGAATAAGACACCGGACTTAGACAAAATCCTACATAATCAAAAATGTAATCGGTTCATCTAGTACCGCCCTTCTTTGCTCTGCGTCGGCTGAAACTGACGAATGCTAGAACGGACTGGAGGAAGTAGAATGTGTACAGCATGAAGCACCATGCTAACGTTGTTGCAACCCCGTTTCGGAAGAGTGGTGTACTTGTGAGCGGAGACATGTTTACGCTTTCGGTTTTGGGAGTCGACAAAACGCGGTAAACGTTGTAGACAAAAAAGTTGACGAAAAGAAGCAAGCACGTCATTAGCCCGAGCACGGGCGGTAACGGTATTGCCATTTTTTTGTTCTTTTTGAAGCTGGTCAAGGTTCACTCGAAAGGCCTAAAAAGAGGAGGACCTGGAAGAACAGGAGGATCAGCAGGAACTACGAGCGCGGTTGCTCGCTGACCCGTGCATTTTCTCGTCGCTCGAAACCAGCACGAGGACTATCTTGAAGGTGAACAAGGTGGAACTGGAATGGGGATGAAGGGTTGTATATTAAAAGCACTTCTTCAAAGGGGGAATAATATTCGTATTCATTGAGGGACAGGAGAATACTGTAAAGGAATGGGAATCACTGGGGAAGGGGAAGAATCAGTAGGCAAAGCTAAAGGTTGCAGTTCATCTCAGAACCTTTGCACCATCTTCGCCTCCACTGCTTCTCCTACTTCGTTCTAGTCGTCGATTTCCCCAAACAACTGTTCCTCCAACACATCTGGCGCGCTCGACATCGCCAATTGCGTCATTGTGAGGAACTCTGCACATGTGATACCTCCAAAGTTGTGTGGGTCGTATCTTCTCAGGAGTACCTCCAACAACTCTCGTGGCAGGTTCTTCAGCAAGTCGTTGAATGTGACCACGAACGGCGTCACAGAACTGTGGAAAGCATCGTTCATGGAATCCTCATGAGCAGTGGACGCGGTCTTAGTCGGAGACAAAGATGATGCCATATTAGCCTTGGTCGGAGACACGACTAAGGGACTAAGAAGCTCATTTCTCTTGCGCATGGGGGAGCCAAGAGTGCCACTAGCAGGAAGCCGACTAGTGCTTGGTTGTTGGTCAACACTAGTAGCTCCACAATGATTGACACCGAGATGATGGCCACTTGGTGCCTGCTTGGTTGAAAGGCCAACAAGGGCTGTCATTTTGCGTTCTGTTTCCGTCTTTGCAAATGCTGATTTACGCATCTTGAAGATACGAGGATTGTTCCGCATGGTGGCAGTGATGTTGATGCTGGCGACACTAGTGGAAGTTGTAGCATCAGTTTTTACGATGGTTTTATCGTCACCACCTCGTGATCCTCGAGAAGGAGACACATTCGAAGTCTTGTTGTTGTTCATCTTCCCCTGATTCATCCTTTCGGGCGACAGCACCACTCGCCCTCTCGGTTGCAGTAGGCCGTGTTGTAGCCTCTGGAAAATTCGGATCAAATCTGACTCTCCATAGTGTCCTACTGTCTTCTGCCGAAGAGCTTTGTGATACTCGACTAAACCTTTACCGGAAAGTTAGAGCCTGCCACCATGATTCATCATCTTGGAAAGCACCTTTTTTGCCGCGTTTTTCCTTTGAAAACGTGCCACAGATGCCTCTCCAGATGAATTACGGGAAGCCTTAAGAAAGAATCTTCTTCTCGGGATCGCGCAAATCTTCTCTGATCCGCGTCAAGGTGTTCCGGTACATCGGATTGTCATTCTCATTGTACCCCGTACCTCCAGTGGTCGTGGTCATCATAGAAGACCAACTTGTCACAGTACTACCATCCATCTCGAATTCTGCTGCTAGGCCTAGAGAAGGTGTTGCGGATGCGGAATCCTGCACGTTAGTGTGGTCTGCTGCCGGTCCAGGTGGTGGGTATTGATCTAGCAGCTGCTCTCCTATTTGTTGACCCCCTTGTTGATCTTGATGTATCGTATGATCTCCTTGTCTCCTATATCCACCATCAACACGCCCCGTCGTCCCATTCAACAGTGCTTCCACGGTCTCCAAACTAGTCCTTCTTGAGTCCGGAGCAGGTATTATGAATGGTGGAGGCTTGATTTTCGCGTTCGGACTCGTGCGGCGGCCATTTGCATCCCAAGAGACTTGCTGTTCCCTTGTCGTACACGACGTTGCCGACGGAGACAAGTCAGTTCTTGTCTCAATAGAAGGACGAGTAGCAGTTGTATCAGACCCAGTCATGTTGTGAGTTCTACTACCTTTTGCTTCGCCTCTTAGTGCTGCTTCTCTCTGGTTCACGTTTTGCCTATTCGGAACAAGGCTGAGAAAAGGCGCCTCAGCTTTCATGACAGGGAGGTGACTGGTGTCTTCTTTGGTGTCCATGTGCTTGGCTAAACTCCCTAGAATGGCCTTCTTCTTCCGCTCCAGAAACGTCAAGGGCTCATCCTTGTTGGTGTTTGTTGTGGCAGAAGATGCAGTATTTGCCTTATTGTCACTTGATGGTGATGTAGTCGTATCTTCTTTCTTCCTTTCCGTCTTTGAGGACGAAGTTCCGCCTGCTCCTTTTCCACCAGCATCCTCTCCCAGACATTCTCTCGCGGCTTGTTCTCTCCATTGCGCGAACTTATCCTGATGCTTCTGCAACCACTCCTCTGTCCATTTTTTCTTCTCCACGTGCGCTTCTTGCTTGAGTTGTTGCGTCACAGTTGCTGTTGCTTTCTGCACAATTCTCGCAACCATCGTCTGCACATCAGTGTGCTTAAACAAAAGACTTTTTTCCTCTGACACCAGAGCCGCCAGTGTGGCTCCCTCAGAAGGATCTTTCGCTGACACTGCATCGACGTACTCTAGAAGCATTCGCGTTGTTGCTGCGTCGTCATGGACAAGGTGGTCCGGGATATTGTCATCTGGATTGTCGTTTGCATTCTTAATATCATCATTTTTACCCACCTCCTCGTCTGGAGGAAAGCCGTACCTCTGTCCTAATTCAACTTTCGTTTTTTGACGCTGCCTCTCCATCTCCGCATGGTTCTCTTCGACGATTCCTGTCAGCTTTTCCGCGTTTCTTACGTCCTCTAGGGTTGTTTCGCCTGCTGTCGGAATCGGATCTTTGTCATTCCTAAATCGCCCCCGCTTTTTCCTAGCTTCGCGCCACTCGTTGATGCGATCTGCGTGCATTAGACCTTACTTTTATTCATCTTGGAAAGCATCTTTGACGCAGTTCCCTCTTGAAAAAGGGATCAAAGATGCCTCTTAAGATGAATAAAAGTAAGTCTTAAGTGCAAGAGCTTTCTCTTCAAGAAGTCGTTCTCTTGAACTTTGCGCACTGTCCACTGTCCCGCGAAGCGTAGCACTTCGGAAGCAGCCGCAGTGAGTAGTTCGTTGGGCAATACGGGTGACCGCATACCTGCTGCTGGCGTCGATGCTTCGGAAAAAAATGGTGCTAGAGGATCACTTTCGTCATCTTTGTCTCTATTGCTCCTAAACAAAGCACCCAGATGCAAAGGATCCTCAGATAAGATGGAACGTGGAGAAGGCATATGAGCAGAAGAGGGAGGACGAGAGGACTTGGATTTACTGTCTCGAGGAAGAGCACTTGGAGATGACTGCGTACTTCTACCACGATCTCGATCAGGAGAACCAGAATCCTCAGAATCTCTTGAAGGTGCACTAGCCACATCACTTCCAACTTCATCCTTCAATTGGTTTTTCCTCCCCAAAGCTTTCTCTTCTCCCCACAAGGACTCCGATACTTGGGAAGAAGATGAGCTCGCTGCTAGTTCTATTTCTGAAGCGCCACCAGAGCGAGAAGCAGACGCCGAATCTGAGAATCCAGCCTCCAACAATGGAATCTTCTCCGAATTCCTAGCCGTCCCCAGCGACGCCACATCCGCATTGCCACTACGCGGCGCGCTCCAATTTGTCCCTAGACTGCTAGCGTTGTCTTCGCAAATTTCTCTAGCAATTTCGCCTAAAGGTGGCCAATTCTCTGGCCGTCCGACGGCGCCTCCAGGCTTGCCGGTCCGATCGTACTTACGGGGATGACGCTTTTTCCAGGTGTTAGATGAGTTCTTTAAGCATTGATTTGCTTCATCAAACTGTAGTGGTGCATCCCTCTTGTTGCAGAACGTTGAAGATTTTGATACCGCTCTTGAATTTCTACGGGTAAGGAGATGATGGTGATGATATCGGGATGAAGTAGATTTCTTCAGTACCATGTATTTGTATTGCACAACCTACTATAATGAGTAGGACTCTCTAATACATAACGAAAAGAAGTACTTACAACATCAAGTACCAGCTTGCTTCCCTGTAACTCATGAAGTAAGTGTGGTAGAGCAGGCCATAAACATGTACCCGGTGACAAATCCTGTGAGTGATCGCACTGCCGTCATCTGCTCTTGAACGTTTGCGACGACGCGTTGCGTAGCGCGTTTGACAATACGATCCACAGCTATGCGTATGTCGATCTGCTCACCCGGATCGCGGTCCTTCTCAGGAGTCGATGTTCTACTAGTAGTAGTACCACTTCTCTCAAAACTCGGATACAATGACTCAGAACTACTATGCTTCCCTCTTTGACGTGTTGATTTTGGAGGATAGTGGTCAGGGTCATCTTCTTCTTCTTCTGCGATTGCGTCAAGTCGTTGTGCTGAGTTGGAAGACGGAAAAATGCCAGCTTCGTCTTGATTCTCCTCTAAACATCTACCTCCACCGACTTGTGACGAAGTCGAAACTCCACCTTCTCCCTCATCCCCTCCTTGTTCCGCACGATCACTCTCGCCCTCAACACCTCCCTCCAGTGCGTCCTTTGCGTCGCGCCGCTCTAGTTTCTTCAAATATTCGTGTTCTTTGTCGATGAAGCCTTCGGACTTTCTCCGCTCGCGATTTTCGTCTCGCTCCTTATCCATCAAGTGCATGCGCTTTTTCGCCTCCGCAAAGAACTGCAACTCTTGAACCCAAGCTCGCTCCGTTTCGGCCAGAACGAACGGCTCAAAGCGCTGATCGTACTGCTTAATTTTCAAAGCGTTTTTCAGAGTCATGTCGATCTGTCCTTGTTGAAACAACGCTTCCCGCATCATCTCCCTGGCGTCAATGTCAACGATCAGCCTATTAGCCAACTCTCGTTCTTGGGCTAGCCTCTCCTCCTCTAGCCTCTTGCGCTCAGCCGCACGCCTCTCCGCTGCTTTTTTCTTGCCCAGCTTTTTCTTCTTGGGTGTTTCTGTTTGAACAACGTCATTTGCATCCTCGTGCTCTCCTTCTACAACTTTGGTACCTGTAGTCGCTGATGTCTTCCTCTGCTTATGATGCTGCAGACGTGACGAGTTTTTTGGAGTCGCCGTCTCACTTGCGTCACCAGCGTCCGTGTCGTCTCCTGTCGTGCCACCAAGAACAGCTGGATTTGCATTCAAGATCTCACCAAAATTGTCATCAGTGTCATCGGTTTCCTCGGCGGTTACGCTTCTTCTTTCTAGCGTTTGCTTCGACGAATGACGTCCTTCTTCTTCAGCTTGTTCTCCTTCCAAATCCGGCTCATCAATGGGAGAATCCAGAAGATGTCCTACCTCTTCGTGTGGACCAAGGCCATTCAAAGACTCCCTGTCGGCGTCTTGTTCAGCGGGTGAACTTCGATGTTTTCCTTCATCTAAGAAGCGAGGAACAAGATGAGGATTACGAAAATTTGTATTCTGTTGAGGTGGATAGCAAGAAGACGTCGCTGTTGTATCATGGTGAAGATGCACTTTTTCTTCAACATCTGCATCTTCAACTAGATCAGAGGACACAGAATCTTCATCTACTTCATCATCATCTTCAACCGCCCTTGGAGATCGATGTCTGCCCTCTCTGGCTGCTCTAACTAGTGGGCTGGTGTCTCTGCGAAGAGGCTGCCTTGCCTCCTTGGAGAATTCCCGCTGCTCTACAATACCAAAGCGCACAGCGCCATCATTTTCTTCCTCCTCCTCCTCCTTTGTCAACGCTGCTATTTCTCTTTTGCTATCTCTGTCTCTGCCTCTGCGGGGAGGGAAAGGTGCTGGAGGTGGTCCTTGTTGTTGTTGTTCAGAAGCAGAAGCTGTACTACTAGGTTTATTTGTAATTGCTGTTGCTGGAGGTACGGCGCGATCTGCTTCTGGTGGAGCAGCTGCGACAGGACGAGAGGGAGCTGAAGTTGTAGGAACCGGTGGGGCAGCTGTTGGAGCGCTTGCAGGAACTGATGCAGCGGCAGGCGCTTCTTTAGCTGGCGCAGCGGATGTTTTGCCACTTTTAGCTTGACTTTTGTCACTAACTTCGCGCCCAAGAATGATAGGCTGTGATCGCGCCGTTTCGTCATCTTGTTCGCGGGAAACTTCCCGACTCTGCACTCCTACCTTGTTGTCTAGGTTTTCGGAAGACGGTCCTGTTCCCGAGGGGACTGAAGATACTTGTCGGTCTACTACTAAAGTGCCTTCCCGAGGACCTGCTGCCGAACCCCCAACATCAACAACAACGGACTGATGTTGATCTTCACCTGACTGATCCTGTGGCACATATTCTACTTGAGCACTCTCTTCAGCAGATAAGACCTGTGGCACATCTTCTACCTGTGTGGGTCTGTTTCTCTTCCTGGGCACATCTTCTTCTCCCTTAAAAATACTCCTAGAAACCGGAGGTGCATTGGTTGATACTTGTACACCATTAAAATCCATGTGAGGTGGCCTAGGCCTTACTTTCTTCAACTTAGGCAGTTCAACAAAGTTAAGTCCTCCATTACTTCCTTCATTAGGTCCAGCCTTGGTCTCTTCCTCCGTTAGTTCCGAGCTAGAAGATGCAAACCCTCGAGCAATCGAAGCTGCGACATGGTCTACTTCACTCTCTTCGGATGAAGAAGCTGCGACAGCAGGAGGACGACTTTTAATTTGCTGTTTAGAAGGAGTCGTCCCATCGTCTTTTTGCCTACCAACATGGGAATCTTCACCTTTTTCTTCTATCGCACCTCCGTCCTCATGTTCACCTCGTGGTTTTTCAGTGGGACAACCTGCGCCGTCACCATCAGCTCCGACTACTTCTTTCACAGCACTTTGACCTTCTTGTTCCCCCACTTCATCTTCCTCCTCACCATCAAAATCTTCTACATCAAACTTCCCACTACTGCTGCTTGTTCTTCTCGTTTTTCTCTCCTTGGCTTTTTCAGGGGACAGATATCGGCTATAGAATTGCTCCATAAAGGCTTCTGGGTCCTCGTCTTGCGTTGTAGGTCTCCAGGGTGCTGCCTTTCGATTCGATCTCTCATCACTGGAGGAAGAGGAACCATACGTAGGAGGACGAGGAGGAGGCTTTTGAGAGAAGAACGCTGCTATTTTCCCGGTGGAGGCTTGTTTGCCTGTCTTACCTCCTTTGGCATTTTCTTCATCTTCTTGATCTTTATCATCATCTGCATCTCCGTCTTTTTCTTTCTCACCTTCTGCGCCAACTACCTCCCGCCCCTCGTCATCCAGCCCTACAGCAGCACCATCCCCTTCAACTGGTTGAATCATCCCTGAGTCCGTGACGTAGAATTTGCCCTTCCCTTCACCTAGGTCCAAAACGGCAGAATCACCTGGAACCAGAGAGAACCGTTTGCTGTGACGTCGCAAGACTTTGTTCCCAAGTCGGATGCTTTCTTGCAGGCGCTTCTCCTCCTCCATTCCTTGTTTCAGAAATTGAGCCATCTTTTCCTTACTCGCACGTTCGAAAGCTGCCTGGGAGTCACGACGTTTCACGCTGTTAGAGAGGTCCACCGACATGGAAGAAGTGCGCAACCACAATTCCAGCCGAAGTTTGCTAGTTGAAATTGAAGGAAAAGCGTGCTAATTTTCCGTAGACCAAAGAAAAAGAACAATCGAAAAGCCAAATCCTAGGAACAACAACAAGATAGGTTAGGTTAGGTTGTGAATCCTGCACAACGAGTCCGCCCGGCACCTGACAGGGGTCAATTTTTAGTTAGCCTTAGCAGAAGATAGAAGGGGTCAATTAGTATTAAGGAGCTACTTATAGTTGTGGCGGAGCCGACCTAACTAGAAAAAAGACAGACCAGAGGAAGATATAAAAGAGAAAAGGGTAACAGTAACTATCAACAAGTATCCTAAAGTAACTATCAACAAGTACTTACTTATAGTAAGTATGAGCCATAATTTTCCTCGCTTCCCATTCCAACTGTCGTTGTTTTTCCCTCTCCTGATCCAGGCCACCTCCTCTCTTGTACTTTTCAACACTGCCCCCACCCGCAACGTCCAAGATCGCCGCCTCATCATCCTCTTGTGCCTGTGCACTAGCATTTTCCTCGTCAATCAAGCCGACGAGCTGGTGAGCGACGACCTCGATGGCTGGATAATTCTTTTTGAGCATTTCCGAACACATTTCCACGACCGGCATCTTTTAGAGGTAGGTTTTTGGTGTTCGTCTATCCCGCTTGTTATGGCTGTCCCCCTGCTTAGGAGAGCCATAACAAACGGTAACAAAAGCACCTTTAACCTACGTACCCTTAAATCTTGTAAATGGCAAGAGCATCGTCGACCTCAGCAGTGCGGTGCTCAGCCTCAATGCGCTTGTCCAGCTCCGCCTCAATGTCAGCCCAAGTTTTGACTCCGCGCTCTTTCTGCTTGTCGAGGTAGGCACGAGCCTCCTTGTCCTCTGTCTGATAAAGCAGACGCATTTTGTGCTTGGCTTTGATGTTCCTCTCGTACCGTGCTCGATCGCGCACTCGTTTGCGTATTTGGATGCCGTGAAACCGCTCTACCATGGTGTGCTTGTTCTTGGTTCTCGCCTCATCCGCACGTTGGAGGACGTCTTTCTCTTCGTCTGCGCCAAAGAAGCGCTGGAGAACCGACTCAATCCGCTCCAGCAACGTCATCCCCACGCGCTGTTTCATGCTCGCAGCTGTTCCAAGCCATGCTTCAGTGTCTAGATGCGAGCAATCTTCTGGCACAAAAATTTCGTTTGAGGCTTTCTTGCCTTCCTGCACACTACCACCTTGATCCTTCAATCTGGCCATCTCCTCTCGAACCAGGCCTAAAGCCTTCTCCAGCGCGCGTCTCTCGCGCTCTTGGGCTTCACGAATGCGTTCCTGAAGCAGGTTCAAGGCGATTCTGACAGATCTCTGCAGAGATAAGGCGTTCAAGTGCGGAAAGAAAACCATGACCAACGGCGGCAATACCCACTCACTTCGTTCCTGCTGAAACAGGCGTTCTAGGTGCGCGTAGAAGGAGGGGCCACGAATCAGAGAGCGCCAGTGATCGGCAATGGAGAATTTCACGAGCGTAGTCGAGTGGTGTTCGATCAGCTTCATGCAGTCGACATGGGCTAGATCCACGGCTAATCGGTAACGCGATCTTGCTTTGTCCTTGCGAATTTTCTTCCAGTGGCGATTGCGGTGTGAGTTCCAGTCATAGGACGGTCCAGCTCTTGGCTTCAGAGCACGCATGCGGGATCCGGGAGAAGGCGTACGACTACTAGGTTTGTTATTGTTGCTCTCCTGTGGTCGTTGTTGGCCAGCTGCTTCGATATTCTGTTCTTGTTCGGCTTTTCTATCTTGTTCATCTGACCGTTTCAAGTACTTTTTTGCTTTGACGATTTCTGCTGCAGCAACGGGATCTCCTAGAACAACATTTTTGTGGTTTTTGTCCATCCTTTTAGAAGCAGCTCGTGCTTTCGCACCTGGTCCTCCACTAGGATCCCACACTTCTAGATTCATCATCGCCGCCTCACGCGCATTGACCGCCTCTTCCAGCTCTTCTTCAGACGATGTGTTTGGCATCGGTGCTTTCATACTGAGCATTCTGCCCAAAGCTTCCAAGTCCTCAGGATCTCCGACACCCTCTTCCTCCATCACGCGACTGAGCTCATAGGGTTGCACAGCAAGAGATTCGTCACCGAGCACTACCTCTTCCTCTTGTTTCGGATCCTCTTTCCGTTCGAGAACCCAGTCACCTGTTTCGGGGTCACGAACCATCTGCGTTCTTGTTCCACCATGATGATCTTGCTTAGATGACGCGGATTCTCCTGCTGGTGGTGCATGTGCATGATGATCTTTCGAAGTTGTACCAGATGATTGTTGTTCGGTGGACTTGTAGCCAGGCACAGACATAGAGCTCGTTGCGCTGGTTGCACTAGCACTACGTGATCGAGCAGTGATGGCAGCGTCCTCCTGCGTAGTCCGCAAAAGCGCAGAGCCGAACTCCGTGCTAAGCTCTTTCTTCTTCTTTCGAGTCAAAGGAGCTCCACTTGCATCCCCTTTGATGTCATCTTCATTCCATTGAGGAGCATTCTCAGGAGGAGCCTCTACATCCATATCGTTTTCCACCTCTTCCTCCTCTTCACTTCTCGGTGAATACCCAAGTTCGCTGTCATCACCGTCTGCCATGGCACCTGCGCCTTCCATATTTGCTGCTTTCAGCGTTTCCCAGATGTCTAGGACCAAAGCGATTTCAACGTGAACACGTTCTGGCACTGGACCTAGCCGTGCAACTTCCTCAGGCAAATCGAACATGTCTAGCAGACGAGCAACGGTTTCATTGTGAACAGTCCATGCACCGAAGTCGGACGAAGAGATCACGTCAGATGTCTTGCTTTTCGCAACAGAACCTCCAGAACCGTCAACAGCAGAGTGGTCTTGGTTCGCAAGCAGGTTGTGTGGCTGATAGTGGAGCGGAAACGGTGGCAGGGTTGCTCAATGTATCAGTGGTCATCATAAACAACAAGTTCAAGTCATCAAATGATGTTGATTGGTAAAGGCTCGTCATGACGAAAGTCAGATTCGTGCATATTGACACGACTGATACTGAACAACAAATTTCTAGCACGTCTAATATTTCAATCTACTTACAGTTCTCTGTTACCTGCATTTCCGTCTCCAGCACCAATTCCAGATCGAAGAGCTGCGAATACAAATAGGCTTCTTCTTGACTTTGCGCGAATCGGTAGCTTCGATCCGTATGAACTTTGCGAGTTGGCGAAAACTTTGCGTTCTCCAGATTTCCTACTGCATTCAAGCGCGCAACGCCAGGACTTGCAGGTGCTCCTTTGAGCACGATCTTTCCGCCTTCTAAAACCACTTTGGCTGGAGACTTCTGATCCGTGCTAGACAACCCCTTTGGTACGGTTGGACTCGGAGTCGCGACATGATCCGTGAGGATGAGCGGAGAATACGGATCAGCACGCAGCGATGGCGATGAGGCTGATTGTCCTTTAGTCGGAGACGAGGACCCGCTAGCCGCACAACCTCCACGAGCTCCAAGTACTGGAGATCGAAAGAGGTCTTTGACGTTTTCGCTAGCGCCTTTCGCGCGTAAGTACCGCTCGGCGTTAAAGTCGTAAAGCAGTTCTTCTCTGCGAATCCTTGTTCTTTGTGCAACTCGCAAAACTCCACGCAAAATCGCGCGTATCATCATCGTGAATTCGGACCGAGTTAGCCTCCCGCTCTTGCCGAAGTCGAATAATGAGAACAGAAAGCGCACTTTAGCCAATCTGGGGAGACGGCGACTGAGGAGGACCAGCACAGCCAGAAGCTCCAAGACGTCAACTTTCAGGTTCGCAGCAGGCTGATCGTAGACGTACTCGACTGCATGCCGGACGTTAGACCGGTCTACCAGATGACGTTGTGCCGCAGCAGTTTTTTGGTTGATGTCGTCTTTTCGTTGAAGGGAAGGGGAGCGAGAAGCAGAAGGTGAAATGGAAGTTGTAGCAGTTGTAGCACTCTTTGGCAGCTCCTGTTTATGTGCTCCTTCTACTCCTAGACCTACACCGAGACTTACACCTCCAGCTGCTGCTTTCAAGGTCCCAATAACATCCTTACTACACCCCGCCAGCTCCGCTCTCAAAGTGCGCTCAGCCCACAGATCGCGTTCGTGGCAAATGTACTTCTCAGTCTTTCGGTCCATGGAAATCAGATGCTCCTCTCCAGACCGCTCCAAACCACTTCTATAACGTTGTCGGTGCAGATCTGCCCCATAAGCATCGTGCATTTCCTGGTTCTGAAAGCGTGGCACGCCGAACATCTGAAACAGCAAGTCTGTAGGTGCTGTGTCACCGAAAACACCGTTGGCAATATCACCTTGCTTGGTAGTTGCAGCTGCTGAAAGGTGTTGCTGTGCTCCAGGTCCAGGACTAGTAGTCTCAAATCCATGTTTTCTACCTCTTCCCGCAACGCCACGAAGAGGATGACTAGTATATCCTCCAGAAGCAACTCGAATACCTGCAATACTAACATCTCGATCTTTGGTGGTTCCCTTTGCGCGTTCTCTCTCTCGGTCCATTGCTTCTTCCAACGCCTCCGACTCGAAGAAAGTGAACTCTTCTCTCGCCAGCAACACCTCTCGGAACTCTGACAGAGTGACCAGCATCTGTCCTTCGGAGAACTGAGCCTTGTGCAAATCCCATCGCCTGTAGAGCTTCGCGATCTGGTCACTCCGAAGCGACGGGATGTGACCGAATTCGCCTCGACGGTACTTGCGACCATTGGCGAGTTCGCGTAGGTACTCGAGGTCAGGAAACTGGGATAACGCAGCTCCCATTTTTGTCGCCTAAGTATGTGGCGAACCTCGTCCAGGTGCTGGACTCGCTTCGGATTCAGATTCAGGGGCCCCCACCGCAGCCACGTGCCGGAACACGGGATTGAGGAGAGTTACTATTCTAACCTATTTTTCGGCACCTAGAAGTGCGATCCCCATTGTCGCTTATGTGCTGGTAGAGGATCAATACAATACAAGCGACTCCCATTCTTGTTTTCGATTTCGAGATAGCTGTGGTGGACCGGGAGCTTCGCTTTATTCAAGTACTTACTTCTAAACTAGAAGCAAGTGTGAAGAGACGTCCAGGGGCAGGGCGTCGTTGTAGTCGTACTGAAGAAGCATGATCCTGATCACTCCTCATCGGTGACACTATGAGCGGTACACGACCCGCTGTACTAGAACTCTGTGGCAGCTATGCTGCTGGTTGTACGAGAATAGAGCTAGCACTAAGGGATGTGGTGGCAGAAGTTAAGCGCTTGCAATTGCAGAACTACTCAACCTGAACAAAGATTTCACTTAGCATACGAAACTACTGTGAGACCACGACCGTCTATAATGATGAGACCACCAGAAAAGCGCGCATCTTCTCTCGACCACGTGACCCATACGACAGATGAAGACGACAGATTCATACAGCATCGAATGTGACGGTCGACACAGATGGTGGTCTCCGATAGTTGTAACCTTACATTACCGAAGGTACCGATGGAGTAGTTTACCTAATCCTAGTATAATTACCAATCATACTACACCGCTCCAACCGAGGCAGAATGGGATGGGATGGGGCTTTGCTCACCTCGAGGAGATGAGCATTCACGACTATGAAGATTGCGATCAAAGCGAATATAACCGATATGATCATGCTGAGCGAGCGCGCCTTGAAATGGAAAAATCGATACCCGGCTCAATAAGACGACTGGGCGTACACATCTGTCCAGCTGGATAATGTCCTCGTGTGCCCTCTTCGTAGTCGACGCCGATGCCCTTCTCTTCCTTGAACATCGCGGACACCTAAACGGCCTTGAAGGGTTTGTTGGAGAATCAACTACCCCGATTCGCTACGCTCACCGGTGGCTACCTTCATTCTACGCACTATTACACGCCGAGTATAGCCGAGGACATTATCCAGCTGGACTGACGTGTGTGCCAAAAATGTCCGTCCGTGTAGCTGTAGCTCTATGTGATGATGACTTCCTTCGGAGGTCATGGTCTGCGTTCATTGTTCGTTCAATCATCACATACAAAGTTTAGTTGTTCCTGCTTTATAGTTCGTTGTCTTCTCTAGGCTACGAAATAGACCTGCTACAACGAACTTCGGAATACATTCATCAATTAACAATTAGGCTCGTCAGGAACAAGATCAAGAATCGATAACAAAAACAAAGCATTTTAATTTTTTTCAAGGGTAAGTTCGTTTGAGGGACCCTCGGACGGTGGACTGTTCAGAAAACGGACAAGAATAGATAAGAAGACATAGTGAAGACATAGTGTATTGACTGAGTTATAATTGAGGTTGAATTTGACACACTTTAGATAGGTTGTAAGCTCAATTCGACATCATGATGTTGCCTTTCCCTTAAGGTTAAGTGCTCAGTTTGTTATATCAAATTTCTCATACTGCACGCAGCGACAAAATAATAGCCCGAGTTCTTGTAGTTCCTGGCTGTTGCGTCGGAGAAATCATAAGCATAACGAGCGGTGGATACAAATACGTTACTAGGTTCGTTCTTATGTTGGGTAATGTCAGAAAAGACTCAGATTTACGTCAAGGGCATTCGCATAGGCATAGGCATATGTCTTGCGTACTAGTCAGACACGTAGTACATCTACTCACTGTCTTGGTCGTGAGTTACATTTTCAAACCAAAAAGACCATCAAATCTCAAAAGGAAAGCTCAGCCCCAGTGGGTTCCAATCTTCTATTCACTCATATCATTGGGACGCTCAGGATAATGCGATAATACGGCTATACATCGGTGCAAGGACGATACATATCTTCAACGATTCAATTTCATTGTAATAATTTTTGTAGTTCTGAAATAATAAAAACTGCTTATTTCTACGATTCAATTTCATTTTCTGAAGGTTATGCGATTCAATTTCATTCTCGAGCAATGCGATGGATTCATCTTGATTGTATGCTTAATAAATCGTTACAAGGAGAAGTGGAAAACTTTCTATTCGTTTTCGTCTCCATCATCTCTATGCAGTTCTTACTGTCTCTGCTACAGATTCATTTTCTTTACCCTTGAAAATGTCGCATCCATGTGGTGTCAACATCATGGTCAGCTGCTCTCGAATGCAGCTTCAGCTCCCTCTCCGCATACTTAACTAGGTTCCCTGAAACTGAAAGTCAGGTTCGTAGCTGCGCATGAGCGCGTCTGCAGATATTGGCATATCCCTCTCTGCAGCGCTGAGTGGCACTGGAAGCATTCCCGACATTGCCATGGGCACTCCAATTTTAGAGCTCGAAGATGTGCCTAAGCTACGCTATGACAAGTATGAACGTCAAGTATGAGCGTCAGTCTCTGTTATGTTCTGTCCCGAGAGTGGGGGCGTTTGTGCTCAAAAATTTGAAAGCTGAAACTGCCAAATCCCAATACTACAAAAACTTCACCATCGCAGAATTACGCAAGAAAGAACGACCTACTTTAAACCTACTTCTTGCAGTAGACCACAACGAAAGCAAATTATATGTTGAATACCACTATTCTATTTTAGTGAGCCTCTTAACATTCAGACCAGGACTGATTAGGTACTTCGCACGAGTGCTGAAGGAAGAAGAAGCTTTACTGTCGATTTCCCGAGTCGGCTGTTGCTGAGCAGGTCCTGGAAGGATTTAGGGTGTCATGGTTGCATCAAAGGATTCAGGGTCGTGGGTGCATCAAAGGATTGTTGTGAATAAATTTGTGCATATTCTGGCATGGAAGGATGAGGATCAATTCCCACTTGTGCAGCACAAGTACAAATTTAGCACACAGTCAGTCTGAAAGTGAATATGTATTTTTGAGGTCCTCGAAAATCTCTTGAGGTCTTCGTAAAGAAGTTGTACCTCTAGTCTTCTGTTCGAAACTTTGATACGGTGCTCCACCGGAGCCTAGTCTGGGCGTCCGCAGTTTGGGAATGTCATCCTCGTCATTGTAGTCTCCTGGAGAACGTGGCGAAAACTCTTTCCTAGCTGGCAGAGCACCGAATAGTATGAAAAAGGTAGGGATAGGGGAAGAAGGTTGTCGGGAGGCATACGGAGACAAACATCATGTTGTATCGTAGTTCAACCCCATCGCAGGACTCCTGAGTAATCTGTACGAAACTCCATAAGCATCATTTTAAGGAAGTACAAGCAGGAGCAACAGGAACAGGGTCAATCACGATTTAGACTACTCATACGCACACAGGACTCCGAATCTTCAAGGTCGCTCACTTTCAAAATGCACGACGAACAAGATGGACTAGCAATCTGACCGCATCATGCCATAACCATATTCGGCGCTCCTGCTGCTACAGTATGGGGTGAAGATACATGCCCTTCTCGCCCATCAAGCATAGTGGTATAGTTCAAGCCAGCAGCTATACCTCGACCGTTCACGTCAGGACGCAGTAGATGTTCCGGTTGTACTCTTGGCGTGTTCTTAGTAGAGCTTGGTGATAGGGCAACAGGGTGATCGTACGGTGGATCGACTGGGGGCCATGCGTACGGAGGTTCGCCTGGTTGTTAGAACTACCATAAACGCATCTAGTAAAGGAGCATCTTTTTAGTGTCCGTTTCCGCTTGAGAAACGGGGGCAACATGCTTGGGAAGATGCATTTATTGCAACCTTAATGTTGTATTCCTCCTCCACCTCGAACCAGAGTGCTCGATGCCAGTAAAGCTCCTCCAGCCGCTGCGGTTCTTGGTGGCTGCGACAGGTTTTGAGCAATTTGGCTCACCCTGGTCTCCACCAGTGAGCCCCCTTTGCTACGTCGACCGCCTCTGGACGATGAAGAGCCACCTGAAGCACCTCCTTGCACATCAAGCGAAGTTGGTAGCTCTTCTTGTTGTACTGAGCCCATTGGCTTGATCACCGCACCTCCAGCCATGCGACGCAAGGAAGGGGCTCCCGCATTGATGGCACTGTCATCGACGAGCCAACCACTGCCATCGATCAACCGCAGATACTTCAAGCCGTCAAGAGGTAGGACAAGATCGGTCACAACGATTGCTCCTTGGCCTAGCCGGGTGCCCGAGAAAATCACATCATCTCCCACTACTGGTTCTGCTAGCAGGGAAATGCCATTACGCAAAACCTGGTATTGCGAGATTTCCTTCTTAGCTCCTCTTTTTTTCCACTTCAAGTTTCTTAGAGACGGGCACTACAGGAAGAAGCACTTGAGCTAAATTGTCAATCTTGATCATGATATGATGATTTACAATCTTTATCTTAACGATCCTTGTTGTACTTGTAGGCTCTCCCCTTCCTCAAGAATCACGATCATATTATTACAACACTGGTCCTGGTGAAGCCCCTTCGAGATGATTGTTGATCCCTATATATAACAAAAATCAAGAGAGGACTATGTCGTAACTCTTCTCCACTTGGCGAGACGGTGTAGCGCTCATCTCCTTTTTCGGCGTCGGTTGCTCTACTATTCTCAGCTCTCGGTGTCGCCAGCGCCACTCCTCCTGGTGACGACTCTAGTCCCTGCTGCTTGTCGCGCTTCTGGTTTTCACGTGGTGCTGTTGAAGAGAAGGGGTACGTAGGTAGTGCGTGGTGTGATTTTTGTGCTTGTCGTGGTGGTAAATTACAGGGGAAGATGAAGATGGTTATTAAATCCTATTCTCGAGATCAACAGGTGGAAGCAGTGGACAAAAATACCATATTCATCAAGGAAGTAGCTTAGTATTAGTTAGTAGAAAGAGTGAAGCTTGTCCTCCTCGTTAAAATCAAAATAGTACTTGGCGAAGAGGTTCCAGTTCCTCCATTTTGTTCTGCTCGCCTTTGTTTTCGGATAGAGGATACGTGTCTCATCTCTTCCTCCATCCAGTGCTCGGCTGTGTTTTTCTCCACCTTCCTAGGAGTAACATCTAGCTGCACCCAATCAGGATATGGTTGAGAACGTGGAGATGTTAGAGCAGCTTTTTCTTTACTTGGTGTCCGACTCCTCCCACTTCTACTGCTGGATTTCCTTTCTGGTAGTGGACTCCTGCTTTCCTTTAATATGCTGCTTGGTTTATCGTCTACACCTGCCTCCCTGTCGTCGTCAGATGAGACTGCGCGCTCCTGCATCCGAAGAGTTCGCAGAGATGTGGTTGTGCGCGCACGTCCTCGTACTTTTTTGCCCTGCACAGCAGACATCCTAAGGCCTCCAGGTGATGGGGATCGCTCTCCTTTTGTTTTGCTATTTCCTCACATTAGAAGAACGACACCAAGTGACTGGCTTGATTTTTGATTCTGGATGAATGTTCTAAGTACAAGTAGCTACGATAGAAGTTGTAGTGCATGATTCTCCTACTTGAAGAAGAAATTGTTGTTTTTTTACCTTCTAGTTATACATATATGAGTATAAGTACTAGAATAATGATTGCTTGCCTGTGCTGTGTCTATTTCCATAAAGTAGTTGTTTCTGGACTGGACGCACCTGGAGCAGCTGTCCCAGAATGCGCTATGATTCTCAGCGAACTGCGGTCCCCAAGTATCTTCGTCTTCTTCGCTTCTGGTTTCGCTTTGCTCGTTTTGGGGGAAACGGCGTTATCGTCACCTCCCTCAGCATTCGCAGACGCAGAGACTCCTAGATAATACCGCAAGAACAGTTTCGCGTGATCTGGGAGTGAGAAAGGGAGGCCGATTTCGCGTCCTAGGTGCTCGCTGAGGCCCAACTGTTCCTCGTCAAACTCTTTTTCGGTGGCTAACCAAAATTCACTACACCAGTCGTCGACAGCTGCAGTCGTTAGAACTTTGGCCGTTACTTGTTCACTAGTAAGCCCTGAAAGCGTTCCTCTCGCTCGCATCTCTGTTGTTAGAACTAAGAGAGAAACCCATGATCTTGAAGAGCATCCTAGAACCTTTTTCCCCTTGAAAACGGTCTCAGGATGCCCGTGAAGATGCATTTCAATTTCTCGTAGCCTTAATGTTGGCATCACAAATCCCTCTTGCGTCTCGCTGCGGTGGTCTGCAAAGAATCTTCGAATTTTCAGAGAAAAAAATTGTCGCGCTGCTTCCGGCAATCGCTGATTGCTTACGGTAGAGAGAGACTCTTTCAATTTCGCCAGATATCTGCGACGCACTATCTCTCCTGGTGAAGATACGACATCTTCCTCAAGATGAACGTCAACGTTATCATCCCTACTTGATGTCGCTCCTGGTGAGGATACGACGTCGCCATCACTAGATTTTCCACCAGAAGCAGACTTCCTTCTTGTAGACTTTCTTGTACTTCTAGAAGGACTTCGCGTTGAAGTTGATTTCCGACTAACTCTACTAACAGTAGAAGTGGAAGCCGCAGCTTTACTACTCTTAGTTGGCACTGGTACTGGTACTTGCTCCTCGTCTTCGGCGTTGCCATGCATTACCGCATCTGCGCCGTCTTTTGCATCAGCCGCGACACTGAGCGCACCCGTGGCAGCGTTCCTCAAACCGGCTAACTGGAATTTGTTGCCGCGTCGTACTTGCTCTATCACTTCTCCACACAAGCGTCGGACATCGGGAAAGGATTGCCGTGATAACAGGTTAAAATCTTCAGCAGTCGTTGTCCCTCCTTCACGGGTGCTCTTCCTGGCACCACGGGTGATCTTTCTTGCCTTGCTATTTCCGAAAGTAGTGTAACTTCGGAAAAGCTCGACAAACTCCGGCAGGCACTCTGCGCGAAGCATGCCTTCAGCAGTAGTAATATCATCTTCCGCTTCAGCTGCCTCGTGTGCAGCTTCAACGTGATCTCCCGGTTGTGCGAATTCAAAGGTCAAAAACTCGTCTTCGCTAATCTGCATCGTGACGCAGAGGTCATGCAGAAAATGCTCCTTTTCTTAGAAAACCTAACTCTTTGGAGAGGACCTGAGTCTCTTCATAGACACTTATTCTTTTTGAAAGCCATCTGTGACTTTGGAAACGTGGCTTCTTCTTGCTTGCTTTGTTGAGAAACAAACAACAACGGTCAACGTCAAAGATGCTTCTTAGTAGTTAGTGTTATATTTCGAGATGAAGACGAACATCAATCGAATTTGAGTATAATAGGCCTTAATCTTCGGATGACTGATCGCTCCCAATGATAACACTCCGTACCTGTGGTGGCATCAATTCCGATCCGAGATACATGCCTCGTAATGCGGCTAACCGCACACTCTTTATTCGTTTGCCTTTTGATAGACTGTCGGAGTAAAACGCACTCGGATCAGCTATGTATTTCGTCACCTCGAGAAAGGCTTCTGTTTCAGTTGTTTCAGAAGACGTAGAAGGGCCTGATGTAGTTGACACAGGAGCTCGAGGTCCAGCAGTGGCTCCTCCAGATGAGGAAGATGCACCTGCTGTGGAACTGGAAGCTCCTGTAATACTACTACTTCCTGTTGGGTACATTAGAATTTTCAACAACACTTGCATTCTTTTGCCACTCTGCGGATGTACCAAGGCACTACGGACTCCCTCAGTGCCGAAAATTTTTTCCGTGAATTTTAGAGCTTACGTCCCTAATCCATCTTGAAAAGCATCCTGCTACCTTTTTCCCCTCGAAAAGCCTCTTCAGGATGCTTCAGAAGATGAATTAGGTTGAGCCTTAAGAATTGGTGTAATTTGTCCACTGCATTTTCGAGCAAGAAGTCACCCACAACGCCACGAGCGGACCCTTGCTGAGGATCGTCTTGATTCCTTGCTGAGGCGCGAAGCAATTTGGTGAGGCCTCGCCCTCGACTACTTGGTCTTACACTTACTTAGAGCTCCTCACGACCCTAATCCATCCTAGGAATCATCGTCCTGCTCCCATTTTCCACCCCTTGACAAGCTTCCTCAGCCCTCAGGACGCTTCAGAAGATGGATTAGGGCAAGCCGTAACTTAGAGATGATTTTCCTCTTGGTGGAGTGCTCGTCGTCGTCGCGGACGTTCTTCCTTGACTTGAACTTGTTACAGCGCTTACCTTGTTGGGAGATGATTTGCGAGCCGACATTTCTCTTGTCGCGGTGGATTTACGCGATCCTTCTTGCCCGTCTGCAATTCCACCTGGAGATGTTGATTTTCGGTCTGTAGCTGTACTACTGCTCTTCCTCTTTTTACCAGGTGAGGAGGAAGACGGCCGCGAACTAGAAGTCCTGAGGACATTACTCTTCCTTGTTGGAGTACGGGTTACAGAGAGTGGCGCAGGCGGTTCGGGTTCTTCGACTCCCTCTTCGGTTTCTTCAAGGTCTGGCACTTCGGGAATATCGCCATCTTCTAACGATGCCCGATCAATGGCTCGCGTTATCTTCGCCTCTGATGTGACCTTCTTTTCACTGGTACTTTTCCTGCTCTTCGAAGGTGCTGTGCTCTTTCTACTCCTCGAAGGTGTTCTGGTGCTTTTTCTAGTGGTCGGTGAGACACTAGCACGACTCGCCTTTTTTGTACTCTTGTCCTCCGCCTCCTTCTGTATGCCGGCTTCATCACCTCCATCTCCTTCTAGCTTTTTTCCACTAGTTGCAGCATCTACATCATTTGAAGCCTGGTTCTGGTCATTTAGCTCATTTTCGTTCTTGCCTCCGTCTTCCTTTTGCTTTTCATCAAGGCCTGCTGCCTCTTCCTGTGTTGCTCCTGCTTTCGATTTCTTCGGAGACACCCGGGTGCTACGCTTTCGCGCAGTTGATTTCCTTGTCGTTTCCGTAGCTTTGCGTGTAACATCTTTACCTGCTTGTTGAAAGGGCTGTAGAGTTTAGTCCTGAGGAGAAGTTACCTAATGAGCACGGCTATGCTTCCTTCTAGGAAATCTCAAAACCTCCTTGCTTCTGCATTCATCTAAACGTAAAAAAGACGTGTACTCATTCTGTTTCGCATTACCAAGCGCAAAATGAATTAACAATTACCAGCTTCCATCGATGATTTCTGCGATTCTGGAGAACTGGTTCCCTCACTTGTCAGTCCCTCTACGCCCTTTCCATCATCTTTCTCTACAGCTGCCTGAAGAGGCGGGTTGCGTAAAAGTAGAAGTGGACGAGAGTTGCGTATTGATAGAGAGTAGTGTATTGAGAGGGGGTTGTCAGTTGCTTCATAGAGAGTTGTGTTGTAATCAAGATTCGTTGGTTACGGCTTAGGGCGATTGTGCTTAAAAATAGGGTTTGGGTGACCACTTGGGGTGATGACATCAAAGTAAGAAGATCAAGAAAACCTTCCGTCTCTTCAAAATATAGACCGTGTCTCCCTTACGTTTCCCCCGTCACATGACAACGCTGACAGTACCACAAAGCCCACAGTTTCACCATTTCATCCAATCTTACCTCCTTTCCATCTGGTGACACAGTATCGGACGCTTTCGAGTCAGGTGAGGTCTTGTCGTCTTTGTTAGCTGTCGCTTTCCCACGCCAACTATCCGTGCCATCGGCGATGAAATCCCATATATGTTTTGCTTGCTCGTCTGCACCAGGATCAACGAAGGCTGCTTCCTTTTGGTCAACCTGAAAATTTAATATCTTGTCGATTCTATCTATACTAGTAGAGAAATAGTAGATTTGTATTTGTTGATGTGAGGTACTACTGGTATCTTCTAAAGAATCTTTGTGAGGGGTACGGGTTGTACTATGGGTATCTTGATGTTCTACTTCTAATTCTATCTTCATGCAGTATAAATCTTATAGAGTTAGAGACTACTTACCTTACATTAGTGATGTAGTACTAGAGGTATTAGTGGGGTGGAAAAGGATATCGATATGGATTATTTTAGTTGAATCAAATAGAAATCAAAATGATCGTACTTAGCAAAATACCTTCGCTTCAGTCCATCTTGTTTGACAGGCGGCATGCATTTCAACCTTGGCGAAAATGCCATCCTCATGCAACAAATCAAGATCGTGTCGGTCAAATGTCTCACCTGTCGTGTGTTAGTTTTGGTTTCATTTGTAGTTCAAGGTGCAATCATGTTGTCGTGCTCGGAGTACCTACGAACAAAGAAAGTCTAGGAATTTATCGCGTTGGTGCCCAAAAGAGTTTACTACAGTTTTATATGAAGTGATCTTTTTAGTCCCACATCCGGTGCACAAAATAACACGCAACCGAATACCTATCTGTCTCTTGTAGTGAGAAAGAAACGACAAGAAAGTACTTGTTCCCACATCCTTGCAATGACCGAAGAAAACGCCAAGATGTTCCCCAGCCCAGGTCGTGATAGATATCGTCAGTGAATTGCTGTCCAAGTCGTTTGCTAAAGCCGAGTCCGGAAGCACAACGAAAGCACAATTCTTCAATTCATATTCTGTGCATTGTGCAGGAATGACGAAGGGAACGCTGGAATATTAGAGGTAGGTTTTTGGTGCTCGCGGGTTCCCCCGCTTGTTATGCCTTTCTCATCCTAAGGGAGAGAGGCATAAAAAGCGGTAAGAAAAGCACCTTTAACCTACCCTTAAGAATAGTCGGATTCACCGATGTACCAATGGACGCAGGCACGCAGATCTTCCGCCTCCGGCTGGGAGAGTCGGATGGTTTCTAGGTACAATACGTAGAACTTCGTGTCTTCATCGTGGACGGCGTCTTCGCCACCTGCCTTGGAGGTTTTCCACGACCCGTCGTCATCGCCTGCCATTGCTCTTAGATCCTCGAAGAGCTTGCTGATGCTGCACGAGAGTTGTGTCTACATCTACAACAAGTTGTAGCGGCTTCGTCTCACACGGCTCCACGTCTTCAGGCAACTTATCTGAGATCTAAGAGCTCGCGAGCAACAAGTGGCTTCGTCTCACCCGCCGCGGCTCTTCGGACAACAGCAAATTATCTTGAAATCTTCATCTAGTAACTGGCTGTACAGGTATTTCATCTATTCGATAAACTGAAATAAGCGAGTAACTAGGGAAAATAAGGGAGTTACTGTGAAAGAAGAGGAATGTAGTCAAGACTCTCGTATTTCAGTCAGTAACTCGCTTTATCTGGTAACCGGCTGTACAGGTATTGGCCAGAGGAGGGATCTGACGAGTTGCACTCACCTCGTGGCATTGATGTAATTGTAGTCCCCGTCGTTGTGATGATGCAGTGCCACTAGTAGTTGCAGTCTTATTAACTGAGAGCGCTCATTTGCTCCTCTTCAATCATGAGGCAAAGACGTTCGCTTGCTATTCTCATTATACTCAAAACTTTCATATGCTCAGCTGATTTCAGTTCTAAAGTCTTCAAGATAAAGTCTTCAAGAGCTTGTGAGGAATGAAGTTGAAGGGGTACAGCATGTAGTTGGAACAGATGTGTAGTGGCCATGGTAGTGGTACCAGATATCGAAGTAAGTCTCAACCAGACTTCTCTCGCTCGACGACCCATATCAACCGACCACCAGAGTAGTTGTAGTTGTAGCTATTATGGTCGTTCCTCTCAATGATTGCCACGAGAAACGAACCCCTGCTATTGTTCGAACAGATGGCGCACACATCACAAGCGAACAACTTGAACCGATCGCGCAAAACAAGAAAGTACGCTGAGACAGATGCTGTACGCTTCCATGAAAGAAACGAGCTCTCAATCTCGTGATGACCGAATTCATGCTTCTCAGAGTTGCTGCTCCCTCTCAATTTTTACCGCGACAAAGACGACCATGAGAGGCGTTTTTGCTGAGTGACCACGAAACATCATCATCAGTCACAAGATTTGTGATGTCATATTTACGACATGAAAACTTCTATGAGGCAGCTCAGGTGGCTTGAGTTGCTATTTTGAGAACACTCAGCGAGTGGCAAGCTGGCTGCCGCAGACCGGAGCGCCACCTACTTGAGCTACGCCTAATAAGTCTTCTGCCACTGAGCCCCAAGAGAATTACGACCACCAAAACCAAAGAAATCGCCACCAGCACAGACAAACAGGGCCGCCGCCGGTACGGCTAGAATCAAGCACGACCAGCGCAACACACTAAGATCATGAGCGGCCGGCACAAGCGAAGCACGCGAAAGCGGGGCGGGGCCGGCGGCACAACGAAACCCGCGGCCAGCACGAGGGAGGCCACTCCCCTACGTACCGCCATACGCTGAACGAGCTGCCCAACCTCAGCAGCGACCCACGGCCCACAAGGATCGACGGGCAAAACAAAAACGCAGAAGCCTGTCCGCCATAACACAACTGTACAGATGACTCTGTGCGAAAACAATCACGCACACGAGGGAGTTCTCAGTCTCCTGGTGACAGAAATGCCTCTCAGTTTTAGACTCGTCGTTCCGACTCAATTATTGTGACACAGAAAGATGGAGATGAACCAAAAGCAAAAAAACGACTTGTAAAGCTCTGAATAGCATCAAATATTAAGATCAAGGTGGCAATCCACGGAAAAATGTTGTGGCATGTACTGCAAAGAACAAACGGGCAATAACATCAGTGGAGAGATATTAAAGTCATTGTTGGGTTTTGGTTTCAAGTACTTACTCTCACGTAGAAGTCTACTAATTCCATAGTACCCAGTTAGCTGCTTCATTATAAAGTTCAAATTTTAGTAGTTTTTCAGCCGAAAATAACGCACAAATTGACGGCGGTCGAGCCAATCAGAATGATGATCCCAAATGTGATCAACATCCAGTCTAGGCAGTGAACTCTTTCAGTGATGGCTGCAATGTTCCTCCAGTAATTCATATGCGCCAATGCAGGATAGAGAAAGACCAGCGGAGCACCGCAAAGGCTTCCTATCCTTAGAAGGCCTTTCCGTAATTAATCAAGCTTGTTTCAGCTCCTGCATCCTTGAAGAATAATATCAGAGGAATCTGAATCAGAAGAATATCAGAAGAATCTGATGAATCAGGATTCAGGAAAGTAGAGATGTCTAAAATATGGATCATCTGGAGCCTTAATATGAGGGAATTGATGTTGTCCAAGTAGTTCTCGCCAACAGTGGCTACAAACGCCAGAAAAAAGACCAGAAAGGTGCGGAGTGCGGCTTTGGGAATCTTGTGCTTCAGAGGTTTTTTCCGAAATTGACTGGCAGTTGTCCATGCTGTCGTACTAGCAATGTCATCGTCTTTCGCACGAAGAAGGTTACTACTTGCGATGGTGAATTCACGACGATTGCCCGTTCTAGAGGGAGCATCTTCAACGATATGGTCTAGAGAAAAGCGAACCGACGAAACCGGACTATGTGAACGCAGGAAAGACGGTCCTGGTGCTCGACTTGGGACTGGAGGTAGAGGTACAGCTAGAAGTGGCTTCGTCAACGAATAAGAGGACGTCCCATGCTCTCGCGTCGGGGACGACGCTTTCTGCATGTCTCCTACAGTTCCGTTGTGTATTTTTTGATTCGGTCTAGCCGGCACATGGTCGTTCTCCTTCGCTGATGGTCGTTCTCCTTTAGTACCTCCTGTTGGAGATGATACGACAGGGAGCACAGCTGAAGAATTGACGCGTTTTCTTTCTCGCTGTGTGCGTAAATCGAACCGCTGGAGATTGCCTTCGGATAGGAGTGAAGGCTGCCGCGCACTGCTCTTCCTGCTCGGGTCCTCGTCGAGTCGTCCGGTGTCAGAAGGCGAGCTGTCAATGAATGGTGCTGGTATAATTTGGTAACCTGATTTCGATCATAAGGAAAACAAGAAGGGAATCCTTGTGATCGAATTCAGGTTACCAAATACCAGAACCATACAGTCAAACTCCTGCGGAGAATAATCTTCACGTGTTAAACGGATAAAGCTAAACTGCCTCTCCACCCCTTTACTTAGGATCCATTTTTTCACCGCTTGGAGAGGTCCTACTAAAGTCGAGAAGTGTCCTGTATTCTTGAAGATATTTTGTCCTGTTCTACCACTAGCGATCCCTAGCGGCCCAAGAACACTTGCACCAGCATCCTCGAAATTATCGATGAGTGAGCTGTTACTCTGGAGGTATGTACTCCTGAGGTCCTCTTGCAAGCACTCGCTCTGCAGCAATTTGCGGTGTAAAGGCGTACTCGGAAAACTGGAGGCTTCGCTGTTGGTCGATCCTTGCTGCTGCCGAGGAGGCGTCGCCCATCTGTTCTCTGCTCCTAATTCTTGTTGCAGCGTGACTCTTTCTCCCGCACTCTTCTCTGATGTTGCATCTACTTGTTCGTTATTTGCATGACCGATCACGTGTTGAGTCGTGTCTGGAACGAGCGGAGGTCCCAGAATATATTCGCAGTACTGAAACAAGCTTACACAATAGCTCTCGATAATGTCAATGGTGGTACCTCTTGAGATTATTGGAGAAGAGGGAAGCTTAATATGCTTTTTACAACTACTTATACGCACCCGTGCGACCACCGACTCAGTGACTGAAAAATAGTACAACAATCGAACAAGATAGAAGACGTTCCCCGCACTCCATCGCTCTCAATCGGTCGCATACATAATCCTGACCGCAGGCAAAAACTGGTACGGAAACGTCAGAAACAAAGCTAGTGCAAACCCAGCGCGCACGATCTCCACAGCCACATTCCCACTCCCAAAATTAAGCAGGATAAACTTTAGAGGCGTCCGCCAATAAAGGTACTCTCACAGAAGTAAGAACATCATGAATTATTTCGTCCTCTGTGAAAAAATGGTGTAAAAATCATTCTGTGCAAAAAAATGCATTACCTCTACCGCCACGAGTAGCCCTCTCGTCCATAAGATTGGTTTCGTCTCTTCACCGTAAACATAGAACCCACTCAATCCAGCGGCAATGAATAATAGCGTGATGAATACGAAACAGCCAGAGTAGAGCACACCCCACCGTTCCGGATTGGCCATTTCGTCTCTTGTCGGAATTACACTACTGATACCCTCAAAAACTAGGCACACAGTGCCGAGACAGACTAAAGCTCCTCCTGTTGAGGTCATTGTTGTGCTAGTAGAAAAAGTCGTGCTCGAGCTTGTAGAAGTTGTAGCTCTCGTAAGAAAGGAAGAAGTTCTACTCGAGGATGGAGCTGCTGCTTCTCTGATCATAGACGATGCTGGAGCTGCTGGATCTGTAAACGTTGTAGTCTCATGCCATTCGATTGCGAAAACAATTAGAGTCTGCTTCTAGATTGCATCTCGGCCCCCTCATCTTGACCCCTTTACTACCCTTGTAGCATTTCCTAGGAATAATACTTACCTTGTAGCATTACTTACCTTGTATTTCACGAGAATACAAGGGAAAAGGGGATCAAGATGCCGAGCATGATGGACACTAAATGTTGACCATAACACGACTACGGTAGCAAACAGCAAAAGAAGATCCGCTACAATGTTAGTCAATGCCAGTTGCGCGACGTGTCGTATCCAGGTCAAGGGAGCCACCAGTATTGCTACCCCAAAGATAGGAATGTCAACCATCTGCGATATTGAGATGAAATAAGCGATACAGAAGCCACACTGCAACAGGATGATCGACCCATTCACGGCCAAAATCCAGAAACCTGAACCTCTGCTCGTAGTAGTTTTATGATTATTTTCATTTTCTGGTGTTGTAACAGGAGCAGCGGGTGAGGCAGACCCTCTGCTCGTAGTAGTTTTATGAATATTTTCTGGTGTTGTAACAGGAGCAGCGGGTGAGGCAGACGAAGAGCAGGCGGCTTGCTTCTCTTGTTGTCCAACCGAGGATACCGCTTCTTTTCCAACCTTGTTCTGGCTGTTTTCACGACACTCTTCACCTTCTGGCTGCTCGACAAGAACATCTTCATCTCCTGATGTTCTTCCCGCTTCTCCCGCTTCGGCTACAACTTTCTCCATGGACATAACAAACTCCACTAGTTCTCCGTAACTTAGGAGCACACCTTCGGATTCTAGGACCAAGTCACGAACTCGAATCAGCCGCATGGCTGACAGAACGCAGAGAGCTACTTTTTAGATTGATAGAAAATGCGAGGTTCAGAAGGTTTAGGGTTTAGTCGTCTTTCGATAGGAAGGAATAGCCGTAGTTCATGTATGGTTCTGGTATTTGGTAACCTGAGTTTGATCCTAAGGGTTCTCTTCTTGTTTTCCCTTATGATCAAATTCAGGCTATACCAATTACCGGAACAATTCAGTTCAAGCACAATCATGTTTACTCATAAAATACATATGTTACTTTTTAGTGAAAGAAAGAGGCCACAGGGACAAAGACAAGGTTTTGCAAAAATATTCGATCGCGGAGGATGTGCTTTTTAGCGGCCTTCGAGGAGACTCTCTTTTCCTAAACAAGATACCCGTTCATCATGTTCAACATTCATTCAATGATATTTAGCCTTAACCTACGACAATGACGCCGCACGTAAAAACGATTGTGCCTCCATGTGCGGCACAAGATGGCAGAAAAAGGAGTCCTGAGCCGATGTTCGCTTTCAAAATCGACATTCCCGTCTTGAAGGCACCCAGTGAACGTTGGTTTTTCTTACTGTTACTCTGAGGCTGAGCGAGAGCGTTCCTCTCTCCTTGTCCTGCTCCCAAAATTATTAAAAAGATAAATGTAGTCGTAGTGGTAGTCAAGAATCGTTTTCGTTATCCGCAGTGCTGTGCTTGTTCATTCCACTTTAGGTTTAGGAACAGTTTCCTCGATGAAGTAAAAAGGAATCGATCGACTCGAGCGGATACTCTCCGGACTACACCGTGTGCGTGTCCGGGACACGGAAACGAAATAATGTCTAGTGACTACGACACTAGCCTTAAGAACGGAGAATTAAGCGTGGCTCTTGTAGTCCTCCAACGATAGTTGTTGAAGTTTGCTCTTTTGATAACCTTGCCATTGTTCCCGTGAACATTGCCATTTATGTGATGCGCAAAGGGGTAAAAGCCTCCTGTCTCGGTAGGGGCGTAGCCCACCGGAGATCGGAGCAACGAAGTCTGTAGTGACGTTGGCCATTGAGATAGTGCTGCACCCTGCGACTCCTGCGCGTAGCCCGCCGCTGTCATCCTGCAACTTTGTCTTGGTGGTGGAGATGTTGAAAGAAAATTAGAAGAGCAAACTCAGCTTCATACCATGTCTTGGATGGTTACACGCATAGTCACACGTTCGTGGCGGGTCCTTGATTTGCACGTGCCCTTGCTCCCCATTGTGAAATAGTAGAGCTTTAGGAACAATTCTACTCCTTAATCGAGACTCGCGTAGACTTTATTTCTGGTCTTTTCCTTCAGTTTTTCTTTTTCTAAGCATAATCGAGGATACAGACTCACAGATGCATCCCTCCAAAGGCTTCACATATCATGTCTGGCCGACTTTTCCGCTTCTCAACAGTATAGATTGACATAGTGAGCACTCCTAGAGGGAGACGAAAAAAAAACTTTCCACGGTCACACGAGTGAGAACACAAAAAGTTTAGACCACTGAAAAAGAGGAGTTGCCAGTCGCACTCTCCAAGGCCCGTGATTCCTGACAAAGCAGTCCTCGTAGTCTTTGATCCTGTGGCGATGATATGCATGCCTACTTTACCCATATGAAATATGTTGGATATGCGGAAGACGCCGGTGGGGAAGACGCCGGACAGGGATCGAAGTATTATACCGAGTAGACTCGCACTCGAGCTGTGAGGTGTTGCATGGACTGCCAGGAATAGACAAGAAGATGGTCGTGACTATATTGTATTGTATTGTTCTGGTATCCGGTAGCCTGATTAATCAATCAACCGATCAGGTTGCCTCCGCAGGGCACCGACCTCCCCGCAGATGCGACTGCCGCGCATCTATAAGAGGGAACGAGGAAAAACAGGAAGAGAATCCTTGCGATCAATGTCAGCTTACCAAATACCGAAACCATCCATGTATAATGTAGACATACTTGTCATGATTAATTATAAACAAGTAGGTGAGTCAATCACTGTACGTTGGCGTTTATATAAAAATCCCAAAATTATGCTAGAGAAGTAGTTTCCCGAAAAAATAATGCATCCATTAAAAGCTCGTGACTATGTTACATTTTCACAGTTTATTTTTTGCGCGTTTACATCCTTGAGTTAGCATTTTAAACTGCATTAACCTTCGCATTACAGTTCGGAAGGATATGTTGCAAACAAAGGCAGCAAGAAGGTCACATGAGAGGCGGCACCCATGAGACGCTGCTCCAAAAAAATGTGATATATTGCGTCAGAGAGTGCATGTTCTATGATGCGACTACAAGAAAACAATAAGCGATGATTGTGATCTCACTTCGTTTTTAGCCTTTAAATACTGACGACAGCCTACTATTTTACAGGAGCTACTTGTTAGTAAGTGCCTCGCTTATGCTGATGATGTCAGTCGATTCTAATTTTTCGTTGAGTTCTTTTTATTGTTCTAATGTTGAAGTTGTAAACTTGGTCAGTTGTAAACTTGGTCAGTTAAATGCTTTATTACGTTGCTACTTTTTCTTTTTGTCTTCTTGTTATCGACACTTATATCGTTTTCAACATAGTATATAGTGTTTCTTGTAGTATTGGGTGTTTTTAAACAGTTTCTTGTATTTTTAAGTGTTTCTTGTAATCGTATTAAGTGTTAAATCATATTTGAGTATTAAGTGTTTCATCTTGTTTTACATGTGATGTTGGGCAGGAAGCTGTAGTCAAAAGGTTCACGAGTCCAAAAGCAACTTCGGGTCTTAGACGTAGGTGTAGGCAGAATTCATCTTTGAGCTGTCCCTTGCCATCATCACATGGATTCAACTTGGTTGAAGTTGATGTCTTTCTCTATGTCCTTTGGCAACATATTCAAGTTCAACTGGGTAGTTGATGAATATCCTGCTTCAGGGATGATTTTGACCGGGGATGACGATGACCTTGAACCCCTGGTGCTCAAAGATGAAGTATCTGCATCAGCCTTAATTCTCTTTACTTGTTTCTTCCATCTCAACAGAGTCCACACACATCCGCTTTATGAGTGCTGACGCACTACACGAATGCGAGTCGCTTCCCTCTTGCTGCTATCAGAGTTAGAAAAGCTTGCTGATGCTCATGCTGACGAGGATGACGATGACGATGATGACGATGATGATGATACAGATACTGATGCCCAATGGTCTAGGAAAACAAACTTTCATTGCAACCACTGCTGTGATCTTGTATGCAGGCTACATCGTCATTGAATCCATCGTCGATATGACTTCCTCGAGCATATGGGTGCACTAGACGACCGGCCATACTCTTGGGTATACTGAAGCGACACTGCTCCCCTGGCTTCCGTTCGGTCAAACGATGTTGTGCATTGTTTTGTTTATCATGCTTACGATTCTTCGCTTGTCCGTGTACTAGCTTCTTTAGAGGCATCTTGATTTGCTCAAGCGCAGCACTACTTACATAATTACTACTCCACTGGATGATGCTGACAACTGGTGGGGTATCTAATCGGTCGCTACATAATCAGTTTAGTCCTCTCATTGTTATCTAATTGATCGAGTTTACTCTATATCTATAATTGAAGATCTACTTATTTTTGAGGACATGCTTTATGACCAGTGAACAGGACAAGCAGCCCTAAACCACTGAACCAGCTCCCTGCTAACGCATCATTCAATCTAAGTCAAACTACCTCCAGCACCACTGCTCAGTCTAGTACTAGTAGATAATAAAGCCTTAATAGTTAGTTCTTCTGCAGTATTCATCTTGACATCCATGGGATCTTTGAAATACAAGCCATTCGGGCGAATGTTCTTTTTGTGTACAACTTCCCGATCGTTTACGCCACTGCTTACTTTTTCTTTCCCAAACCCAACGCTCTCTTAACTGCACTGGGAGGTGACGTTAGAGTGTTAGTTTTTGTTTCACTGTTAGCACAGCATTTCTAGAGTCTCACTCTCACCTTTATAGGTAGGAAAAATGCAACGACAACGACAAGTAGAGCCCTCTATGTAATAGCTTATAAGCAGCTTTGAAGCAGAGAATTCAGTGCTCGAATCTGACTACAATGCACACCTATCCAAGAGATTCGTCATAGCATATAATGTATTAACGAGAAAGAATGAAAGTAGACCCTGCGAAGTAGTAAAAGATTCAGTCCTGGTGAATTCTCAGTATCTCATGTCTACTAGAAAAAAATGGCCCTGGTCATGGTCTGGTCATAGAAAAAGAAATCAATGAAGAGTGTTCTTGAGAACATCAATCAAATAGAAATACATAAGTACTAGCAGGAAGAGGGAATCTGAAGGGCAAAAGCTGAATGCCTAAAATTTCCCCAAGAACCTAGGTACTAGGATGTGCATCTAAAGTCTAACTTAGTACCTAGGTTCTTGGGGATATGCATCGATCTAAAGTCTAAAAAATAGCCTCAATTTTGGAAAGGTGTTAGCTGTTACCTTTTTCCCGATTGTGTTCCTCTATATTTTCGGAATAAAATGTCCCGCAGTGTCTCACTTTTTTGCTTTTTCTAAGGGTGGGGGTTGTGGTTTTTTTTCAGATGTGCCGAAGCTGGTGCGGCCGGATTTCGGCAACCCACAAAAGCTAAACCAAGACCGGCAGAAGGTGCATGGTTTTCCCCCTATGTTTGGACCCCACTGAGCTGGCACCCCTCGAGCGTGTTTCGAGGGGTTTTGGTAGTCCCATTTTCCGTCAGTTTAGTGGTCTGCTGGCTTGACGGGTGGGGAGGACAACAGGTCAGCCACAGTGTGGCCCAGAGATGGCCTGGCGCCTCACTTCAGAGGTCATCTGGTTGCGGTTTAACCCGATGGCGAAAGGGGTGCTTCGTTCTTCCGGTTGGTTGCCTGGTGTGTCATGTGTCTGCGTCCGGGTCTGCCCAGCCTGTGGACCAAACACCCCAAAGCGTGTGCTGTAGGATGTGAGCGCAAGCGCGTGCCCGGTGGGTCCTTCGAGGCAGAACATTGGGCCACGCGACGCTGTGGCGCTTTGCCCGATTTGGTTGTGGGTTTCGGGCATGGCCTGTGACGATGGGGCGGTGGGTGGGGGGCTTGGCTGGCTGGTGTCCACGGGTTTTCTGGTTCTAGTCCGCGCCCTTCCAGATGATCCCAACTTTTTGGCAACTTTTTCCGTTTATTTTTCTGCGGAAAATCTTTCCCCCCCCGCTGTGGTGGATTCTGGGGGCCATTGCTTTGTTGCATACTAGTGGGGCCAGCTGGCGGCACTTTGTGCGCCAGATCGGCTGGCCCAGACCCCCAATTCGGGTCTCTATAAAATCGATTTTTTTTCCCGAAAAGAGGCCGACCCCAGTGCAGGAAACACCTCGCACGTGGATCAGACGTCGATTTTATAGACCATTTTATAGGGCATTTTATAGTGCCCCTTTTGAGCCCTTCGCCCCACTAGTATCCACACAAAAGCCCATCATCCAGGCCGGAGGTCCGGCAAAAGGGTTCCGAGGTTGGTTCCGTTGGGGGTCTTTTTTGCCAACTTGTGGAACCCTTTCAGCTCGAAGAGACGCTCCAAAAGCTGACGCCACAGACCCGTAAAAAGACACTCAGCGGACGCCAAACACGACCACACGACGCCCAGACCAAGCGTCAAGAAAAGGGTCGCCAGGTGGTGAGCGTTCTCGAGGGCTAGACCAGCAGTTGCCCGGACCTTTCCGGAACCCCTTGGCGGCGGCAGGCAGGCCGACACGGGGCCAGGATATGGGTAGCCGAGGCTTGAGCGCAGAGGGGTCGGGAGTCAAAATGGTGTCGACGACAATCGTAAGCCCTGCCACATTGGGGCCCTGGGTGGCAGAGAAAAATCGACAGACACCAGGCAAGCCCACCCAGCTCTGTGGCAACTTCAGCAAAACGGTGTGGCCAATGCATGGGACGCACAGCAAAACCCTTGGCCAAATGCCTGCAGACAATCAACACCAGGCACCACCACCAAAAAAGCGCCAGCCGGTAACGGTGCCGCCGGAATCTGCTCAACCAGAAAGCGGAGAGAGCGGTGCCCAGCTTCACCGACCGACCAAACAGGCCCCATCGGTCTCAATTCTTGGAGAAATCGCCACACACATCTGCCCGGAGAAGACTCCGCGCAAAGTGGTGAAAAAAGAAAAAAGCCCCATCCCTTTGCCCATTTTATTTAGATTTTATAGGACTGAAAAAGCGGGAAAATGTAACAGCTGAGACCTTCCCAACTCAATTTCACTCTTTTTATGTCAGAGCAATTTATAAGGTTGCACAGCTCGCATGGCATGGAGTGCATGGATCCCATGGAGTAGCATGGAGCTAAAGGGGGAGCTTCTTGCGTCCCTTAAAGCTCTGCGCTCCATGCACTCCATGCACCATGCGTGCTATAAACTACTCTATTATGTGGTAGCCTTAATGATGGCCCTTTAAAGGTACTCTCGTCTTCATCTGACCCGCTGGATTTCATGGAGATAAATTGTACCCCTCGAGCGCTCACCGTTGCCTTGCTTGAGGACGCCTTGCTAGCAGCAGTCTTAGACGCGGTGTCAGTCACAGTCGTGGGTACTATTCACTAAAGTATGCGTATATTATAAGGCTGTAACGACCCAGATGTAGATGATTGACTGTATAATTGTGGTGGAGCACGACCTAAACCTATCAACTAGAAAGAGAAAAAAGCAAAAAACTAGAAAAAAGAAAGGAAAACCAATGTAGTTAGAAGATACTTTGGTTGAGTCGAAAGATTCCCTTCTTGTTCTTCCTCTTTAGATAGAAATCCCTCTCAACTTCCCGGAATTAGATATAGTCCTAGCCCTCTTATCTTGGTATGAGTATGTGTGAGATTCTCCAGATGGTTGCAGCAATAGTACGTGTAGGATTTAATGAGATCATTAAGATAATTCTATTAACCGCAATTGTCCACTCAGCATAGCGATAGCCAGTCCACACCTCCAGATAGCTGCAATAGTATGAGTAGGTGTTGGAGGCATGTGTAGGATTTATTCTATCAACCGCAAATGTAATAGTGTAATTAATTATAGAGGAATAGTGTAGAAGAAGTAGCCTTAACTTTCCTGCCGTCCCCAGCTTCAGCTGTGGCAACAGTTCTAGTACTCACAGTCTTCATCGCAGCAGCTGCTACGTTGTTAGCGTAGTTTCCTGAACTAGAACTGGCTACGGTTGCAATTGTACTAGTGGAGTTCGAGCTCTTCATCATAGCGTTCACGTTCTTCATAGCAGGAGGAGTAGTAAAGGCAGTACTAGAAGTTTTGACTTTTGAGCAGGATGTTGTAGCTCCTGCAGATGTTTTCGTGTTGGCGGAAGTAGTTGCAGTTTTCTTCGGAGAAGTTGTCTGTTTCCCGTTCTTGCTGAGCTGCTGCTTCATGGAGACCGTCTTCATTTTTGGGCTTGGTGCTTTTATTGCAGCCTTTTTTACGGGCGCCTTCTTCACCATTTTGGTAGAGACGAAACGGCCATCACTTCCGCGAATCTGTGCCTGGCTTAGCGGCAGTCTTTCATCACTATACCGAGTCCTCGAGCGGGGTGCCCTGTGCCCCCCTTATGTTTTTTCCTTTAAATCAGGGGGAGCGCCACTCAGCATTTGGTTTTTTTCAACACCAATTGAGTAGGGCGAGGGGTGGATATCTTAGTCCACATGGGACATATCCGATAGTGAAAAACTGCCCTTAACTTACTTGTAGCCAAATTTTTCGCGTGTCCAGCTTTTACGCTCGTTGTTCTACTGCCGCTCTTGCTAATATTTTTAGAGGTAGAAAACGTGTGCGTGTAGATATGAAAATATTAATCCTAATTATACATCCTGAGGCAGAGGAGCGGCTGTAGCTATGAACATGATACATCAAACATCTGTAGTTGTTGTACTCAGGTATGAGAATACCATCGTCCCTAGGATCATGACTTCTATGGAGATGCATTCTTGACATTCCTTCCAACCTTTCCCACACACAACCCTACGACCTTTCGTAACGTTCTTACTAAGAACCGCAGCTGCACTAGTACTGGAAGAAGAAGCAGCTGTTGTCTTGCTGCGTTTCGCACCCGCCATTTCTTCGACGTCTTCGATTTCTTCTTCCTCCGCACTGGTCCCAAGATTCTCCATCTTTGGCACTTCACTGCTAGAATTAGAAGCATGGTAGTGAAGGATGGTAGTGAAGGATGGTACTAGTGAAGGATGGTACTAGTGAAGGATGGTACTAGTGAAGGATGGTAGTGACTGAACGATGCAAGAATAGCAATTTGGAATAAAGATGAAACCCTTAATAGAACTACGGCTGAAGACAGGCTCCTTCTGTTTCTCCTTCTTGCTCCCTGTTAAAGAGGACGACGCGGAGGACCTAGCGCTTCGCGATGTCGAATCCTCGTGACTCCCTTCCGGAATGGGAGACGGACGACGTAAATGAGACCCGTCGACCTGAATGCGACCGTGTTTAATCTATTAGAACAGAAAGAAGAAGATATCCTCTTCAAATTTCAATGTTGAAAAGAAGATAAAGAAGTTTCTACTTGGATAATAATATCTTCAAATTTGTATTATTTGAAACAAGATCTCTCTAAGTTTGCTTGTGCTTCTATTATTTGAAAGATCTCTCTAAGAAGTTTGCTTTTAAATCATGAAAAGAAGCTTTTAAGAGGAGAAAACATATTAAGTGCTGGAAATTTAAGCGAACAATGGAACTGTTCTTCATCTTCATCTGTCGACGAGACATTTAAAGCTAAAAGTAATCTTCTTAAATGAAGGTTATTCGATGTCGTCCATCCATGGCTCTTTGGAGAGATCGCGACGACAACGGCGACGCGTCTCCATGTCCGTCACCTAATGGACTGGCCTCTATGGAAGAAGCTGGTGTCGCAGCGCTGCTTAGAAGGCAAATAATAACGAATTCTAAGTCACAATAACATATCTAATTCAGTCCATTTGTTTCTTCAGTTTGATTTCCAAGGAGGAACACAACAGGCACAGGTGTTTCGTACAAATAAAAGGATCGATCCTCATCCTTGGAAATGAATGAAAATCAATTTGAGCCTTAAGTTGCTGTCGCTGCTCCCTTCCGGCACGTAGTCCTCCCCCTTCTGGATCAGAAACTTTTGCAAATGCGGAGGCAACTTAGCCGATGGCGAAGGTTTGCCGACCGTGATAGCGGCTCTCATTAGAGCTACCGCGTCGCATCTTCCTCTTGCTTTGAGAACAATACATCATAGTATTTTTTGAGAACAATACAGTTTTTGACTGTCTATAGAGAAGTCCTTGTATCAGGCTTCTTTTTCCCCATAAAGAAGAAAAAAACAAAGATCATGGTGCTAAGGATATGCGTCAGTGGTGGCCTTAAGCTCAAATCGAAATTCCCGACGTCGATGTTCCCCATGTCAATCTCACCAGAGGACTTCTTCCGACTAGAACTCTTCTTCTTTGACGCCTTTTCTTGTTCCTTCCTATGAGTATGATCCTTGTCCTGATTCTTCTCAGCAGAGGTCGTGGTCGTCGTTCTACTAGAAGTTGCGACCGCACCTCGACGTCCTGCAGGAGCACTTCCACTTCCATTACCTCTACTAGTTTGGCCTGCACCTCCTGATGCAAGAGCAGTTGCAGTACTGGTGCCAAAAGAAGAAGACGATGATTAGAGGTTAAGGAATTACATTCCTCAGAACATCCCTGACTTATTTCCTACTGGAAAAAGAGCCAGGGATGCTAGTGAGGGATGTAATGTGGGAACCCTTAAGATGATGCTCCTATAGAAGAAGAAGATGCTCCTGTAAGAGAAGAAGATGCTCCTATAGAAGAAGAAGATGCTCCTATAGAAGAAGAAGATGCTCCTGTAAGAGAAGAAGATGCTCCTATAGAAGAAGAAGATGCTCCTGTAGTAGAAGAAGATGCTCCTGTTGCCCCTGCTGCTGAGGAACTCGACTGTTTCTGATGACTTGGTGGAGGACTTGCAAAAGGGTTGCTCTTTGTCGAAGAGGACTTTTTCGATGACGAAGCTTTGTTTGCGGCCTTTGGCTTTGCGCCGGACGCGGACTTCGCGTTCATCGCAGAGGGAGTTGTACTACTAGCACTCTTCAACATGGTCGCCTGATTCATCGCAGTAGAGGTAGCTGCCGAAGCGTTTGTTCCTGAAGTATTCCTTTTATCAATAATGTGCTTGCCAGTAGTAGTTGTCGTAGTAGAGGTTGACGAAGTGGCGCCAGCAGCTGACGAGGAGCTGGAGGATCCTGGTCTGTTTGGTGTTCGGGATCTGTCCATAAGCGGCAGCGTCGTGCGTCCGGGAGTAGTTGTGAAGCTCCGGGAGCGATCGCTTTGCTCATGTCCGTCGCCTCCTTGTCTTAGACCGGTGCTCGAATAAACAAAAGTTTGCGGTTGAGCAATTCTCAGAACCTCCAGAAGAAGTACAACTTCTCGGACAAGAAAACAGAGAAAAATTACATACTCGTAAACGTACTACAGAGGACACCGTCGATATACTTGAAATACACAGAAAAAGTTGTGACCCGCCAGATGTATGATGATCAATTAATAATCTTCATCTCTTGTTGTATCGAGAACATTCTACATCTGCAGACCATTTTGAAATAAAAATAGAAGTAAATTGATTGCCTTAATTGTCCTCTGTCGCCAAAAGGATCTTCATCCGTGTGGAAAAAGTCGCCGTGAAGTTGCTGTCTTTGTTCCACGCCTGGCGAGGCCTTGCCGGTGTCTGGCAGGTAGACAAGTGCTGGCTGCGCGTGCTCCTGGCGTGCACCCCACAACTTCCTTGGGATCCCGCGACTCCGTGCCTTGACAAGCTCCGACTCGCTGCGCTGCCTTCGTTTTCCCTTCGCTCGTCCTCGAACGCGGTGGAGGACATTTGTATCGGGACTAGGAGCCGCGCTACCCCCAAGCAAACTGGCGTCCCCACGCAGAGGTCGTTGGGGACTGGAAGCATCTATTTCACGCAGAGGATCGTCGTGCAACACCGGACGCTCTGGCGAAGCTCCTCCGCCAAGAAAGCTGAATTAGAGCAAGAGATCAAAACATAAGGAGTTCACTTCTTGTTCTCTTCAGTCCGCTACCGTTATTTCTTTCCCGGATGGAGTTACCCTAAAAACAAGGAAACAAAGAAAGATGAGGTATGAAAATAACATTTTTAGCCAAAGACGAGAAGGGTAAAGCATGATTGATTTTCACGTTCATCTTGTTGAACACCTTGAGGAGCTAACTGCATATTCCACTTCCTTTTTTGGACCTAAGAGACGAGAAGGAGGTTGAGACATAGATATAAGAGACGAGAAGGTAGTGGTAGTTGAGAGGTACTACTTAATCATTCATATGGAACAAAAGTAAAAAAGGTATGAAAATATAATGTTGGAAATCTAGATCGAAGTCTAATGCTAAAGAAATCACCCCTGCTACTGTCAGTCCTAATCAAAACGCACACACTTCTAAGGTATGAAAATAAATCATATGGAGCCTTAACTGAAGTCGCCACTTGGGGTCCCTGGTGGATCGTAATAACCGCCCATCAAGGAATCGTCCATCAAAGTCGTGGTCTGCGCCTCACCAGCTTGCGGAAGGATTCGCGCACCGCTATTAGAGCTTTCCCACGATGTAATTCGTCTTTAATTAGCTGCACCCTTGAGAATAATGAGGCCAAGCTGAAAGCCAGTACTCCCCTATACAAGTCTTCAACAAGGAGGAAGTCGAAGATGAGAAATTAGTGAGAGCCTTAACTCTACGCGAATGGTCCAGAGGTCGCACCCTGGCGCGGTCACCCCTCCGTTCTCCCGAGGTCGCCGATGTCGAGAAATTGGCATGCCGCAGTTGCGCGGGAGTCTTCGTCGATTCTCTCGATGCGAGGCGCTGCGCGCTAGCAGCATCTACATCCCACCCAAACCTGGGTCTAGCGTTGGAAAGTCCGCTACTAGAAGACAGAAAAGAGGAATTGAGCGTGTGACTGTTGTTGTTGTCGCTGCGCAGTGGTCCGAGTCCTTTGTAGTGCGAATTCTTGTCGTGACCAGGCAGAGATGAAGAGGAGCCCTCCTTGCTACTTTTGTTCTTCTTGCCAGAACCCTTGTTTTCCCAAGAAGACGAAGATGAGGATGACCCTTTTCCTTTATTCTTTCCTGTGGTGCTGGTGCCAACGTTGCCAGTCATGTCAAAATCGTAGTCGTCCTCATCATCTCCCAGTGTGTAGTCATGGTCGTCTACTCCAGTAAGATGACCATAATCGGCGAAGCCATCCTCCTCCATAGCAGGATCTGCTGCACCCGCTTCGTCACTAGAAGCAGCACCAACACCAACACTAGTACCAGCACCCATCCCCTTGCTACTAGCAGCAGCACCAACACCACCACTAGTACCAGCACCCATCCCCTTGCTACTAGCAGCAGCAGCAGCATCACCACCACCGCCACCTTTCCCCTTGTTACCTCCTCCGAAAGAAGTGGACTCTGTATCTTCGTCACGACCTTTCGCCTTGCCTGAAGAACTACCTTTATTACTAGTGCTGCGATTCATCTCACTTGTTCGTGTTTCTTCAGAAGTGTCGTTGACGGCTGCTCGATCATGATGTAGAAGTTCCGCGTTAAGACCACTAGACGACGCTGATGCGCTGCCTTTAGCTAATGAGCCGCTACCTTTACCAGATGAATTGTTCTCCTTACCTTTTTTGCCGTCGGGAGACACCGAGTGCTCTTCGGCGCCGACTGAGGGATGAGGCATATCTACGGCGCCAAAGGGCGTCTTGCGACGTTTCGGACTCGGATCGGCGATGTTCCCAGTAGTTTGGCCGCTAGTTCTAGTCACACTACTAGAGAAAGCAGATGATCGATTCGCAGATGATTGCTGCTGAACTTTCTGTTCCATGGCGGACCCGGGTCGTTGTTGAACTCCTCCTAGAGGAGCCAGGTTGCTCTCTGCTCTTTTATTGACGCCTCTGCCGAGATTCTTCTGCAGAAGTGATAATGGTGAAGGAGTCTTGCTCCCAAAGCTAGTATAGCGACGCTGGAAATCATCGAGACTTGGTGAAGTAGGCCTTGATGAGGGCCTCACGGTCTCCTGTACGTAGCTGATCCTCTGTCCTGTTGATTTGAAGAGTATGACGAGACCGGTCGCGGGTGCGGAGGACGCCTCGGTGGAACTGCTCCTGCTTCTACTACCTTCAGGAGCTGGTGCTGGCACGACCGGCACACGCCTTCGTCCCGACTCACCTCCCTTGTGCTCACCTGGTTTTGTTAGCGCGAACAACTCTCCTGTGCGCTCGTCTTCGAACACTTCTCGGCCATTGGCGTCGAACAGTCCCAAGTTGCGAATGCCATTCACAGCATCTGTTCGAATTGTGCCACTTTGTTGAGCGGCTGCCCGCGACTGCCTTTCTTGCTGAGGAGGAAGTGGCACGCCTCCATGCGACTGCTGCCTTTGAACATCCTGAGGAGGAAGTGGCACGCTAGCATGTGCCTGCCTTTCTTGCTGAGGAGGCACTCGTGGCACGTCACGTCGGGACTGCCTTTGCTGCTGAAGAGGGAGTGGCTGTGGCGCGCCATGCTGGGGCGAGCTTGTTTCCTGCTGAGGAGGCACAGGTGGCACGCCATGTGGTACGCCAAGATTGTCCTTCCTAGAAGAGGCACGAGAATTACCAGAAGAAGAAGTATTTTTGTTTGTTGCAAGATTATGAGCAGCTGAAGAAAGATTGTCATTTTTCTGGCGTTGAAGATTTGCGGATCCAAGACCGTCTGTGGATGCAGGACGCACAGGCGCGGCACCTCGCGCAATCGACGCTCCGGGTGTAATAAGGCCAGATGAAGCGCGAACTCTGGACCACGCGGCTCGCACAAATTCCGGAGAAACCTTGTCCAGATATAACATCAAGAGCAAAAAGAGAAGCAACAACGTCCCCTCCAAACTCTCAACCCCCCAGACCCGAACCAAAAACGCGCGGCCTCCGTAAAAAATTTTTCCGCTCTCTTTTTTTATCAACAAACGAAGCAACGAGCAAACAAACCCAACCCACGATCCCACCCCCGGCTCATCCCCCGACCCGCGAGCCTTCCGGCGCGTCCCACGAGCCTTCCGGCGGGCTCGTCCCACGAACCCCCGGCGGGCTCCGCCGACGAACCCCCGGCGGGCTCGTCCCACGAACCCCCGGCGGGTTCGTCCCACGATGATGACCCCCGGTTCGTCCCACGATGGTCCCCGGTCCGTCCCCCGATGCTCCCCGTTTCGTCCCACGAACCCCCGGCGGGTTCATCCCACGATGCTCCCCGGTTCGTCCCACGATGATCCCCGGTTCATCTCACGCCACCCACGCAAAGATGGCCAAACCTAGCCAGAGGCTCGGAAACTCCCGGGCTAGTACGATTCCGCGGCATGCCTCCGCAATGGCCGCACGCCGCCAAAAGCCCGAACCCTGTTCCACCGATCAAGTCCGCCAGACGGTTGCCGCGTGGGAAGGGGCCGGGAAAGCGGAGGCACGCCATGGCGGGGGAAGTGCGTGCAGAGGGTGGAGGATTCCAGTGGGAGGAGTGCTACGGGGCGCTTAAGTCTAGTACATGTCATGTTCGTCCTCGTTTCGCAAATATCAAAATGTTGGAAGTTGTTGGAGAAAACCACGAATACGAGAACGAACGCGAGGAGGGACGTGTGTTCCTATCAATCTGTGTATTCTATTTCTGAGTTGTCATCAACACTCATCTTACAAGTAGTGTCTGGATGTGCAGCAGGGATATTCACTTTCACACTATGAGGATTGATGAAATAAGCATTTAACAGGATCCGAATATATTACCGGACTTGGGCCCGCACTCTTTGGAACTCGTACACCTCTGGGCTCTTCTGCTTGAGGAACCTGTTGATCAAAAAAGGCAAAGTTCCCATTCTCAGAGAAAGCCTACGTAGTTCATTCAACTTCAACAAAGCCATCTTCCCCAACTTTAACAAATGAACAAGAAAGATGATTCTGTTAGTTGATGACTTTCATAGTTGATCCAATCAAGAAATCTGCAAGACATTAAAGAGATACAAATTATACATCGAAGTAAGTGTAGGTGAGTACCCTGTTGCTGTTTCCTTGTTCATCTTGTCGCGGATCGTCGCAAAATACGAGCTTAGTATTCGGCTTCATCATGAAAATCACGGAAGGAGACGCCGCAGACCTAGTAACAATATGAATACTTTTTTTTCGTAGTGGTAGGGGTAGTGGATCTTATGGAGCTTCCAGGAAAGTTTTCTGCAGTTGTTTCTGGTGGAACTGGTGGAAAGTTGTTGGTCTTGGTTGTAGATCTGTCGATGAAAAAAAATGGATAAAGTACCCTTTCCCAGCAACAGGCCCACTCGCGCTTCGCGGGCGTGCACCCTTACTGCTACCTTTTCGTGTTGATGTCGCGTCACTTCTGGTTGCAGTACCTCCAACTTGCGAAGATGCAGGCCTAGCGTGCTGACGCAGAGAGGAAGATGTGTTTGATGATGAAGAGTCTCCGCGTCGCTGCTGCTGCTGCTGCTGCGATCTGTTTGATGATGAAGAACCGGGTTGCTGCTGCTGCTGGCCGTCTCCCTTTCCTGCCACCATGCCGATCATCGTAGCAACTTCAGATTCCGAAGGCAAGCCCAATTCTCTTTGCAACTTGGTCATTAGAGCTAGAAGTATTCCGAGAACATCTTGTTTCCACGTCGATCACCTAGTCTCAGGAGATGATGAATCTAGCAACTGCTGTACTAGAGGTACTAGAGTGTAGAGGACGTAGTAGAGGAAATGCTGGAGAAAAAAGATTAATATCCTGATGCAACCAGCAGTCAGAACCACCACGGCAATGAGTTAAATTTTCTCTCTGTACAATAATCTTCATCTGTACAATTAGAGACTTAAGTTAAGAAGTTCCTCTTCACCCCCACCATGGAACTTGGAGGTGAAGAGGAACTACTCGCTGCGTGACGAGGTACCACTCGTTTTTCCTTATGATCAAACTTTTTCTGTACAGTAATCTTCTTCCCTTATGATGCAGTAAACTTTTTCTGTACAGTAATCCCTTATGATACAAACTGTTTTCTCTTATGATCAGTAAAATTTTCTGTCTACTATAATCTTCATCTGTAGTAGAACCTGCGACTTAAGTTAAGTTCCTCTTCACCTCCAAGCTCTAGGTCTCTTTTAGCCAGACGCTCCTCTTGGTGTAGGAACGCTCTGGCTTTCGCGGCAAGCTTCGGCTTTTCTTTTTTCAATTCCTTCTCCAATTCACGAATCTGTGCTAGATTCATGGCAGCTTGCTTTTGCAGCCCTATTGCAGAGGCCGGAACGTCCGCCGTCAGTCCTCGTACTCGTCTCTCACCTACGACTGTGGGAATTAGATGTGGAGTTGGAGACGCTGCCTACTTACTTATAAGCCGCTCTATCTAAATCTATACGCTTTGAAGCAGAAAGCACAGTACTTGCATGGAGGTAAGGCTAGGTTGTTAATCCTACGTATCGAACCTCCGGAACCGGAACAATACTTCTTACATATTAGAAGTTAAATGGAGGATGAGCCAGTACTTGTACTATAGCCAACATAACAGCACTTTTTGAATCTTCATCGCCAAATCCATCTTCTCGCACGCTAGGACTCTGGCGCCCAGCTTAAATTAAAGGTCGGCAGTCAGTGGTCACTGATTCAGAAAGAAACAGGCGCCACGCCTCTCCCATAATTGTTATTGTTTTCCCTTCATTTTCCCCTGTTCTCTCAAGGGGTCCCCTCTTCGGTGTCAGTGACCAACTTCAATGACCGATGAAAGTTGAGCCTTAATCAAACCATTCTGGCAAGGCATCTTCATCATCTGGCTCTTCCGGTTTCCCAGGTTTTGGACCCTGGACCATTTGTGGCGTGTTGGTCGGCATCTGCCTTGAGGACTGGGCACCACTCGCATGACTCGGCATCTGCCTTGAGGACTGGGCACCAGTCGTATGACTCGGCATCTGCCTTGAGGACTGGGCACCACTCGCATGACTCGGCATCTGCCTTGAGGACTGGGCACCAGTCGTATGACTCGGCATCTGCCTTGAGGACTGGGCAGCACTCGCATGACTCGGCATCTGCCTTGAGGACTGAGCACCACTCGCATGACTCGGCATCTGCCTTGAGGACTGGGCACCAGTCGCATGACTCGGCATCTGCCTTGAGGACTGGGCAGCACTCGCATGACTCGGCATCTGCCTTGAGGACTGGGCATCACTCGCATGACTCGGCATCTGCCTTGAGGACTGGGCACCACTCGCATGACTCGGCATCTGCCTTGAAGACTGAGCACCACTAGCATGTTCACGCGGTCTAAGAGACGGGAGGCCCGACTGTGTAGGCCGTCCGCTGGGTCCGGAAGGTCCCCCTTGGAGGTCCTGTGGTACTTTGTCGCCTGCGGCATCTGGATGTAAACCTGATGGCTGTGAACCAGACGGCTCTGAACCAGACGGCTGTGAAGAGTACAAAGCTGAGCCGTAGTGCCGTAGATGTAGTTGTGCCAGATTCGGCGAAGAGTGTTGATGAGATGAAGTTGTTGTACCCGGCTGTTGAGAAGTAGTTGTGCCTCCGCGCTGATAAGCCGGACCAGGATTTTGAGCAACAGGAAGATGCTGAGCACCTCCAAGCTGATGATGAGCACCACCACCAGGTTGTAGACCTCCAACCACGGCCATTCCCATTCCTAGTTGATTGAGTTGCTGACTCGCGTCTCCCGGCAGTTCGGTTGGCGATACAGTTGTACTCGGTGCCCCCTCTATTAGAGCGAGGCTGCAGCATTAGTACATTCTTCAGAACATGAACATCACTCCTGCTCACCCTAAGACTACTGGAAAAAGTAGAGTGAGGAATGGTTTGTAGGGGATGCAATTTGGAGTAAGTAAACCCTTAATTCTATCGTTGTTGGGAGCGATGAGCCACTGTGTCCTGGAGGAAAGGAGGCGTACCCTTGTTCCTCTATTGGAGGTTGATTCACGACTACTTGATGTTGTGGAGGTTGATGCGCGACCTGTCCTGCAGAAGCAAAGGCAACTGCTTCTCCTGTGTTTGCGCTTCCGTAATGCACCAGCAGCATATCTGGAGAGGCTGAGAAAACACCAGCACGCAGCTCTGCTTCTACGTCGCTCTTGTTAGAAGAGCTCGTCGGCCATCAGATTATCTCCACCCATCTACTCTTATTAAGTTTAGCATAGAAGTACTAGTAAAGTAAGACAGTTTTTTAACATCCTACTAGTATTCTCAAGTAGCCTGCTGTTGTTGTTAAGTAGATAGTTTAAGTTTAACATGCTACCAGAGTAGATGAGGCCTCTACTTCTCCCCTTGCAAAGCCTCTTCATCTCTTCTAGGATGAAGACCACTCTCGTGACGAGTCCTCTGAGGAAGAGGATGGATTTGGATTCTAGATTCGAATTACAAGAAGTGCAAGTACAACAGAGAAAGTAGCCATAATCTGGACGCTACTTCTTCTGAAGGGATTCCGTTGAGGCGCATCGTCCTCTTGTGGACCATGCGGATTCCTTCGTTGCGCCCGTAGCAGGTCGCTCTCGCGCCAAGCCTCGCCTTCTTAGAGCAGCGGCCGGGTTACGGAATCACATTGCTCATAACATCTTCCTTGGCTTCTCATTCTCTTCTAGAAACAAAAAGCCAGGGATGGGATGGTATTGAGGAACGCAAAAATTTGAAATGCAAGTCGGAAAACCTTAACCTTCGGGTTGCTGCAAGCGCAGTGTCTGCAGTTGCTGAGGTCGTTTCGCTTTCATTAGAGTCGCATTGTAAACATCTCGGTTCCCTCATCTCGACCACAACCCCTCTCCCTTGTATTTCGTGGAAATTAATACAGGGGCGCACAAGGTGGATCATATTACCAAGACCAATCTCCGAGAAAGAAGAATAAGAAAAGAATATTTATACGGAGGTGACCATAATTTCGTCTCTGGACTTGGATTATTGCTTTTCACGGTGCTTGGTGCGCCGTAGGGAGGAGGTCGTCGCTGTGTTACACCCGAGGGCAATCGTCGCTCGCGGTCTACAACCGCACCACCGCCACCGCCCCTCCTGTTGTTAGCAGGTAGGTTTGCACTGCCTCGTGCACCACCCCGTAGAGTGTTACCTTCCTCCACGGTCACTGACCCGATGCCCACCGGCTCCTCTTCCGAAGAAGCGGGTAGATGCGATCCTAAGGGAGCAGCAGCTGCACTTCCATGGTGTGTTGTCTGTGGGCCCATGTTGATCTGCTGGATCTGCTCACCAGAGTTCGAGGCGCCCATGTTGATCTGCTCACCACTTCCACGACCTTGTACTAAAGCGTTTTGCGAAGAGGGCGCCTGCTCTGCATCGGGAGCACGATCAGCATTCCCTCCAGCATCCTCTGCACTGGGATTGACAACAAGCGACGGGCTCACACCCATCATCGCCTCTGCTCCTGGTCCGGCCTCTTTTTGTGCCATTTCTAGCTCTCTCAGCGAAGAAGCCTGCTGCTGCTGCTGTTGCTGCTGCTGTTGCAGCATTATCGTCGCCTTTCGTTGGAGAACTGATCCACGTTCCACTGCAGACGGCAAAGATAACGCTGCTAATGCTCTTGCTGCACTAGCCTCTAGTGAATCGAACTTTGCTGCCTGGCGATCCAGTTCAGCTCTTTGTTCCTCGGATACAGAGCACGATCGAGAAGCGGAAGACCGAGAATTGTTAGAATTGTTGCTGGCGACGCCGCCTTTGAATTGGTGACTCTGGAGCTGTCCGGCATTTGTTACGTTCGCACCAGCACCAGCTACGTTCGTACCAGTAACGTTCGCACCAGCACTAGCTACGCCTACGTTCGTACCAGTAGCGTTCGCACCAGCACTAGCTACGTTCTCGCCAGAACCAGAGCCAGCATTTGCACCAGAAGGAGCATTTGCACCAGCACCAGAGCCAGCACTTGCACCAGCACCAGAGCCGGCATTTGCACCGCATGAGCGAGCATTTGCACCAGAATCAGCCTGTGAAACTTGCAGTCCTGCACCAGTACCAGCCTGTTCAGCTAGTCCTGCGCCAGCCTGTTCACCTAGTCCTGCACCAGCGTGTGGAACCTCCTGTAGTCTACCCTCAGCCCGCAGAAGGTTTGCCGCAGCATCCTCGAGTTCTGTCGCCTTATCCTCCTCTGCCATAGCTGCCATAGCAGCCTCGTGAGCGGTCAGTTCGGCTTCGCGTCGTTCAACGTCTTCGAGTCGTCGCTGCGCAAGTAACTCTTTCCCCTCTAGGAGAGCCATCAGGTCATCTACCTCGCTCTGCTTGTGCATCACGTGCGTCATGCGCTCATCCATCTCGATAAACATTAGAAGAAGGAAGAGCAAGAGGAGCTGGGTAGATATAGAAGACCATAGATGAAGAATCATTTTTTAAAATCATCGTAAGACTTTAGACTTACGATTCTCTTATCATCATAAGAGTTGAATGTTGATGGTCCTAACCCAAGAAGCTACAGATCTACTTATGCTAGATGTACGTAGTGCAACTATCGCTTCAACATCTGGAAACATTCGTAGCGATATTAGTATCTACTCGCCTTAATCTTGTGCGTTCATTAAGAGCCGCCCTTTCTCGTTCCAGGTTGTCAGAGCTTTGCCGCCACTTGTTCTCAAGTTTCCCCAACTCAGCCTGATATATCGCTGCGAGGTTCTCGTTTTCTATACGGAACTTGTTCTCGAGCTCGCGTTCCTTCTCCTGCAGTCTCTCTGTTAGAGCTACTCCTCTATCGCGTGACAGCTTGTTCCCATCCTTGGCCGCTCTAATCAATCTTCCCAGAAAGTCATATGATCCTTGGCCCACACTTCTTTTTCTACTTGAATCCCTGAGGTTGTCCTTGTTGACCCTTAACTACAAGTTTTTCTAAGTAGTACCTGAAAAGTGAGCATACAGAACAGTCTCTGATAAATCTAAATCTTAACTGTGCCATTACTGCTTCCAAGTTTCGTCTCGCTTCCGCACTCATAGACTTCACGGCCTTCTGCAGGTCTGCATCGTTCTGTTGCCTCTCCTCTGCCAAGGCCTCTTCGTCTTCCTTCTTTTTGAGCTCAAGCCGCGTCTTTTCTTGCTCAGACGTTAGACGTTAACTAGAAAATAAGTCCCAGCATCTTGGATCTTGCTTCCCTTTTCAACACGACCTTCCAAATGGGGCTACCAAGATGCCGGTAAAAATGAGCAACCGTAAATGCATCTCCAAAGCGTGCTTTAAGGCTTCCCTCGCAGCCTCCCATTCCTCTTCATGACGGCGCCTCTCTTCCTCCAATACTTAGAGCTTTTTTTTATGAAAATAGCCAAGGATGCTTGTGAGGAACAATGCAATTAAATGTTATGAGTATATACAGAGCAATTTATAATGTTTCACAGCTCGCATGGCATGAAGTGCATGGATCACATGGAGTAGCATGGAGCTAAAGGGGGAGTTCTTGCGCCCCTTAAAGCTCTGCGCTCCATGCACTCCATGCTACTCCGTGCACCATGCGTGCTATAAACTACTCTGGTATAGCAATAACCTCCCTTAAAATACTTTCCTTTCTTCATCGAGCTCCGCTTTTTTCTGCTCGTACTCTCTTTCCTGCTCCTCGTTCTTAGACAGAGCTTTATTCATAATCCGAATTCATCTTGTTTCAAATTCACTAGCTGCATGCTTGAAAAATTACTGCTGTGTTTGTGGGGGAGATTTTCCGCTATTTCGTTTCATCCCTGTGAAGATACTGATACAGCTCTCCCATATAATATGATTTAGTAAGAGCAGCCTTAACCTTCCTTATACGAAACTCTTCCTGCATCCGCTGCAATTCCGCCTGCTCTTTCCGACTATTATCCAATGTCGAGGATTAGAAAAAGAAAAAGTAAAGCTTTCTGAGAAGACGTCTTGTGTACTTACTTAGCAGAGAGAAGGCAAGTGATAATAAAGATGAGAGCCTACGCCTAGTAGACCACCAAAATTGCCAACTAGTAGAAACATCCCCTGCAACATCCGTCACGACGACTGCCAATCGTAACGAGCACAAATGGTATTTCAAGGTATTCGACAGACTGAAAGATGAACCAAGTATGCTGGGAAACAACAGATTGATAATATTGTTAGTTGCGTATTTGCAGTACTATTCGAGTATGCCCAAGTCCATAATGTCCAGCCTCACCCATTACCTCCTCGTAGCACTTTTCTATATGCATCCTATATTTCCTCCGGCTCACGCACTCCTTCTCCCACTCCTCGGCCAACGCACGCTCCTTCTCTTTCAACTCTGCTTCACGAGCAGAGGTTAGAAGTAGAAGAGCAGGTAGAATTACTATATTTAATGATCTTGAGTAGTTGAATTAAGCAGCTCGAGTCGTCGCTGCGAATCTAAGTAAGTGATGTAAATAGAAGAAGTTGCTCAAGTAGTAGAGCACTGCTGTACTGTCCTCCGGTCTCGAAACTTATAATTTCCGTATCAGAATCTTCAAATAGAGGGCGAGTAGAGGGCTAAGTAATCACGCAGGACTTCTTCAGAGTACAAGAAATTTATTCCCTATGATAAATGAGTGCACTCTCGGAAGGAGGCTAAGGAAGCTTTGAAGCGAAGAACCAGGTGCTCTTGAATACTCTAGATTTACTTACACCGATCAAATCATCATGATGCCAACATAACTCCAATATTTTCGCGTTTGCATCCGCTTCGGCTCTCATATTGGAGTGCATGAAGTCGCGGAGAGCGGCGTCGGCCTGAGACTCTCGGTCTCTTGCCTCCTGGTATTAGAAGTCCATCCCTAGTTCATCCCTGTGGACTAGATCCCTCAAGCGTATTCCTCAGCGTCCGATTTCAGATTTCACGGGGCCTCGCTGCAGCCTGGACGCTAAGTGCGACAGCTTAACGAGAGATAGATAGTACAGAACTACTATTGGTGTGCCTACTGTTCTTGAATGATCATCCCTATAGTTAGACGAGATGGATCATGATTAAGGGATGAAGCCTTAACGGTAGCGTCTTTGTTCTGCCTCCAATTCTCTTGCCTCGTGCCTAAGCCTTGCGTTTTCATCCCTAAGTCTTCCATCCTCTTCATTCATGTCTCGCAACTCCGTCTGCACCTTCTCGCGCTCGGGCTTAGAAGATCGAGAACAGAGATGCTAGAACAAATGATCCATCGCTCTTATCGTTCTTCAATAGATAAGCTTTGAAGCGGAGAGAACAGGGCAAAAGAACGCATAACTAATCAACTTCAACATCTAGAGGTAGATTACTAATAGACACAGGTGGAGTGGTGGAGCAATACTAAGGCAGCGCGCGTGTTGGTCACGAACAAGGATTGTATCATTCTAATAATGCATGTCACTGATGTCATATGGACGATATTATGGGTGTGGGTGTTGCTAAAAATTCTAAATATGTATGATAATTCATCTTACTAACTTCACTCGCAGAAGCAGAATTTTTGGTCTACGTCTAACAAACTAAAGGTTAAGGTTGAGGGTCCACGACTTCTTAACACGGAGTAGCTGGAGACGAAGCATGGGGTACTTCTGCTCTCGAGGATCGCTGGAGCTCTTTTGCATCCCGCCACCAAGAAACTTCATCGTATCCGCTCCAAAGAATGAAGAAGGAAACAGTTTATTGATATTGACTGGAGCGAACTACTTTACTTCATATACCTTGTTATCGCGAAGTGAGTATTAGTTTTCCTTATAGAACAGAAGAACGATTCGAGGACTATGGGTTGGTGCACAAAAAGTAAAATCTGAATACAACAACTAGTACTACTCTTACTACTACTAATCGATCCTCAGCATGATGTTCGTTGGCGTCTCTACCTCTAGTCATGGATTCTCCTCCCTGACTGAAAGATGTCAACAAGTACTTTCAATGATGAAGACCTCGCAAACCCTGACGAAACGTGAAGAAAATCTTTACCTTCCCAGAGAGACTAGTAGCTCTTTCATCTTAGGAATTATAGGACCTCACAATCACAAACAAACTTATAGTATCCACTCAAGTAAATACGAAAAGTAATTTTTTGACCTCGACGTTCTGCAGACCATTCTTCTTCTCATCTCCTGCACAACACAGTATAGGAGATGCCGTCACACATCACAGTAAATAGAAGATTTCTTCCTTGAAGCTGAATGTGGTAAGTAGCAGAAGATTTGTTCTTTGAAGCTAGACGGTGATTTCTGAGATTCGTAACTTTTCCAGCAAACCCAAAGTACTTTGCGCGTTTAGGTTAGAGTTGTTTACCTCAGGTCGTACCAACAAGAAGAACCCATCTTTTACGTTTTAGAACATCACACCTTTTAGAACTGGAGAACATCAACATTTCTTAGCTTGATGCTCCATCAAAAAGGACCCTTTCTTGTCTAAAACAAGATGGCGTCGCAACTGTAAGGAGCGATGGGTTGATCTTGACGGCACCCATATTATTCGATTTGCATAACTATGGGATCTTCATGTTGCCGTGGTGCCGCCCTCCTCCTTTGGAATTCGATCTCATCGAACTTCCCGAATTCCTTAGCGAGAGCTCGACGGTGCTCTTCACGTCTACTCGCAGATAGAAATCGACGGCCATCCACTGTTACAGTGTCTGTCGTGCTGGGTGGAACTTCCTCCTCTGCCTCAGCTGGAGTCGGAACTTCTACTGCCTCAGCTGGAGTCGGAATTTCTTCACCTCCTGTCGGAACTTCTTGAGCTTCTTCCGAGGACGTCGCAGGTGGCGCGACATCTTCCATAACAGCATCTTCTGGCACAGAATCCAGACGACCCGCAAATGCATGGGGAGGATTGGCAGCAAAATGGGGAAGTGGATCAGCATTTTCTGGCGGTCCGGGGGGAGGAGGATTGGCATTTTCTGGTGCTCCGGATGACGATTCGTCATCGTTATAGAAGTCAGGAACATCTTCGACTTCTTCCAAGACTCCGTCTTCTTCCAACATTATTGCGTTTTCTTCCACTACCATTGGTGCGTTCGTACTATCTCCGGTATCACCCTGAATCTGATCTTCCACCAAGAAGATGCCTCCCGTACTAGAAGTTCTACTGGTAATATTCTGCGCTATCTTCTGCGCCATTTCATGATCTGGAGCGAGGTCCAATACGCCTGTACTAGTACTGGTAATATTATGCTCCATCTGATCACCACCCACAGCTAGGGTGGGAACGTTGAGGACCTGGCAAGCTTCTTCTTCCGAGGATCCTTCGTAACCGGATGGCTCCAGGACAGGAGCTACAACTGAGTTGTTATTGATCGAAGCACTATTGAAAGCAGTACTAGTTGTATTCTGATATAGCAGGCTTAGGTTTCCTGCAACTGCAGATGATGATGAAGACGACCAACTACTAGATGAAGATGGTCTTGAAGCACCTCCTCCTGCTGCTGCGGAAGAGGTCGTCAAATGGGAACTCAAAATGGCCTGCTGCAAATGAAGCTCCTCCACTGTTCCCTGATCTCCTCGTTCAGCAACAAGTTTTGTCAGTACAGCACCAATAATTAGAGGTCGTTGTGTCACGATTGCATCTTGTTCCCAAGAAAGTAGATCTATGGCCCACATAATTCAAATAGACATCCCTGGAAGCTTCGTTTTCATATTAAGTAGAAAAATGCGGTGAAATGTTGAGCAGACGAGTACAACACCATTATCTATAAGTACCTGAATCAGGTACAGCACAACCTGAATCAGGTACAGCACAACCTGAATCAGGTACAGCACAAGTAGAAAAAGAAGAACAAGAACCAGGGATGATGGCCACATGCTGTAGAGCGGTACTAGTCTTAAGGTAGCGGGGCTTGGCATGCCTGTGTCGAATTGTTCCTCCACAGGAGGTGGAGGTGGACCTAGAGGACCGAAGGTAGTCTGCTGAGACGAAGTAGAATTCATGTGTGGAGCCTGACGTGGAGCAAAGGCCGATGATGTTACCCCAGCAGGACGAGCGGATGAAGACGAGCTGCTACTGCTGGAAGAACTGCTACTGCTGCTGGCTCCGCCCACGACTGCAGGAGCAGGTTTGTATTTGCCTTGATTAAAGGTAGTCAATGAAGATCCTTTTGTGGAATCTTCCTCCTCCTGCTGGAGTTGTCGTGCCAATTCTTCATCTTTTTTCATTTGCTCCCTGCGCAAATCTTCGTCACTGTCATCTTCGCTGTCGTCTAATAGAAGTCTCTCGGGTGTTGACACAGACGCTGCCACTGTTCCCTTTCCAGCACTTCTAGGTGAAATAGAGCTGCTACCAGTTGTACCAGAGACCAGATGAATCATGATGTTGTCACCACTTTCTAGAAGCGATTGTTGCTGTTGTTCACCAGAAACAGCCTCTTCACCAGAAGCACCCTCTTCACCAGAAACACCCTCTTCACCAGAAACAGCCTCTTCACCAGAAGCACCCTCTTCACCAGAAACAGCCTCTTCACCAGAAACAGCCTCTTCACCAGAAACAGCCTCTTCACTAGAAACAGCCTCTTCACCAGAAAAAGCCTCTTCACCAGAAACAGCCTCTTCACCAGAAACAGCCTCTTCACCAGAAACACCACCTTCACCTTCACGAGAAACTACATTGCTAGCAGCACCACCCACCAACTGATGATCTTCACGTTGCACTTCTCCCGAAGATTGCAGTCCCCCTCCCGAACCTTGCTCTTCTCCCGAATTAGCGGTATGGGGAATTCAACATCTCAAGGAAGTTCATCTGGGAGGTCCCTTTTTGTCTATGCACGTCGTATTCTCTCTCTCTGAGTCAGATGACTCATTTGGAGATGAAGTCCGCACACCTTCCATAACCTTCGAAGATTGGAATCCAGAATTGAGGCCCACATCAGAATTACTCATATTATTTAATCAAATAATAGAAATACAGTGTACAAATATGTTGATACACTTCAAGTGGTCTTAACTTCGGGTGGAACCCCGACCCTGGAGAAAGGGGTCCCTCTTGCACAGACGACACGTGGCGTCAGCTCTGCTGCGGAGTCGGCTCCCTGCGACGAGCCTGGAGCTCCGGAAACCCCCTCACTGCATAGAGGAGTCTGACCGTCTACCACTGCAGGAGCTGGGTTGCCGGATAAAGGAGTCTGACTGTCTACCACCACTGCTGGCGTCTGCTCATCTAATTCCGCATCCGCTAGCGGACACGACGGAGCCGCGGGATGATCATGAATAGCAACATTTTCAGCACCATCTTGTTCTTGTTCTTGTTCGGAGATGTTGATGATTCTACCGAATTCAGGTGTTGTTCGACGGCCTCCGCTGCTGCTGGTCTCACTAGAAGACTTAGGGACCGGCTCACCGACAAGCGACGCATCAATGCTGCTTGAGCTCTTTGAAATGAAGGAACTTCCTCTATCACTTTGCTGGCCATCCTCTTGCTCCTCATCTGGTGCTGCATGTGCATCTAGATCTATCATTAAAGCTCAGCCTTCAATGGTCACTGACTCTGAACGGAAGGGACCCCCTTCAAAGCTCTCCCCTTTCCCTTCGTTTTCCCCTGTTCTCTCAAGGGGTCGCCAGTGACCAACCCCAATGACCATTGAAAGCTGAGCCTTAATATCATTTCTCTTTCTGCGATTTCTGCATCAGTCTTGTGACGCAGTAGCACGTCATCGGGCCCAAGACCTGGACTCCCCTTTTTCTCCTTCTTGGGACGACGAGGAGGTCGTTGTACAAGAACCTGAACACTGTTAGAGCTCAACACATTTAAACGAAGACTCATTTGTTCTTAGGCTCATACATTCTTTCAATATCGATATCCTAGTATCATCCGCGAGAAAAAACAATAAATGCTTAATAGTGAAGACGAATGACCTTGACCGCACGACGTAGAGGAGGACATGAGAGCGGAGTTTTCACTTAAGTGTTGCCCTGAAAAGTTCTTATCAAGTCTGTGAACTACTTTTGCTATGAAACAATGAGATTGACGTGAAAGGCAAAACAAGTCTGTGACATGAAAGAATTAAATATTGACGAGAAGCCTTAACATTAGCTGGCTTCATCCCTACAACTTCAGACGGAAGATGTTGCACCACTTCCTCCAGCGGGACATCGCCATCGTCATCGTCGTAGCCACCATCTTCATTCGCCGGAGCCTTGGGACTGTCAGGCGACTCATCCTTTCCAAGATTAGAGCTCAAAGCGAAATTTTAGTACTAACCCTGTTCTTGAAGTGAGTGAATGGACAAGTTGACGACCGTTTCAGGCAGCGGATGTGTTTGAGAACAAGTTGACTGTTTCGGGCAGTACATCTACTTGAGGACGAGCCAGCGAAAAATCGGAAGGGACCTTGTTCATCATCCTTTCTACTTCAGGAAAAAAAAATGACAAGTAGAAATGAACTATGAACTGAGCAGCCTTAACAAGAGACATTTTCTTGGGCGCCCTTTCTTCCTCGTCTGATGCTCCGCGTTTCAACGACGGAAGTTCTGAGCCAGGTATTTGAGCTCGCAATAATTCATCGTGAGAACAACCACCGATCTTCTGGTACAAATTTTCCCCTTACAAAATTCAAAAAAAGGGCCCCCTTACAAAACAGTTTCATCTCAAGATGAATTACAGAAGTAAGCCTTAAAGGTAGAATGGAGGACGGAGGTCTCTGGTCGGCCTGGTCCTGGTAGCACGGAGAATGTTCCCGGCTCTCTGGTCGAACAGTGTTCAGTCGAGGTCCAGGTAGCACGGAGGATGTTCCCGACTCGGGGGTGTCCAGTTGTAGTTCACGTATTCGAGTGGATACATTCCACGGGTCGGCTGCGGTGTCCACCGGTCCAGGGAGAATGGAGGAGGGTCCACCTCCCGAATCGGGGGTGTCCAAGCGCGGCAAATAACGTAGATCGGCGTCTATAATCGACGGGTTGGGTGCGGTGCTCAGGTGTTGACGTAGAATTAGCGCGTTTCCAATAGAAGAATAAGTGGTTTGTGGTCGTGAATTGAATTGTTATAATGTTGGAAATCTAGATCGAAGTAATGCTAAAGAAATCACCCCTGCTGCTACTGTCATTGTACTATTTAATCGAGCCTTAATAGGATGGCGGTTATGCTGTCCGGGTCGGCTGGGGTGCTCTCTTTAGAACTACAGTAAATCCATCTGCACGAGCATCTTCGTGGTGCCCGTTTCCCGTTGAGAAACAAAATCAAGATGGATCTATCATGCTCGGGAAGATGCTGCATTTCATGTAGCCTTAATCTCTGGCACAAGCAGAATGGAGGAAGTGGAGGGTCTCCCGCGCTGCGGGGCCAGATCATCTGCATCGGATCTCATGTGCAGGATCTGCTGCATCTGGGTCTCAATCTCCTGCTGGACGACCCTCTCCTGTGTTGGGCTTTCTGCTACCCTCTCCCTCAGCAACACTACAGGCGTAGAATTAGAGCCAAGCTCCCTTCTACTACTTCTACTGTAAGGGGGAAGATGGCATCAATAGCTCCCTAAGGATGGGACCAAGCTCTACATTCGCGGCATCCTTGAGGGTCATATCCTTGGATCCTTCTCTTATTTTCCCTTGAAAAAGACGCCAAGGACCATGGCGTTGAGGATGCTTCAGCGGTACTAGCCTTAATAGAACATGCCACAGGAGCATGGTTGATCATTTCTACGTAGCGTGTATTGCGTGCAGCCAACTGCTCTTGCAGAAGATTCCGATTTTTTATCTTAGAGTGGTTGCACTTCTATTGCAGTAGTGCAAGATGCAATGTTAATAATGCGGAAGATAAAGAAGTCACGAATAGTATTAGTACACGACGAAGATGCAATGCCAATGTGGAGTCAAGTTTATCAGTAGTGCATGAGCATGATGCATTGTTAATGTGGAAGATACTAAAGAAGTCCAGTATCATCTATATCAGTAGCTGAAGCTGTGGTGCACGAAGAAGAAGATGCAGCAATGCCAATATCATGTGGAAACGACAACGAGCCTTAATTATCCGTTCATCTACCGACAAGGAACGGTCGTGGGAAGTGTCCTTGTACTGACGACCTGGTGGCCCCTCGCCTACGGACTCAAAGCTCGGCGCTTCGTCCGAAAATTCCTCCTTCTCCCCTTCTAGTGGATTAGCGGTAGCTATGCATAAAAATAGCTTTCCTCGCCGTTATTCATCTACAATCGTTATCACTAGAATCTAGTAGTAGACTACAAGAAGATCTCATTGTTCTCCTGATAAATTACAGGAAGAACTATTCAAATCATTAGTCTCCTGATAAATTACCTACACCGAAGTACAACAAGATGTATTTGTATGACCAAAAATACTTCTTCTACTGATCTTACATGGCCTGATGTCAGCAGCTGTGGCTTCCCGGACTACGAACTGGGCTCCCGCAGGCCTCGCAAAACCGTGCGATTCCAGAAGAGCTCGCCGCTTTTTCTCCCCATCCGATAAAGCCTCACTCAAGAAAGAACCGTTTCCGGAAGAACTGCTGCTTGAACAAGATTAGAGAACAAACGTGGAAATAAAAAGCTGATCTTGAACTACTTGATGTTGGAGTTAGACTAATACAATCCTAGGTACCGTACTAACTTCTACGATTTAATCTCATTTATTATAATGCTTGGTTTTGGTACAAAGGGGTCTTAGTCACGATAGCAAGAAATTGAAAAATCCTGTCTTCATACGCGGACACGTTCAGCGCGGACTGATTCAACGCCGATTGATTGACACTTCCATCAATTAAGCTGGGATGTTCCGACTGCATGAAACCAAAGTTCGGAGCCCCGGTGATAGCGGCGATCCTATTCTTGATCGCTAAGGGAGCTGCGGACGTCCGAGCAACGATGGCTGGTTCTGTATTACTGCCAGATGTCCACCACTGACCCTAGTGTTTAGAGCTCTCAGTGATTGCTTCATTTCTCAGGTGCCACAGTGACAAGTTAGTATGGCAGAGCAGTGGCAAGTATGGCAGAGGCTTTCCCTGTGAAGATGCTTCCCCATACCTTTCAACACGGACGCAGTCAAAGATGAATTAGCTACAGCCTTAAGACTCTCTCCGCTATTCTCGTGGGCAAGTAGGACGCTTTGGGGATCGTACACCTTTGGCCTCATACGCCAACACGAAAGCAGAGCGGCAACCTCGAAAGATAAAGATGAAGAAGCACATATAGAACATAGATGAATACTCATCGCACTTAATATTGACAAAAAGCCGAACTATGATGCGAACGAAAACAACAACAAGCATTTCTACAACACCATTCTCAATCTCATCGTAGAGTACTTCCGTTTCGGGCGTCTTTCTCCTCTCACATCTTCGAATCTCTAAATATCGCAGGCAAAAGTGTTATCATTATCGTTTTTTTGATTTTTTCAGATAGGGATAACAAATCCCAGGCATTGGTGGGACGCTGTGCGCGTGGGCATAAGAATGGAGGGGCGCCAGCGTTCGCCGCTTCCTCTTGGCGCGTCTGTGGGTGGGCTGCGCTTCCCATGACTCGGACAACAAAACAGCGGCGCCGCGCGCGCTGCTGTCCTGCTCTGGCTGCTGGGTGGTGCTGCGCTCTCCGGGAGGCGCTTCCAGCAATGGCAGTCGCGCGTGCGTGTAGCTTGTTTCCTCGTCCCCTCGCGAATCTGGGGCCCGAGTGTCAGGGGATGGCCTGCAGCCCTGCTGCTTGCGGCCGCTCCGCCACCTCTGGCGCCCCACCTCCTCCGACCTCTAGCGGCTCGGCGCCTCCTTCCTGCTGTGGCCGCTCTGGTCCTCTAGCCGGGCCGGAGGTGGTCCGCCGCCCCCCTCCACCGACCCCTCCAAACACTCGCCAAAAACGCGATAACGAGCAAGCAGAAAAGGCGCCCACCTGTCACCCGCTTGCCCCTCGAGGTTCCGAAGATTTAGAGTGTGTTTCTGGGCTTCGGCGAAGACTGTCGGGCGCCAGAAGCCTTATCGCCTATCTGTCGGGCGCCAGAAGTCTTATCAAATGGGGTCCCTGAAAACAAGGACCCCCCTCAAACACCCCCTCCAACTAACCCCTTCAGCCGCTCGCGCGTCTGCGGCTCTCGGTCGTCTCCTCGCCTCCTTGGAGCTTGAGCGAAGTGGCGTCGCGGCTTCCATTCGATCGGCTTGGCGTTTCATATTGCTTGCCCCCAGGAATCGCCCCAACGATTGCCAGCGGGGCTGCTTTCCGAGTGCGCCGCGCTTGTTTCCCGCGGTGTGCTACTTTTGCGGATAAGTTTGCAGGGCCAGGCCACGCCACTGCCCCATGGGCGTGCGTAAGCGGAGGCCGCGCCCTTTGAGCTTAGCGGTACCATGATGCCCCGCCATGAGTGAAGGGCCGCGCCAATGGGAGGAGGAGCGCAGCGTCTGCTGCGGCACCTCGTGGAGGGAGGGCCGGCTTGCCCATCGCAAGGTGGAAAGCCCCAGGATCGCAGTGCTCCATGTTATGCTTTTCTGAAAAATTCAAAAAAACGATAATGATAACGTTTTTTCTCGCGATACTAAATCTAAAAGAACTACAAGAGAAGTAACTAAAACTAGTCCTATCTTTAAATCTTTAGAACTTGTACTGTAGTATTTTTACGACTAGTAAGTCGTCCACCTACAAGTCTACAGTACCTTCTGCCATCCGTGACCTATCGCAATACTTCGAGTGTTAGACGAAGGAGGCACAAGAATGGTGTTCACCGCATAACGCTCTCTCCCACCATCCTCTGTGTGCCTGCGTTCCACCATCTCTTGATCTTGGGTTCTCAACCTGTTGCCCATCATGCGCGCATTCTCTTCAAGAAATAGATGCTGGACTCGGTCCGCCATGGTGGCTACGCCTGTTGGGGAAGGTAAAGGTTGGAAGGACAAGAGGTATGGAGGAAAAGCAACGCCAAACAAGGCTACATATTTTATTAAAGAATTGTTAAGTAGAGCACAAAGAAATCCGGCGGGATCGTACGCGTCGCCCGGAGCGCATCAAAACAAACAAACAAACAAACAAACAAGTACTCGTTCATGAAGATTTGATCATTTTCACTACTTTTCATTTCCTGTCAGAGCAAAAGGCGCGTATGCAATTAATGGACAACTGGCATCGCTAGTAGTACTCCTCGACTACGTACCGACGGGGCGATACAGTTTCAACAGTGTATCCCGAAGAACGTGGAACTGCGTATGCAAAATTCAGTCTCAACCACTTATACCAATCGCTCTCTCTTTTTCCACGGATACTATTACTCTTAAAGAGGAAGATGCTAAGGAATGTTAAGATAAACCAAGGACCGAGAGAAGATGAAGGACCAAGAGATCAAAACCGACACTCGTCTACTGAAAAGAATAACAAGCACCATCATCCAAGTCCACTTTTTCCACGACTTTATTGATAAACTCCTTCGCTTTTTGGACTTGCACTGCGAGTCGACGTGCCGCCAGCATTTTCAGATGATCCGGCCCATATGGTGCAATCCCCTTACCTGTCTTCGTTAGAGCCCTATCCCTATCACTGTCTTCGTTCTTGTATCCCTATGAGCTACACGGTGCCCATGATTGTTCCTGAACGACCCTATATTTGTTCAAAACCCTTGAAAAGCAAGAGATGATAATATTTGAATAAGTAGGCAGTGTTTTTCTCTTCCTTTTCCCCCTTGAAACAAAGAAGAACCAAGGAACCTCGAGGAGACGCTTCAGCGGTCTTAACGCTGGGTGTCGCAATCCCAATCCTGTCCACGGTGGCGCGGTTACGTCTATGGATCCGTCTTCTGAGATTAGAACGGTCCGTCTTTCTTACAGCTCCCCCATTGAATGGCTCCGGTATTTGGTAGCCTGAATTTGATCACAAGGGAGGTTTTCTGCTTGTTTTCCCTTATGATCAAATTCAGGTTATACCAAATAGTGGAAGCATACACCCATACGTAGTTCTAAAAAGAGTGCTTCCAAAGATGTTCTAAAAAGAGTGCTTCCAAAGATGGATCATGGATTATAGCATTAGCTACAGCCTTAATGAGAGACTCAGCGATCGGACGACCTCTCCCACAACCGCGGTTCTCGCTCGACCCGCATCGCGACTTTGGATCGCCTCAACGCAGGCCTTAGGCGGAAAGATTGAACTCACCACCTGATCCTGCTTCTCGTTTTCTTCCTCCTCCTCCTTGTTCCCATTGATGTTCTGCGACGGCCGTTTCCACAACGGGACATGAGAGGGTAGTACACTATAGATACATAGAATCGCAAAAACTACAAGGTGTAAAGCTTGTTGATAAAGAATGCTATACCTCGTACTCGTCGTACTCGTGCTTTCTGATAAAAACTAAACTAACAAGTATTAGCCGCTGTGAATGCAAATGTACTATTAGACAACAAAGTGAGAACTCATCTACTTCCACGACGTACTTTTACTTCTTGCTAAAACCTGTAAACAACAACCAGCGTCTTTGGTGACATGCGTACTTTATTTCTAAGGCGACAAAGGACGCTCCGTAAACTAAAACAAGTATCTTTAGACGAGAAAGAACAACAAGTATCTTTAGACGAGAAAGAACAACAAGTATCTAAAAAGGAATCCACGTGGCCATAACGGCTAACCCAGGAATCGATCAGCAGCATTGGGTAGAGACCAGCCTCCATCGCGAACTGGATCCAGTGTTCTATGTATTGCAAGGTGACATACACTTCCTCGAATTCGTCTTCGCCTGGTGCAGCATCAATTAGACCAGTGGCTGTTGGACTTGGGTGAAGAGTGGCTGTTGGACTTGGATGGTGCTCTAATTTTGATGTTCCTCCATCTTAAGGTTAATAAGGTTAATCAGATAGAGTTTGCCCTAATAAATAATATTGTCAGTGGTTCCATCTTTTTAAGCAGAGACTCGTGCCTCTGGTTGCTGTTTTTCTATCTTAAAAAGGATGTTCATGTTTTTTTCGCTTGAAACCCACTTTTAGAAAGATGTCTGTACGGTGCCTTTCCCACTTGAAAAAGCCCTCCGCTAGGATGACTCTCTCGTCTCAAAATTATGGGACATCAGATACAGATTATAGGAGTCGCAACCTTAACTCTTTCCTCAAGGAACATGATGCATCAACTGCGGGTGCGGCATCAAGAGCGTTTGTTGCGCTTGGCGTCGACGAATCTTCGGAGGTCTGCTCTGGTGCTGTATTTGTAGGGAACGGCGCCCATCCATTTTCACTTGTTTGCCAGAATTGATCTGCGTCAGGCTGGGAACGGATCAGCTTTGGCTTACCGACGGCGTGGAGACGGCCCCCACATTAGAGGCGCTAGGTTTGCATTAATGTCCTGCGTGAGTTCCCCGATAGCTTCCCCTCGTTCCCCTTAGTTTCCCTGTTGGGCTGAGTGGGTTCCCCTTGTTCCGCGTTAGTCTTAGTTTCCTCTTAAAGATCCCGTTAGTCTTAGTTTCCTCTTTGATAAATCGAGGGGGACCCATCTTCAGTCAGCATACTTCAGCTTCACATGGGATAGAACTGATAAACTACTAGTACTCGATAAACTGAAATAACTACCAAGTAACTACTTTGAATTAGAATAGAGATACTGAAAAGAGAGCAGTGTACTCGTGACTCTTTTACTTCATATTGGCTACTCGCTTAATTTCAGTTTTCGAATCAGAGTCCTCTGCTACGCCGTAATCACAATGAGAGTCCTTTTCTACACGAATACTAACTACTTAGCCGTAATCAGAGTCCTTTTCTACACGAATACCCACTTGGATGCGCGTCACCACGTCCGCCCGGCGTGGATCTCCCGGCGGCACGTTAATTAGAGATAGAGAACCTTCGTCCAAATACTCACTCATGTAGAACTGCATCTTTGACCTATTTTATTCCCCTTAATAGCAACGTATCTTTGACCTTTTTTCACCTTAATAAAAACGTGGTAAAGATGTACTTAAATGTATGTAGATAGTACACCTTATTTTTTATTGAACAAGCCGTAAATTTTGAACGTCCCCCAGCCAGTCTCCCGTGGTTAAAATGGAGGCAACCAACATGCCTTGTTAGAATTAACACCTCAACGTCAAAAAAACCGAAAAAAAATATTGACCACTACCACTAGAAGAAAATGATAATGAATATGTTGAAATGATAATGAATTGTATCAATCTGACCATTGGATGAAGCAAAATGAATATGAACAAATGAAAATGAATTCTTGCATCGAAATCGAGGAGCCTTAATTTTGATGCAGAGTGAGCTGGCGTGCGCGATGCAAAGCTAACGCCTTCGCCACTAACAGCTGTGTCTCTGTCTGCTCTCGCGCTCGCAGCAAAACTTCTTCCCTTGCCTTTATCAATTCCTCTTGATTAGAACAACTATGTACTTCTTTGTATACAACTAGCAGATTCAGAATATTAATCATGTAGGCCTTCGAAGTGCAAGAAACATATTCTCTACCTATGAAGATAGACGAAGAGCAGTGTCGTGTTAAACTGCCCAAAATCGATGCAGCAGGCCAAGAGCCAGATGAGCAAGTGCTTATCTTGGAGCTCCTTTGTTCTTGAGCAACCTAATCGAGACTCGCGTTGACTTGTATTTATTACTCTCCTCATTTTTCTTCTTGAACAAGAACAAACCATAACTATGTCAATATTCGTCTGAGACGAGCGTGGTGGTGCTCCCGATTCGTCCTCCGCAGGAAGAAGGCATTCTCTTTCCTCCTCCGCTGAGGAGAGAGCATCTCTCTCTTGCTCCTGCTGTGCAAGTGCATCTTCGATTTCTGTCATGCTTAGAAGACCTCTTGTTCCCTAGTCATCCCGGTGCTGAAAGTTTCCATTATCCATTATAAGTCTATGATCATTGGCTAGCATGGCAACCCCTAGACTATAGTACGATGACACCCTGCCACCTGAACTAAATAAAGTCCGTCTCTCCCTTGCATTATTTGGGGCGCACAGATATGATATGCTTGAGGGATGTCTATGAATGTCTCCGGTATAGTTGGGTACTTAGCCTGAATTTGATCACTCAAGGGTTCTCTTCTTGTTTTCCCTTATGATCAAATTCAGGCTATACCAATTACCGGAAGCATACACGATCTATACTAGAGCAGATGGACTAATTTTTGAGAAATCATGTCTATAGAGCCTTAACAAGCCTTCACGGTGTCGCTTCGCTTGTTTAATAACCTCATCCAGGATTTTCTTGCGGAATGCTGAAAAACGCATTAGAGTCAATCAAGAATAGAGTACGCGACTCCTTGAGGAAATTACAACTGTGCTACATATAGCACTAACTTCCTACTACTAGTAGTACTACGTACTACTACTATCTCTACTTCTACTAGTACTTACTACTAATTGAGGATTTTTAAGGTCTAAAAATACCATTTTTTTTCTAGCTAATTGCATTCAAAAAGTAGATCCTGTAGCAGATGAATTTCACATCTCAGAAAGGAAAACTATGAACCAGCCCTAAGAAAATCCTTTGTGCGTTTTCCATGCGTTCGTCTTCACGTTCTTGCGCTCGCTTCAACGCTGCCTGTAAAGCAGCCATTATTGCATTTTTTTAGAGGTCGTTGCAAAAATCGGATTCCTATCATTCCAATTTTTGAGAATTTCAAGGCCCCATTGAGCATCTTGATGGTGCCCCTTTTGCCCTCCCTGGCCAAGATGTTTGGCAAATACAAAAAGATGGAAACGGATTTCATATATGTGGTGGAGCCAACCTACCTAAGAACAAAGATAGAAAAAGGTAAAGGTACTACTTTATGAGGATCATTAGGTTAGGTTAGGTTGTGGACCCTTCTCAGCGAGCCCCACGGGCACATGCTCGCCTCCGAGGATGATGGGTGACCTAGGTAAGGATATAAATACTTTATTAGGATTAGGATTAGCCTTAATCTTTCTGACTGTTGTAGATCCGTGGCAGCTTTCCTCGGTCCGCGAGGTGAAGCAGCCTCATAGCATCCCGAAGAAAAAGGAGACGCAGCGATCGCGCTTTCATTGCGTGGAAGTCATTCTCGGCATCCCTTAGGCGCAAAAGCCTACGCATATTCTGCGATTTGCGACTTCCACACCTGATGAGAAACGAGACAGAATGGAACGAGGATGTTTCCGAACCTGATGAAACAAGATGAGGAGGATGAAACAAGATGTGAGGATGCTTACATACCTGAATAAATACAAGATGTTGAGGTTGAGGAGCTAATACGGACCTCGAGAGAGGAGGGTTGTGGCATGGATAACGATAAACAAAATGAGGTTGGGGAGCTGTTGTTCACCAGTCGACAAAGACCGATAGGGAGATATGTACGAGTGAGAACTACTCAACATGATATTATGCAGCACAAGTACTTCTAAAGAAATAAGAACGTCAACATCAAGGAGCGACAACATATTCTTTTCAGTAGTCTGTTTTGAACATGATGAAAGTACTAAAGGTCCTTTAGGAGTTGTTCTACTTTCTAACGAAAAATTAGAACCTCAATTTCTTAGTGAACAACAGTACTTTGGCCTTGCTTCAGAATATATTTCACCAGGATGATCGATGGGGAAAATAAAAGTACAGTTCTTTCTCTGAATTCTTGGGATTGTGGAAAATGAGCGCCTGTCTCTCCGATACCCCGGTTACCCACTGGGCAGTTTTTTCATGTCTGTGGGCTGCGATTTGCGCCTCCTTCAGTTCCTCTGGTGCCTCTCCGTTCTGAGCCTAAAGATTGATGGTAAATAGGCTTTGAAGCGGAGAGAACAGTCAAAAAGTTGATGGTAAATAGGAAACATGTCGCCCCTAAACCTATCACATGGTAAATAGAAACCACCGGCGTTCTGAACCTAAAGATGGACTAGCCTGTTGATGAAGAAGGGCCTAGGGAGTAGTCCGTTGATGCAGGGTCTAGAGGTACGACTTCCTTTCGGTTTCGGATGACCAAACCATTTCTAGTAACTAGATCCAAGAGCCCGCCGTTCTACGAAAGAACCAGCACTAAAAATATTGATCATGGACGAATAGATATAGAAGAAAGGATAAGATGTTTGTTGACCATGTTGGAAAAGATGGAACAAGTAGGATAATTATTGCTTAGAATGCACAGTCAGATGATTGGTTTTACACCATCATCTTACTAGTACATCATAAAACTAACACGTGACGGTCGTGTAGGCGAACTCGTAAAGTTGAATAGCTATTAACAGTAGAAATAAGAAATAGAAATTAGTAAAGGATTATTAATATACCAATACCTATTACTACTACTAGCAGAATTACGTAAATAACCGTGAGTACCCTTTCCCTGCCTCTCTGCAGTATCTTCGGTATATCTGCATAGTAGAGGTGATCACACTCTTGGCTAGTCTTATCATTAAATCTGTCGCGCTTTGAGCCAGAGCCATCTTTTCGTCTGACGTATGGCAAATCCCGTGTGCCGCGCTTTCGAACATGCTGACGCTCGAAATTAGATGAGCGCGAAACTATTCAAGATTTCATCTTCTTGTCCTTGGCCTTGCCTCCATTTCTTCTTCACAGGTAGAAAAGCGAAGAAAATGTTGACCGCCTTTTCCCTAGTAGGTTTTCCTCAGGTTTTCCTCTCAGGATTCTGAACATTGATTCTGAAGTAAAAGTGATGAAGAGATCAATATATGAATTCGAATTTTTGCATTCTCGAGCCTTAACAAAAAGTCGTCGACACCGGTTCTCATAGTAGCTTTGCCATGCAGGATAGTCCACCTTCTCTGTCTTACCTTCATAGTACAGAGAGCTCAGGTCTCCAGACCCCAAGGGTGTTGTACCTTTGACAAGAGAGGTTGATGTAGTACGTTAGTAGGGAATTCGTTGGAGAAGGGGTAGCACGAAACACAGTTGTACCTGTGACAAAAAAACTACTTCTTTTTTGGCACAATATCTTTTACACAGTAGAAATTCGCAGTCTACTAAGCATCAAATTGTAGTACAACGGCTTCCGACATTGATGTCGATGTGTGCCGCAGTGGGCATAGTGAGGAGTGTCGGGCGACCCGCTCCCTCTGTTAGCGGCAGTTTTTCACTGTCCCTAGTCGAGTGAGTTCCCCTTTTTCCCCTTATTTTCTTTCCCCTTTCAGAAATCAGAAGAGGAGGCTCCACATGGGATAGTCCACATGGGATAGTGATAAACTAGCCTTAACTCTGGACGCGGTGCTCTAGGCGTCTCATACTGGACTCTCAATGGACGCTTAAGGTCAAAATTCTCGATTTGTTCTGTTTTTTTTTTGTGGAATAGAAGTGGACAGAGGAAGTAGCCAGAGGTCGTTACTTCAGGAACCTGTTGATATACAAGTAATCCAACTTAATGAATCTGGATAAGATCACACCTGTAGTAACTGTTATGCTGTTGACGATACTTAACAACATCATAGTACTTGTTTAACAAGAACATGAGACTTGTTACTCTATTTAACATTTCCCATTATTGTCAACAAGACAACTCGTATTCGCATTCGGAACTAGTACGTTCTCTCGTCAATGGATCCCACGGCTTTTCCCATGCTAAGATCTCCGCATCTGTCCGCACAATAAACTCAAACTCCTTCGGCATCGATGTCTGCCGTATTTGATGCCACATCTGCTGGGGCCACGCAAGTCGACGTGGTTCTTAGAGGAGGAGAGAGACCACACAAAGAAATGTTGACTCAAATCTTTTAATGACACAAAGAAATGACCGAAATTATACAAATCTTTTAGTACGATCATAGTTTAGTAGTTGAAGGGACGAACCAAGGTGACGGAACCCTAACTGGTTCTTCCACTGTCATAATGATAATAGCAGAATCCAAGAAGAAAACTGGGAAAAATACTGTGTGAGGATCGATTACTTAGAAGTTTTGAACGAAAATAGTACTGTGTGAAACTTAATCCAGAACCGTGTTGACTATTCTTGCTCTCCTCATCGTCCTGCGTTATCTCATCCGATCCAAAAACAAGAAGAAGTAGATGAAGAATTACTATTCCTTTGAGGAGCCTTAAGCTTCAGCCGGCAATACTTCCTCGTCCAACACCGAAAGGATATGTTCTAGCCATATAAACGGCTTGAAGCCGTTTTGACGCCAATGCTCTCGTGGGCAACTCACTGATTCGGCAAGTGCAGCACGACCTGGCCGTGATTTTATCAATATTAGGTCTAGGTGTTGTAACAAACTGATAAAAATATCTAAAATATTTTTCTGAATTGCAAATGGACTAATAAATTGGAACTAGCGCAGGAACAATAGCGAAATCAACATGGAGTTTTCTTGTGATGAGTTCTTTTTCTTCTCTCCTCTGTGTCATCTGTATCGACATATACTACGTAAAGAGTATGAGATAGGGATGGCCTCGTCAACATGGATCTAGTAAGGATGGCCTCGTGCTCGTCAACATGGATCTAGTAAGGATGGCCTCGTCAACATGGATTCTAGATGGCCTCGTCATGAAAGTAGAAGTAAGTACGTTCTGGAATCCACGCGTCGTCTGCTTTTTGTAGTAGGTGAGCGAGTGTATAGCGGAAGAGCGCGTCAATGAATGGTTCAATTTCCTGGATATGTTGAAAAACGCAGTAAAGGAGCAGCAGAATACGAAAAGGAGGAGTGTGACGAGTCTGTCGCGCTTTCCCTTGGAGTCGCGACAGATCACATCATGGAGGAATCCAGGTTTTCTTGCCATAAAATCAATGTGAGCACGCTGTCGAGGAGTGAGTGCCATCAGACGCTGTGCGTGTTGCCGAGCCTTGGTTGCTTCGTGATAGTATTTCTCCTTCTCGGCGTCTGACTCGGTCTCACAAGGAAGCTCAGCGTCGCGCCAACCCACAAATGCCTCACTTTAGACGAGCCAGTTGTCCGCTCTTGGTTTTATTCATCTCCTCCTGGGGGGTCTAACAAAGAAATGTGTGAGTGAAGGTACAAACTACCAATGAAGCTTCCCGGTTTTAGTTGGAATTGTAACTAATTGATTCGAGGTCCCCTCAACATCTCGGCGACTTCCTTGTTTCCCATGAAATAGATACAAGGGAAGAAAAAGGGAGGCACTATCGAGATCATGCCGAGAAACACGATGAAGATGGACGAAAAAAGCTCATGACCTTAATCACTTGCGGGCACAACGGGCGGCGCATCCGCATGTTCACCTTCTTGTCCGTCCTCGATACTTCTTGCAGTGCCGCTTCTTGCATTCGCATTCCCTGACAAATACGCATCGGAATAAAACACTACAAGAACATCGCCGGGCTTGCGAGGGTCAATAAGCAGACCAACGCCATTACCTGTCGTGTGCTCATCTCTGACTAAAATCGCAGTCCTCAAAGAAACAATACAGTTCATCACTACCTAGTGTTAGTACTTGCACTTACACACACCATAACGTTTATGAAGATTAGTAACTTACTAGTACAACTAGTTCATTGAAGATAGTCATAGTTCGTCAAGAAAAAAATCACAATTTAAGTATGTTCTTCGACCAGGTGCTTCGAAAAAAATGAGTACGTTCTTCGACCAAATGCTTCGAAAAAAATAAGTACGTTCTTCGACTAAATGCTTTGAGAGCCAGTCCTTATCGAACATGCTCCAAATCCAGTCTGAATACCCTGGCTGCCAGGTGTTGAGGTTTAAAAATGCTATGCCGATGTAAGACCCAGACCACGGCACAGTTCCACCATGCTGCTGCAAATCTCCGGTCTCAGATTAGAGGGGTGCAAAACAGTGGACTCGGTCATTGAAAAACTGAAATCAGCGAGTAACTGAAGAGGGTAATCTTCTGAGATACTCGGTTATTTCAGTTAGCTACTCGCTTTGATTTTCAGTTTTCGAGTACATTTTTTGCGCGTGCCTGCATCTTTCAATCCTGTATGTAAGAAGAAAGATGTGGCGAGAGGAGAAGGACGAGATAGGCCTTGTAGAATGCATAAGATAGAGATTGGACTTTTTACTACTCTCCCAGTAGAGATGCAAAATGCAATGTGTGTTAGCAGATCCTCTTTTGCCTTAATCAAAGTCATCATCTGTGGACGACTCTCCATCGTGAGCTTTCCGCATTTTAGCTAGGCGTTTTTCTTTCTTCTTCTTGCCCCTCTTGCTCCAGGGAGCAGGTTGATCCTCCTGTTTTTGTGAGGCTGGCGGATGAATAAATAAAAAATGCCTAAAATCATAACGAACAACAAGAACAAACTCCGTAAAATTATATGAAATTTATTGTTGACATTCAAGGAACAACAATCTATTCTTTCATATCATAAGTAGAATCAGTACCACTACCATACTGCTATCGCTATCACTATCTCCTGGACGAGGGTTGGAGGCGAGCTTCTTCTCGAGGTTCAAAATGTTAGAGCGCAATCCTTGCTTTGAGAGGTTGCGCTCAGTAGCGGTTTTGTTGAGATTCAGACGGCGACTAGCCTTTGCAGAAACGTGCTCCGGTCGACAGTGACGTCCTCGCTGATAGTTTTAGAGCTCATGATCCTAAGGTCAATCCTAAGAGGCAAGCGTCCTGTTCCTCCTTTCTTATTCATTGAAGAGAGTCTCTTCATCATGATGCTTCAGTCTGATCAGTCTTCAGGATCATGCTTCAGTCTGATGTCGCCTTCAGGATACTTCCAGATGCCTTCAGAGTGTAGATTGATCTTTAAGGTACTGGTACAATAAGCCTTAATAGTTGCTGCTCTTAAAGAAGCCGCTTCCGCTCACCTCATGTGCAACTTGCAAAGCTATCCAACGTTTGCCCTCTTTCGCGTGAAGTACAAGCTCCCGAACGAACATTTGCGCTTGCAAAAGCGTCAACCCGTATTCTTCTACGAGAAGTTCTGGACCGCTCAAATTTTTACTGGTTGCGCCATTTTTTGACGCTGCGCTTGATGCTCTAGAGGGTGAAGGAGCAGCTGAATTGTCATCACAACTGTTAGTGGCGGCACCACCTTGACCTTCTGCTCGGTTGCTCTCGGAACCTCCGTTCTTTTGATCCTGGTCTGAATCTTCTACTTCCGATGCACTACTTTTACTCTTATTCGTACGTCCTCCATGTCCTTCTTTCCGCTTGTGCATGATGCGTAGGTTAGACCAAGACTGACCTTACAGAATATATTCATCTTGCAAGAGTCATCTACTTTTACGTGTAGTTTTCCCCTTAAATGAAGGTGTAACAGGAGTCCAAGAATGTCCCTGATCACGTGGCAGCTTGAGGGTAAAGTGATAAGGGGCCAAAGGAAGTAGATGCTTCTCAACAAGATGAATTCCAGAGAGTGAGGTAACAAGCCTTACGTAGGAGCTGCAAATCGCGCACTAGTGCTTGAGCGTCCTGAGGTGAAGCAGGTGCCTCATAGACGTTAACGGGGCGAAACGAACCATCGGTGCCGCCAGGCACCATCGGTGGCGCCGGGACCGGATAGGGTATCTGGCTCGACCCAACGAGGTACCAAATACCAAACTTGTCGCAGATCAAATTAGCGCTGTACCTCGGATTCCGTCTTAACTTTTCCCGCATGCTCGCTTGTTCGTGATGCTCATTCGGATTGACGCGACGTGTAGCTTGTGGAAATTGTTAGAGCAAGAACCGCGTAAGTAGTTAATCATAACCTCCCTGAACGCATCTTCTGCATCCTTGGCTTAAATCTGTGTGTAGTTTTTAGAAAAAAGAAGAAACAAACGGACCAAGGATGTTCGCGTTGAGGACGTTGCTAGCCTGAGATCTACTTAAGAACGGTTCTAGACTTAATGTTGGGATGGAAGGCTTCCTGGAATTGTAGGACTAGCTCCTGATCCAAGTGACGGCGAAGCAGCTCCAAATGACGGTGAGGAGGCTCCAGACGTCGATGATGAAGTAGCTCCAGCTGGCACGAGCGGAGCCGGTTCGTCTTAGAGGAGCTATCACAACATGATCTAGATCTAGTACATCTCAATATCTACATCCTTAGATATACTTAAATCAAAATAACCTGAAAACCAACATCCTTGGTCGTCTTTTTCATTGAAAAAGAACCACCAGACAAGAAGAATGCTTTCTTATGTTGTGGGGATACTCTCTCTCTCTAGTATAAGCACGTGTCTAGTTAAGACAATCTCCAGGTTTAGTTAAGACAATCTCCAGGTTAAATGTATACAAGAAGGTCTATGAAAATGTTCTCTACTACAAGAGGTAAGTAGTTGCCTTAATCATCCATGGCACTCCCTTTTGTCGTTTGCCAAGGAAAAAAGGAAGAGAAAGTGGCCCTCTGTCTCTCCAATGTCCTGCTTTGCCAGTCTTAGACGCGGTCGCGCGGATCTTCGACAGACTTCTCTCAGCATGTCGAAGATCAAAACAAATGACCCCTTTCTCCATTATGTTTGTGTGTCTGTGTCTGAACCTGAAGGTCGATGGATCGTTACTTAGGGGAGTGTCTGTGTCTGAACCTGAAGGTCGATCATGGACCATCCATTTCATACTCGATCATGGACCATTAATTACTTATAATGGGATCATGATGAAGCCTTAACACTCCACGGTGGTTGCAAGGCAGACCCTGCGCTCCTCAGCCCTCTCTCGAACAGCGCACAAATGAGCGTGATTTTTCATCAATGGATGATCTTCCGGAAGACTCTGGGATGCTATAGCTTCTCGAAGCATCTTCTCTGCTCCAGTAACTTTTGCTTCCCGCGCTGCTGAAATTCTTAGGGCTTGCACCGACCACAAGACGAACAACCCATTATGATAGTACTAGTACGAGTACGTTCATCATGATAGGACTAGTGCTAGTACTAGTACTAGTACTACCTTTGGAAGTTGTAGTACATGATCTACTTATTCTCAAATTTATTTGAGACAATAACTTTCTTTTCAAGTAGAAATAATTGAAAGATACTGAGTTGGCTGTAGGACGAGATGGGTAGTTGACGTCGACAGTTTGGAGGATGGGGGGTTGAACTGCGTGACTGGCGTGACGATAGTTGAACAATCGGAATGAACGGAAGGGTTGACGGAGGTACTTTCCTCGCTGGCGAGGCAATAGCTAGTGCTACAACTATTCGATGAAAAGCAGTAACATTAAGTGTTGACAGTTCGGAGCCTTAAAAGTATGGGGCACCACTGATGCCGCATAATCCGCATCTGGTCCCGTTGGTTTTGGCGCCACGCTAGCACAGCATCGTGAGGTACTAGATCGTTTTCGACCTCAGACTCCCCTTCGGCTGCGGAAAACTCTCGTGACTTAGAGGTAGACCTTGAGTAACGTAGAAGTAAGCGTGAGAAATAGAGGTCTCTTTTGTTGTATTCAAGTTAAATATAAGACGGGAAAGTAAATGTAAATCAATCTTGCTCCTGAGCATCTTGTTGATGTCAGCTTTCCCACCCTTGAGAAGCCAACGGGAACGAGAAGACGCTTGCTATATTAAATATGATCTTGATGCCGGCTTTCCCTTGATGCTTGGGAAGATGAGAACAAAAACAAGTAGATCTACTGTGCCGTAACTGAATCCTCTATGGCGTTTGCCTCGATAGCAGCCTTGGCCCACGTGGCAATGTCGTACCCGTCGACATGGGTGTGCATTGGGGAAGGCGCTGGCTGCCCATAGTCAAAACTCTGGAGCCAAGCGAGGAGGCCTCCTTCGTCAGCATCTTGGGATTAGAGAAGGGCTCAAATAATTCATGTATTCTTGCATTTTGATAATTTTCTTTTTCTCACGACTTTCGTAAAAAGAAGGAAACCACAGGTACAGAAGGAGGAAGTAGTATGCGTTAGGAGAAGATTACTTTAGTAAGCGTAACACTGCATCCGCGCAAAACCGTTATGAGACCCACAAGAGAAGATATAGGGACAAGAGGGGGTCGTACAGATGAAGAAGGAAGATACTAGTCATTTTTGCTTTTGAAATGAATTGAAATTGTATCTTCAAGGTCAAGCCTTAATGTGGATCGGCTGCTTTCCGTCCATCTTCGGCTGCTTGTCTTTCTACCATTTCCTCGTACACCGACAAGGCATCCTCTTCTTTTTAGAGCTGCTACTAGAGTACGTGTACATCCTCCTGTTCATGTTGTAATGACCCGTCATCATGTAGTGATTTACATATTTACCTTCGGAGTAGTATGCTGGCTAAAGCTACAATAAAGATGGATCAATCCTGCAAGTCAAGATGCTCCTGCCTCTCGAATATGACCAAGATGAAGATGATGGGTTATCAAATAGGTAACGGTGCAACTAGTAGCCACGAGATGGATGAATAATGAACAGTGTGGCCTAGTATATGAAACAACAGTGTCTCTGTGGTCTACTCCAGTAGAATATAATGCGATAGTACTGGCTGAACCTAAATGAAAGATGAATAAGAAGCTTTCTTAATCCTCAGAAGAGCTCGAGTAGACACTAGGTTGTTGCGCTTGAGGTTCCCACAGAAGTGACGGAGGTGCCAACAAAGCTGTTGGCAATGGCTCTGACCTACGACCACGCAGGCGCTCAACAACGCGAATTTGACCTCCTTCCGCCCTCAACACTTCTTCTCGAGTTAGAAAGAGAAAAGAGATTGCTCTAATCCACTCTAAGAGATTCTCGGATTGATGATCACATCTACTTCGGATTGATGTTCCCATCGATCTTGGAACTCTTTCCGTTTCCTTCTCGAATTGGTGGGAGGAAGCTTTTCAGAAGGACCCAGAAAATGTAGTCACGGGGGAAAATGGAATCTCGGTCGTGTAGTCTAGGGCCATGGATTGCTTGTAGCCTTAATTGGATCAAGTTGTCGTGGCCATTCGCCTCTTCGACTTCGAGGGCGTCATATACTTCATATACTCTTAGCATGACCTCGATTTGCGTGTATATGCAGTCTTCTGCGAATAGTATCGGATTATAATCTAGGAGACTCAAGCTTCTCGTGGCAGCGATTAGAGCGTCAACATGTCCTTGGAGCCACCATGATGGAGCCTTGTCTTTCTCCTGGGAGGAAAAAGGCGCCAAGGAAGATCATGGTGTAGTTCTAGGGAGAAGATGCTTTCTCGGTCGCTGCCATAAAGGACGCGCTTTCAGATTCCGGTGCCTCATCCGCAAAAACTTTACACATTGCCGCACATGATACTATTAGCGCTACTCTTAAGTTGAAAGCACATTAGACTACTAACCCTGTAGTGCTTGAAGTCTAGATGTAGTCCAGCAACTGGCTCTTCAGCTCCGTATCTGTGTACTCCGCTATGCCTACGTACCCATATAAGTTAAAAAAGAATACATCCCATGAAACAATAGAAGATCCCGTTAAAATACTCGCCCCGCAAGGACTGGCCTCAATACAACAGCCCAAGAGTTATCCGCCAAGTACTACCAACGAAGAAGTACTTTAACGGGATGATCCTTGAAGATAATTGGCCGAACAGACCAGTACATCTTCTATAGAAGGCGTAATCATGGACCAAAGTAGTCTGTGTATTCGAGAAACTGACATAACCAAGTAACTACTTAGAATTAGAATAGAGACACCAAAAAAAGAGCAACGTAGTCGTTCTTTTTTTTTTAAGATTCATTTCGTCGAATTATAGGGTTTTGGGGAGCCTTAATGATACTCATCTCTCCCGTCCACGTGGAGCCTTAACGATACTAGTTTTTAGTTATTCTGTATCTATAGGGTTTTGGGGAGCCTTAATGATACTCATCTCTCACGTGGAGCCTACGTAACGATTTAGATCCTAGTCACTGTATATCAGGGTTGTTTTGTGGAGCCTTAATGATACGCATCTGCGTCAGGTCTTGCCGATTCTGCTCTGCTGGTCCTACTGGCGATAGATGTTCTTGCCTCACCTCCCGCTTGTTCTGCTAGAGGACCTTGCTCTGCATCCTGTGTCCGTCTCTTCCATTCCTCAAGGATGAAAGCAACTGGTTGTTAGTACTCTAAAGTACGAAGTTGTAACAAAGTGAAAGTTTGAAGAAAGTTATTTAGTACTAAAAATAAAGTTGGAGTTGCTTAGTTGTACTCTCTCATACTTTCATAGTACTGAACTACACCTATGAAAGAATGAAAGAAACTACTAAAAAAGTTGTTTACTCTCTTACTTTCATATCACCAAAATGACCAACAAGGATCGAACCACCAAAATGACTAACACAAGCACAGATCATGAGATAGGATAGAATAGAATAGGAAAGAAAGTGCGCTCATAGTCATACTTAACATCGAAGGAGCTACTTATGAATATGTGTGTAGCAGATTCAATTTCATCTAGCTAGACAACCGAATCTGCCGCTACTTTTGCTTTTCTTGAGTTGTATGTTGAGTAACATGTTTTTAAGATTGATTCGTCAGACTTGACGAGAAGCTGTGCTGTCTAAAGTTTTCACGCTATGCCTATGCTTTCTAAAATTTTCCATTCCATGTTCAATTCTATGTCTATCATGATGTTTGCTATGCTTGAGATTGAGATTGAGTAGTATTTTTTTAAGATTCTTCAGACTTGAGAAGTTGTATGAGTACTCCTACTATGCTTTCTGTTCGATGCTTAAAACTACGACAACTACTATGCTTCCACTACTTCTCGGCTATGAATTATGATTTTTCCTTTCATCATAGCAAAGCGCTGAATTTTAGTTCGGAAGCACGCGAGAAGCGTCTCTCGGCGGAAAGCATCACGGTCCGTCTTTACCCTGAACTTCATCAGGCGCTTGTACTCTGCCTTCATGCTTCTCTTAGAGGTTGTGGTTGATGTGGTTGTGAGTACAATAGTACAATAGTACACGTGTTGTAAAAGAAATGTCGGTCAGGTCCATCAGGGCTATGCTATCAGTCCAAGGCAGCAGCAGCAGACGAAGAAATCTCGCACAAAGTTCAGTGCAGACTGCCACATCAAGGACACGGGCAGCGTGCTAGACTATCTGATAGCGCAACTATTTCTATCCACGCGAAAAACTGAAATAACCATTTTCGTTTTTGTTACTACTTGCATATTTTGAGTATTCGAGTCCTTCGTCATCTGTTATTCATGTCGTCATGCGTGCTGTTGTCTCTGTTACCATCGTGCATGATGACCGTAGAGACGTGGTCTGACAGTATTTCTATGATATTTTCAACATGGTTGGTCATCTGTTAATATTCATAAATTTTGGCATCCTCGGTAATCCCCTGACTTCCTCGGCTACCGAACGCGGCGTGTCCAGGACTTCCTCATCTCCTTCGGGTTCCAAAATTAGAGGTGCCGAACGCGGCGATTCCCTTCTTGTTTTCCTCATGATCAAAATCAGGTTACCAAATACCAGCACCATTCATCCTATCTGCTAAAACTACTCAGTTTAAGAAGTTTTCTATGAGCATAACGAAGCGCTTCCTTGATCTCTGTGGTCCAACAAGTCGTCTACATCTGGTCTATCGCCCAGCATTGGTCGTGGAGCGCCAAAGGGAGTGTTCTTAGAGGAAGCGTTAACATTTTTCTTTTACTCCCCTTCAAGTAGAACCTTGTTTTAGAACATCTTAATCTTTCTTTTACTCCGTTTCAAGTGTACGTCGATGAAACGGGCTTCTGCCAGATGCTGTGCGAGATGGTGAAATAACGGGCTAAAACGGTGCCCTTTTAATGATCACACCTCTATACAAGCTCTCCGGCTAACACGGTGCCCTTAATGATCACACCTCTATACACGCTCTCCGCGTATTCCTCGAAACGTCTCTGGTACTCCACCTGTTCGTCTAGCTCTGCCTTGGTCAAAGCTGCTGATGTACGCACTATAGACTCTGGCCGAATCTCCTTGACCTCATCCGCAGATGAAGCGTCTTGCTCTTGACCTTGAGCATCTTGGCCTTGAGCATCTTGACCTTGAGCTTGATCTGTGTTTGTTCCACCAGATGAAGCAGCCTGTGCTGTATCTCCTGGAGTCGAAGCTGCCTGAGCATCTCCCGTTGCAGCTTGAGCAGGATCTCCTGTCGCAGCCTGAGCATCTCCCGTTGCTGCTTGAGCAGCATCTTCTGTCGCATCCTTGCCTTTCTTATTCTTGGCTTCTATTGGTTTGCCTTGATAGTCCGTCTGCGGCCACACCATCCGCGCAAAAGCGTCGATTAGCGCTCTACCTATAATTCATCTTGTTTCAACTGCACTGCATGGTCGTTGGTCCTTGAAAATAGAGTATACAAATGCATGGGGAGTATTTTAATGCTATAATTTTCTATGATTGATTGCCATCCACCCGATCAGGAGAGCCTCCTCCACATCGAAAGAATGTTTAGTAAAAAGAGCCGTAAATCGAAGTCCAGTCTCTGCGCTGGCAGCTCGTTCTCGACCATTGCTTCGTAGTAGCCAGCAACTTCATGACAGTACGAAAATGCCTCTTCAACAGTGACGAAAGCACTGTGGACGCCAGGACTGGGGGTACTAGGCGGACGCTGAATACCACGGTACAAAGTTAGAGCTCAATGCAATAGAATGCTCACTTTGAGGTAAAAACGATTGATCTACACTAAAGCAGAATCAATCTACGTAAAACTACAAAGTTAGAGCTCGGAAGGACAGCCCTTCGTGTCTTCAGAATCGATCCCGAGAGGGAAACAGTATAAGCAATGACTTAGACTTGTAGAAATGAATGAATTGCATTAAGCCTTAACGCAGGAGAACTCCGTCTCCCTCTCCGGTTGATGCGGTTGTTTTCATCCACACGACTCTGGTCAACGCCACTAACGTCCAAGACTCCGCGTCTATTCTTAGAGCGCGAGGCATTTCATTTCTTGCCTTCACTTCTCCAGAATTCCAAGAAGGAAGCTGCGAGAAATAAAAATTCGTAGAAATGAAACCTTATATAAAATATTCGCCTTAATATTCGATGGGGGTGAAGCCATATCGTTTTCGATCACCGCTAGGATGGCACGGCCTTCCTCAGAACTATTCAAATCCGCGCACTCTGCCAAAGCGCTCACGTCTGAACCAAGGGCAATGCTCATCACCGAAACATCCCTTTATTAGAAGAAAGGAGACGTCGACAACCTCAGTGATCGTGATGCTGATGGCCTGAAAACGGCAAAGGAAATACTCGCCTTAGCCGAACGAAAATTTTCGTAGAGGACCTGCCATAAAAGGATCTGTTCGCCAAGGAGGACTGGTTCAACGAACTGTTCGCCATGGAGGAGTCCTCGTTGATGCTAATAGACTGGCTCAATCCTCCCATCCCATTTGCCGATTCGGGATGCGCTGCCAGCACTAGCTGACCCACTCCGTTCTCCGCCATCATTGCCTGTCCCTGCGCACCAGCCTTGTTCTTCGGAGCAATGGCGCGGTCTCTTAGAGCTCAAAACGATGCTTTTCTTCCCTACACGTAGTTCATTTTCTCAGAATCCCAACAAGAGAACATGATAAGCAAGGACCTGCATGTAAATGACCCTGTTGTCAACTTCCCTGAAGCAATCACGAGGAAACTTAAGATGAAATGACTTGTAACTACGAGAAAGAACATGAAGAAATATATTCCATTGACCCGCCATAAGTCTCGATAGTCTCGCTGGAGTCGGACAGACTCGAGCAGCCGAAGGGTATCCGCATAGGACCCTAGCAGTCTGAGATAGTTCATCCCCTTTCGACGACCCTGTTGGTTAAAGGTTGCTACAGCATTACATTCTTCAGTCAGAACATCCCTCACCTCTTTCGTCCTACTGGGAAAAGAGTGAGGAATGGTTGTGGGGGATGTAATTGGTCAACCCTTAAGTATAAGTAGTTGGGCTCTGATTGACAAAGCGTGTCTAGCATCAGCAACGATAGCCGGAACCTCCGAATCCGAGACGTCTTCCTGTCCCATCAAAACTAGCGTGTCCCGTACTGCGCTCATAAAATTTTGTCGGCTCTTCCTCGTAGACGTTCTGGTCCTTGTGCCTCTACTGCTTTTCTTGGAGGATGTTCTTGGTGTCGTTGCAGGAGAATTTTGTGTACATTCAATCCTCGTCAGATCATGTTGAACATCACATGGACTTTCTACTAGGACGAGTACTTGTTTTTAAGTACGTACAGGCCAAGAATGTTCTTAGTACAGAATGTGAATGCAATCAATCTCTATTAATGTTTATGCTCTCTTAGTACAGAATGCGAGTAAACCTGAAACCTTAATCTTCTTTTTCATGTTCCGTTTGTGGACCTCCATTTGCCGGATTCTGCGACGTCGGATCGCCTTCTCTTGCTGCCTTCTCTGGAAAGCATTCCGCTTTGGCCAGCTCGGGTCCCAAGCAATTGTTAGAAGAGGGCTTAGGGCTACGCGGGCGTGCATTTCTATATTCATCGCACTTCTAGAACAAGAAGTACTGGCACAGGAACGAGACCAACCCTTGACCTCTCAATTGTTGGAGCTTCCTCTTGGCCTTCTCTTGCTCCCTTCTGCTCTGGAAACATTGCATGTGCAGTATGATCTCCTTCATTGTATCACTGTATCAGTTGTATGTTTGTATCTATATTAACAGAAGTATGATCTCCTTCATTGTATCACCATCAGTTGTAATTGTATGTTTGTATGTTACTTAGTAGGTACGTACTAGCCTTAAGAAGGTGATGTAGAGTAGGAACTCACTCAAGGGGAGCTTCTTCACCCAATCGAGCCGTTCTTTTTTCGTCTTTTTCGCACGCCCCGCAGAAGGTTGCTCAGGAAAACATTGCTCAGCTTCTAGGTCCGAATCGAACACCCTCGTCACAGGCACGTTCTTCCCAGTCCGACGACTCGTCCAAGTATCTTTAATAGAGGTGCTACTAGAGCGTCCACCAGAGCCCGACTGCTGCTTCTTCTTCTTCACAAGAAGTTTAACTCGTTTGCCGTCCGAAGCTCGCATGCACTTCGTTACCTGGTTGCGTCGCTTTGTACGTGAAACAAAGAGCGACTCCGTGGATGTCATTCCAAGGTCGTGCGCGTGAGCCAGAGAATACATCCTTCCTCGGGGGGAAGGTGCAAATACCGGTGCAAGATTAGCTGCATGATTAGCTGCGACTGGCGCAGATGCAGCAGACGGGAACAGCGTAACTGGTGCAGCGGCATTTCCTGCAGCACTCATCTCGTTTGTTGAGGCGTCATTTGTTGAGGCTTCTTGGACACCGCGTCGAGGATGAGCGGAAAAACGTCGCGGCCGTGGAGAAGCGTTTTGTCGAGGTGGAGAAGCAGGTGGAGACTTCTTTTCCAATGGATTTACGACATAACATTAGAGCTAGTTGTATCACTTTAGAGCTTTAAAAATAGCATCATTGTTCTTGAGTGCATGTGTATCCTTGACCATGACCCGTAGTTTTTCATCAAGTAGATAGATTTTAGGGCCAAGGATGCTGCTCCTGAGGATGCTTGAACTCTGAGGATCATGCTTGAACTCTTGAACGGTGCTGGTATTTGGTACCCTGATTTTGATCATGAGGAAAACAGGAAGGGAATCCTTGTGGTCGAATTCAGGGTACCAAATACCAGAAGGAACCATACAACGAACTCTGAGGATGGATGCTTCTCTCGCCTTGAGCGGTTGTAGCCTTAATACAACCTCACCTCGTTTTCCTTTTCGTTGATGTTGACACGGTTGCCGCTGCCAGTACGCACTGGTGATGGAGAACGCCCGTCGCTGTTTAACAAAATGCTTGCTGGGCGTCCGCGGGAAGTAGGACCAGCACTTAATGAAGATAATGGAGGGGCCGCACCACCTAATGAAGATAGTAGTTCAGCATTGCCTGTGCCTGTGCCTCCTCCCGGTGGTGTCGACTGAGGCACTACTGCAGATTCAGATAGTCCTCCGACAGCTTGAAGATTCTCCCCTGCTCGTTCAATCTCCTCCATCTCAGCCTGGACTGCTTCTGGAGGAGAGCGAGAAGGTCTGCGATACACATTTGCCGCTCGCGGAGGTGGGGAAAAGGAAGATGGACCGGCTACTGCGGAGCCACTGTCATCTAGGCCTCGGGAGGAGCTCTTGCTGTCATCTAGCGCTGGTGCGTCCCCACCTTGTTCTTTACTCTGCGGAAACGCTTGCTGCGCAGATGAGCTCGCGGACGACGAACTAGAAGTATGAGAAGATGAAGTAGAGGAGTTTACTGCCGCCGGCCCTGCTTCGCTAATGTGTGATAAGTTAATGTTCACTGCACTGGAACTAGATGATGAACTCGAGGACGAACTATTATGAGAAGAATCCAATGCAGGGTCTTTCTTTCCAGCACTATGAACACTCTTAGAGGAGCTTTCGTGCGATCCGTTCAGTGCAGAAGATGTTGACGAGGCTGAAGAGGTAGAGGAGTTTACTGCCGCTCCTGAGCCTGCTTCATCAACGCTAACGTTGTGCGATGAGTTCACTGCACTGGAGCTAGATGAACTCGACGAGGAGTTCAGTGCAGAAGATGCCTTCTTGCTTTTTGAGGCTGACGAGCTGGAAGCTCCTGAAAAACTAGAGGTATGAGAGCTGTTGTGAGAAGTATTGTTCGTACTGGAGCTACTGGTAGAGGTGTTGTTCCCGGCAGAACTAGAAGCGGACGCTGAATTCACCTGGTCCCTCTGCTCTGCCAGTTGTTGCGGCTGCTCACGGTTCTCAGAGCTGCTGCTGCCAAAGGGCAGACTGTCTTTGCTGCCGCTGCGACCGCGGTCTTCGTTAGAGCTAACTAGGCCTACTCTTGCCCATCTTCAGTAGAAGTATTCTGCTGCATATTTCACCCTATGGGGCAGCTTCTTTTCGGATGCTAGCTTCTGGAGATAGATTAATTATAGGAACAAAAGCCGTAACTTCGGGAGTGCTGTCGCTGCCGAACGGAGGTCCTCGCCTGCTCCGAGATTGATCTACTCCGAGATCGAGCGCGTCCATAGCGTTTAGTAAGGAGTTATCTGCCTCTGGCATATGGCTGACATCTCCCTGGATCGGAGACTCGTTGATGATGCCTTCCGCACTAGATGAGCCGAGAGATGAACTAATGCTCTTTTTGAGCTTCGGTGAAGATCCACTTCTTCCGGATGAGGCAAGACCAAGAGCGTTTTCGTTCTGAGCCACCTTCTTCGCCTTCTTTTTTGATTTCTTGCCCTTCCGATCTCCATCATCATCGTCATCCTCGTCATCCGATCGTTTTGTTGGAGGAACTTTGTCATCCGGCCTATCCTTTTTATCATCGTCGTCGTCGTCATCCCCACCGCCATCTGGTGCTCCACCGCCACCTCCGCCGCGTATCCTGGTTCCTGTTGTTGTTCCGCGTATGGCTCTTGTCGTCTGCGACGCACTGGCACTGTTTGCAGTCGTTGTGGTGGCACTTATCGCGCCTTGCGCTCCATTGTTGGAAGACTGGTCTTCGCCTCCAGTTGTGCTTGCAAGAGCTGCTGCAACAGTCCCTACTACATCTTCTGCATTGCTGTCACGCGCCTGGTCACCAGTAGCCTCCTCCGCAACCATCCCAAGAGCTTCGTTCAGCACCGCCATTGCCATCGTGTCTACATCACTTCCGCCAAGTAGTTCAGCGTCTAGGAGTTGTGCACCAGCCTGCAGCTCTCCCTGACCACTTCCCTCATGCTCTTCATCCCACTCACCATCATCGTCCGCATCTTCATCCCACTCTTCATCTTCATCCGCATCTTCATCCCAGTCTTCTTCATCCCACTCTTCTTGATCCCACTCTTCTTCCGCCACATCATCGATGTCCTGCAACTGGGATAGTCCTAGTTTTGAGAATCCCTCGAGTTCGGAGAATCTCCCAAGCATTAGACGAGCTAAAAAAACATTCATTTGTTCATCAAAGAGTTTCATTTCTTTTCATTCTTCAGAATCCCATTATTATGAGGAAAAAGAAGAATTGGGGATGAAACAGAATAAAAATGACTGTCGGAAGTGACCTGTTGATGAAGATAGAACCACCTACTAGAGGTAATTAACATAGACTCCAGTTATTTACCAGTACTAGTAATGAGTTTAGGTATTTACAACACCACTATTATTTTTCCTGTTCTTGAAGTATTGGAGGTATACCAACCAGTGCTAGTAATAAAGATAAACAACTGAATCGTAGTCTCTTCAAGCAATGTCTAAATGAATGGTGGCTACTTGAAGCCTTAAGAGTAGATGCTCTTCAGTTTCAATCGAGCAGTTCAGTTTTGATTCGAGCTGGTCCATCATCTTTGCTGCTTGGTCCAGCGCAGCATCTTCCGCTGTAAGCAAAGCCTCCGCTGCTTTCTTCACTTTCCCGGTTTTTATGAAGAAGCGGGCTTAGGTTTGTTGGGTTCGAGTTTGTGTGCTTGTTGGGTTGATCATTGTAAGCAAGAACCCGAATATTACAGGTCAAGATGACACCTCCGAAGTAGGTAGGCCTAGGCTCTGAGCTTCTTGTGTGCCTCTAGTACATAAGAAGGTTTAAGTTTGTGTACTTATTGTTCTACGGAGAAAGTGAAAGTGTGATGTTGTAAAACAAAAAAAAAATTTGAACATGATGTGATCGTTATGTACTTCTAGTAAAGCTACCTATGAGAAACTAGTACTTGTGCATACTGAGCCTTTCCACAAGGGACCATAACAATAGGTTTCACTTCGGAGTTCCAATCGAGCCCTCGTCGGTACCTGCTCCGAAGGAACCAATCTGGACCCCACGCTTGCTGGTAAAGTTGTACCATTTCCGGTGGTTTTCTTAGAGCTTAGGGTTGCATGTGGAGAGTCATGGATCGATTGGTAGAGATGATGGCCAATATTCGGAATGAGAATTGTTCCTGATAGCGAACCCGACACCCTTGAAGATTCAAACGGTATTGGACTAGTGCAACTAATCTTCATCTAACGAAGATACTAGTAGAAGTACACCTGAAGATTCTAACCCCCTCCATCAATATTCAATACTGCCCTATGAGTCTAGGTTACACGATCAATATCCGTTTTCACTTTCAATATTTCCTAATTGATATGGTTGAAAATGAAAACACTTTTTGGTAGAGTAGTAGTTGTCTATGTTCTTTTATAACTCCCCACCTCGCCACAACTTTCCAATCCCCCTGGGCGATAGGTTAGCATGGCAGAGAGTACATCCTATCCAGTCCCAGCAGCGAAACATGTCGGACCATTTGACCTTTTGCTGCTGCATATGACTTCGTGGATGCGTAATCTGCTTTACGAATGGGAGTTAGAGTCATATCATGATAATCTTATACTATAGTACACCACTGCCTGGGAACAAGGTCTAGTCTAGAATTTCACCCAGGTGTGGTCATCCACATCGTCAGGAACAGGTGGTAGCCTGGTGGCATTCCTCTACTTGCGAGTCACTGTCATACCCTCGGGCTCGACACACTCTCTTTTCGTCCCCTTGAAGATGAGGCCAACGAGGACGATCAACCTGCTGAGGAAGGATGCCTTCTCATGATGCCTTGTTTGGGCAGGCTTTCTTAGTAATTCTTGCCTTAACTGAGACAGGCGACTGCGTCCTCGCGGGTCCTTAGGCCTTTGCCAGCGCCGAACCTCTTTGCCTCCTCTAATAAGGCTTCAGCTCTTTTCACTAGGCGTTCTCTCTCTACTTCTTCTGCAACTACTCCACTACTAGCAGAAGAAGTCGCAACTCCACTACCAGGAGAAGACGTTGTTCCCGGCTCTACTAGAGCAGCAGAACTAGAAGGTCCACCGCCAGTTGAATTAGATTATGAGCCAGGTGTGGTAGTATTCGAGAGAATGCTGGTCATGGACGATTGGGCGGAAACTCATGATGACACTCCGATCATATCACTGCCTGCACTAGGAAAATGCAAAACTAAATCAATCAATCAATCAGATCGCCTCCACAGGGCACCGACCTCCCTGCAGCTGCTACTGTCGCACCTCTACGTCCGTGGACTAAATGAAAATGAAAATCATAGATGACATAGATTTATCGATATGCTTCTACCTACAGTCTGTCTATCACTACAGATCAAGAACATCGGTCATCAACTACAACTTATTATTGGACTACTTGATGTTGAACCAACATTATTGATGCATTTCTTAACCGAAGAAGATGACGAAGCTGCAGCTTGAGTTAGAGCTACCGCGTTCGCATCCCTGCGAGGACCCTTGGCTTCTTTTTCAAGTAGAAAAGGAAGCAGGGATGATGCTGAGGATGCTTTATTGATTAGTAGTCTTAATTGAGAAGTCGCCGCATCGTCCTCTGGAGCAATCCTTGAAACTTCGACGAAATAGCTGATGTAAGGCGTAATCGGGTCACGATGACATTCGTATAAGTCCTTCGGCCAAGTACGACTAGCATAGTTCGGAAGCTCGTACTTCACATAATGTTAGAGCGGTCCTGTGGAAAGTACGTAGTAGTTCTACGGTCTACGCCTAGTTCTAGAAGATTCGCAGTTCTAAGCAGTATCATAAGAAGCCGAAGCTCGTACCTCACATAGTGTTAAAGTTGTAAAAATACTGGCACTTTGAGCCCATCATTACACTTACAATTTGTTGTAAATTTTCATGAGGTACTGCTACAGCTACTAGCAGCAGGAGCCTTAATATTTCCATGCCCGAGTGCGATCCTGTCTAGTCGTATACGGCGCGAAAAAGTTGTCATTCACATCTTGATAGAGGGTGCGACATTGCATCCCTCACTACATCCCCCGCCTTGGCTTCTTTCCTACTGCAAAACAAGTTAGGGATGGTAGTGAGGAATGCAATGTGAAAGCCCTTAATCTTGGATCTCTTTAGGATGCGAATGCTTCGTCAGGCCGCACAACCTGCCTAACCACTTGTTTTCCGATGTTAGAGCTACCGAATTGATAGCATCTTCCCTGAGAGTTATATCCGTGGCCCCTTTTTCAGAGCATCATCCTAGACATGCGGAGTTTTTTTTTTTGTTGTCTACTGTCTACAAGTGCGCCACCGTGTGACTTGAATCGGGGAGATGGCCCGAACCTACAAGCAAATTCGAAGACATGCGGAGACACTCTGTGCTTTCTGTGGTTTGAGAGAGACTATTCTACCTCTACTAATGATCCAACCACACTCTGTATTACTAAAAAGACATGCTTGAGCGGTAGTCTTAACGCTATCCGCGGATTCGCCGCTCGATCCAGGAGATGGCGCGTCCCTGTGTTATATCGCGGATCTAGGTTATCATAGCGGAGATCATTATCACTATCGGAACCGGCGTTTACGTGGTCCTTCCGCAGACTCGGTAATTCCATGCGCACCCAGCAAGGCACGCCGAGTAGATACAGACTTGCGTATGAAGGAGGTATACGAGAGGGTAAGTATTCAAAAAATTGGAATCAGCGAATATCCCAGAGAATAATCTTGTTCGAAGATACTCGCTTATATTAGTACTTATACATAGTATTAGTAATCGGCCTCATTTCCTTAAGAGCGTCCCTTAAGGAGCCTCCTTAACAGTTGTTGAACAACTTGAGTAAAAATTAATCAACTTCCTTTCATCTTTCTCGCCTATTCAGTAATATCTTGATCTTCAATCATCGCCTATCCACTAACATCTTCTAGGGACTAGGAGTCGGACCAAGACCTTAAACTTTTCCAACAGCACATGTAGCGCCACACCGCTATTGCGCGTGAAACGCCTGGCGTATCCCCAGGGCTGTATTCTAGATAAGCCTGACAGCGGTGAAAGTAGGGTTCCCTGTAAATGACGTTATTCACCATGCACACCACGAACCACTCACGGGTCCATATCAAAATCGCTGTGTCTGTGGCCAATAGTCGAAACGTGTTGTATTCTCACATTAGAGCAGCTCTCTACTCTCCGACGAACGCCCGTGGCCGCAGATGATGGGAACGGGTCCTCGCACTCGCTACATGTAAAAAATACTTAATGAGGCTAATCAATGATCTGAAACCGAAGAAGACCAAGTCCCAAGAGCAAGATACTTAAGGAGCAGAATCAGGGCAGTTTTGTCTGATAAGTGAACAGGCCAACGCCTAAACCACTAAGCCATCAACTGTGCAGTTATTCCCGACAAAGCTCAAATCGCCAATCGGACAAATCGCCAATCAGACAGGAGTCCTAAATGAGATTGAGGTTGAGCTGTGAGTTGTGTGACCGAGCAAGATACTGGAAGTCATACTTCTGCCTGCATAAAGTATTCAGCCGAGTATCGATGAGGAGGCGTTCGGCTTCGTGGATGCTCTCTTCCAACTCACTGTGATCCAGTAACGAGGAACCACCCAGATAACTGACTGCATGCGTCTGCTTTGCCGCTTCTCGCTCTGAATTAGATCAGATCATAGTTGATGAATCAAGCCTGTCAGTAAACCACTTGTTGTTGTTGACTTCTCGCCGGTCTGAGTCAGTGGACCATTTGATTGTAGACCATTTTGATCAACAACATACTTGAATGATCTTCAAGCTTCTCATGAGCACTGGTAGGTCCATGCAAACTATGGTCTTCTACATAGATAGGAGTAGTAGGATTTCGAGTAGATGGAGCAGGGCTAGTAAATTCTCTAAATTTTGAGTTGGTGAATTCTTAGCGTCTAAAGTTCGAATCTAAATCTGGAGGAGTAGGCCGTAACCAAGTATTGCTCGAAGTCTTCACCTTTCATATCGCGTCCCGTGTCGTCCGTGATAGGGTCACCTGCGTGCCATGTCTGGTTGTGTCTATCCTCTGCGGCTTTTCCATATCGGTCTTCATCTTTTTTTAGAGCTCACAGCTAGGTAGGATCCTTCACACCGAGCTATACGACCAAGAGAAGGCATACAACATTTCATACTTTCACACGCTCCAGGAGCACGATCTGCGGTAAATTCAATTCATATTCATCTAAGCTGCTCATCTCTATAATCTTGCTCTTCCTCATTTTGCAGTAGGGACTGACGCCAGAGAGTGCGAGTGCAATTCAATGAATCTCACACCAAATACAGTGCAGACTGCCGTAAGGACGTCTTGGTTCTTCGGCAAGAGAGTGCACCTCACACAAGGTATTTAAGCTAATAACAAAGCGGAACGGAGCCTTAAGTTTTTGTCGTCGTCACCCAACCGCATACCGCCAAACCATGTCACGTTCAGCTGGGGATCTTTATCAAACATTAGAGCCTAGTATGTAGTAGTTGGAGGAGGTGCCACACTCAACGGGACCCAACCATGAAAGTAGTAGTAGTAGTATGTAGTAGTGCTAGTAGGTGCCCCACTCAGTGGCTGAGTGTGCTGGCCGAGTCACGCTTAACCATCACTAGAGTAGTACTAGTTGTATTCGGTGGTGGCTGGTGCGCTACAACTTCTCTACGGCTTCGCTACGGTGCGCTACAAATGATGACGATGATGATGATGATGATGATGACGATGATGATGATGAGGATGATGATGACGACGATCAGTGGACTAGATAAGTGTAGTAAGTCGTTGTAATAATATACGGATTATACTAGTGGATTCTAATATAGGACATGGACACGCCAAATGCTGTAGTCATTATTCGTCCTTAAAACAAGTGCAGACAAGCTGTGTACAGCCGAAGCCGATCGGCTATTCATCACGTCAACAACAGGCCCAAGGAAACCTGTACGAGAAAAAACTCTGCCATGGAGGACTAGATTGGCGGACGAGTCATCAACTTCTCCTGGCGCAGAAGAATTAGAGGTACCCCGTCGCATCGGTGTCTTCCTTGAGAGTTATATCCTTCTTGAGAGTCATCTCTTTTTTCCCCTTGAAAAAGAAACCAAGGATCGATGGTTTTTCCCCTTGAAAAAGAGACCAAGGATGGCGTTGACGATGCTTCAGCGGTAGCCTTAAAAGAAGAACCTTGATCCTTGCCATCCTTACCACCCTCGTCTTCGTGGTCACCCCATACAAGCAACGACTTCTCCTGACTAATCTCCTCGGCTGCCCCTGCCTATACATTAGACGTACGTCCTTAGGAATTAGGATAGGATAAGTAGAATGGATTTTGTTCACGACAGGTGGGATTTAGTTGGTTCCAGTTGGCAAGGCTCTTTGATTTGGATAGTTCTCCACTTGAGCTTTTTCTGATGGACGAAAGCCTGGCAAACTACATGTAGTAAATAAGTCGCTACCTCTGGATTGATCATTGACTGATTAGCATAATTAGCATAAGAGAACGCTAACATTTTCTTTCACATAGATGTTGAATAGTCTGACTACAATCTCATTGGCCTTAGAATTCAAGAAACTATTTTAAATCTGACTACAAATGTTAATCTTTCTCTTGTATTTACACTGTCTAACAAGAACTTCTGCACTGTCTGACTAATTTTTCTCTTGTATTTCCACTGCCTTAGGAATAAGTCCTCCAATGAGGCGGTCTGCATCTTCAGCTGATAGCTCTTCATCTGTAGTGGACGAAAAGATTATTTTCTCAAGTGCTTCCGCAATATCCTCGATATTATCCCCGCTCACCTTGCCGACTTTATCCTTCTGGTCAGGTGCAGCACCTTTCTTGCCTGCTCCTTTTTTGTTCCCTTTCTTCCCTCGTCCTTTTATTCCAGCCTGAATTTGCGATGGGACGAAAAATGACGATGGTGGATTTCGATGGGACACGGAAATTTTTCTATATACAAATTTAGCGCCTAGTAGGTGTGTAATGTATGATCGACCATAGTCATAGAGAAGTTGAAAATCCAAATTCGAAGGTCGTGGCACACAAACCTATCTAAGAAACTGAGTAAGAAATCAAAAAACTTCAAATAATGTGTGTGGACCAGACGGCGATTAATCAATAGACTATGGGCTAACCGCAACAAACCCTGCACCACTAGGAAAAAATTCCTAAACTTAACATTATGATTATTACTTTTATAGCCTCTTGTTCTTGGCGCTTGTTTTTCCGTTTGTGGCGACGAAGCCGTAATCGTAAGCTACGCGCGATTCCAGTAGAGAAGAGTGAATACAAGTCAACGCATGATTTAGCCGCACGAGAGTGTTAGAGATGCTTAGGGCTTAGGGTTTGTATTGGGATGCATACAGTTCTTGTTGAGGAGTCATCGATCTCTGTATAGAAGAGACAGATTAGGCGATTGAAGCCTATCTCTATAGAACAAGAGCAAGAGGCACCAGATTTATTTTAGAGACAAAAATAGCCTTAAGACTGCATTACTGGAGAAACACATTTCATCTAATCATTAGAGAAACAAGCCGTAAGACTGCATTTCGTCGTCGTGCCATTGGATACTGTCGTTCTCGTTGGAAGACGACGAGCTCTTTGATGGAGTGGAGAATACACTCAAAGTTAGACCAGGCGCTCACCCAAACGATCCACCTAATGTTTCACGACCAATCCATCTCATGGTCATGACAGTCAACTACACCTTAGGTCTCAAGAGGTGGTGAGTGATGACATGACTCATCTTGTTGAGGCTGTTTTCGCCTGATCACTCACATTTCTTTAATCAGGAGAGTAGATCTATTTGTTGACGAGGCTCTTTTTTCTCCAACAGGATGCTTGACGCTGGGGCCAACGGGTGTATACCCGTCTTCATACGCAAGTCTGTATCTACTCGGCGTGCCTTCAATGAGATGGATCACTAATCAGGGTAACAAACTAGCCCACAAGCAACAAGAATCGGCCTTCTGATTGGGAAGGCAAGTTTCTCATCTCTCTGCTATCACAGTCTCTCCCATCACAGTGGATTAGGACCCCAGCCTTAACGCCCTCATCTTCGCACGCTCCCGAGCCCGTCTGATTTTACGTTTTCTTAGACGCGTATAACAATTACTCTCATCATGATAGGATAGGATAGTATAGGATATGATAGTATAGGATAGTATAACAATTACTCTCATTAGATATAGGATAGGATAGGACGCCTCCACTTCACCGCCACACAAGGTGACTGCTCCGCTTCGGTGTATAGCCCCAAGGAGGGTATAATACTTACTCTCATCATGATGATGCTCCTTGATATTGTTGACCATACAGGAGGTGGAGGTTTATAGGTTATATTTTCTTGATAATGTAGTTTTACATTTTTGATTCACCTTGATCTCTGTCCCAGAGCAGTTTTTACATAAACATTAACGACAGCACTTCTAAAACGAAATCAACATGGATGCATGTGTGCGTAGTTGAAATATTCTACATCGAATTTTCAGAGGTCCTGCTCCTCGAAAATAAGTACTTTTAGTGAGCATACGAAGTGCAGCCAAGCCCTAACTCTGCAAGTCGCCCACGGAGCCGCAACATCAGGCCGTCTTCGGAAGGCGGGAAAATGTTTTTCTGAATCTACATATGAGAGCTGCTGAGGAGCTACAACATCCCGAACATGATTTCGCATGACCTCTTCAGGGATGATATCTTCAGCTAAGGGTGAATATCTTCGGCTAAGCTATAATATCACTAATGAATGGCTCCTGTATTTGAATGAATGAATGTGCCTAACAAAAGGTGTTTGGGCGTCCTTTAATTAGATGCTTGCTTTCTTTCGAAACTTAAGAAACTTAGAAAAGAAACGTGCTACTTTGAATTTGATCACAAAGATTGTCTTCTTGCTTTCCCGTATGATCAAAATCAGCTTACCGAATACCAGATTCAATATAACTAAGCTGCTGCAGCATTACTTCTAACCTCCTTCTGCTGTGATTCACTACGTCCTAGTGTAGTAAACAAGAAGAACATAAGTCGTCTACTTGTTACAGCTAAGGAGAAAGATTAACGTTGCTACATCATAGGTCTAATGGGTGGAGTCAGAGTCACTGCTGGTCCTGACACCAAGTACAAAACAAGGAGAGCATCAAGGTAGAGAAAACATTCATACGAAGTGTCGTCTTCATGGGGAAAGAAAAAACTGATATTAGCTCTGTGCTGATATGAAGGTTTTGAGTTTGACAGTACTCCCAAATATACCCACTATTCGTGATTAAGCACGATAATAGTACCCTACAAGTGGCCACTTTTTTATGAGTCCTATAATTTACGGAGCAATTTATAAGGTTTCACAGCTCGCACGGCATGGAGTGCATGGATCACATGGAATAGCATGGAGCTAAAGGGGGAGCTTCTTGCGCCCCTTAAAGCTCTGCGCTCCATGCAGTCCATGCTACTCCATGCACCATGCGTGCTATAAACTACTCTGCGGGGTATTAGTACCTTTCCTTAGTGCCCATATATCTTGAAGAGCTCAAGGTGTTTTCAAAGCCATAAGCTTCAATTGCAGGACGCTCGTCGGATCCCCTCACGTAGAAGCAATGTTTTCGATAGTAGACTCCTCTCGCGCTCTCCGAGTTCAGCTTGAAGTCCAACCTAGAGTTCATTTTTACGTGGTAGTTCAGATACAGATGGAGCCTATAGTTCATTTTAACGTGTTTATTCATAATTGTTACGAATATGCCTATAGTTCTTTATGTTCTTCAGATGGATCCTAATCACGACAAGATAGTAGGACTGTTTACATGGTTTAGTAGGCTAGTTGTGTTAGTATCACAAGATCATAGGTGTTGTACGTTCAGATGTCGTTCATCACAACAAGGAAGCAAGAAGTAATCATTGCACCTGTAGCTATTACAGTTAGACGGAACTGCCTTGATTGTCTTGTAATGTTTAGATGTCGAATGTTGATATTAACAACTATTTGACAGGCGACAACTATTGGAATTGCAGGTGTAAGTAGCTGCTAGTGAGTAAGTCAACGAAACAACCTCGACATGAACATCTGAGGAGGCCTCTATTTGACAAACAACTTCTATTGGTAAGAACCTCCTAGTAGTGAATCAACATCGGAGTTAGTACTGTGGAGGCAACTGTGGCTCTTTGCTGACAAGTTTGGTGGGGATGTAGCGTTTTTCTCCTACGACAGGACCCGTTCTCTGGCCAGAAGTTAAGGACCACGAGCCTTCCGACTGTAAACGGAATTAGAGGAATGATGTGCGATGAAGAAGCCTTTCTAAGACACCGACAAGTAGAAGACTGTAATTGTAAAGCAGGAGGTAGGATAGGAGGGATTTAAGATAATTGAGGTGGACTCTGGCATTACTTAGACGAGATGGCAAAGCAGCACACTGACTTGTTCATCTTCTGTACAGCATATTTGGAGATGGAAAATTTCAATTCCTGCTACTTGTCCTTAGTAGAAGATGACATGATTTTTACTCGTATATTACACTCCCTGTGTTTCTATTCCTTTTTCTCTTCGACATGATTTTTACTCGTATATTACACTCCCTGTGTTTCTATTCCATAAGTCAAAAGATTGCGATTGACCAAGTTGAGGGCTGGATTGTTGCGCGATTGGGTCAGTTCCCTGCAATTCTCCTTGCTGAATTCGCAATATGAAGAGATGTGGCAACTACTAACAATTCATACATCATACCTATAACGGTGATGAGAAGACAACTAGATTGTACTTGTAGGCTTCTATAGAGGTCACTCAGCACGACTTCACTGTAAGTCTTTTCATCTGTAATCCTAGATGAACATGTCGGATACTATATTCGGTCCTCCTTCCCCTCTCTGGAAGTTGTTGTTTTCGCGGCTGAGCGAACACACTAGGAAGAAAAGCACTAGTGGTGAAGGACATGTAGGAAGAGCAGTCAAGAAGCCTATTTCTATATAGTACTATGTATACATAGAAGAAGCTTATTTCTACTATATAGTACTATGTATAGGAGTACTACTACTCTAGGAACTAAAGGAGCCTTCCCCTAAATGGTCACTGTACGTCTTGGTCGGCGCAACTTCCACGATCCTTCCATCGTGATTCTTCTCAACTGCGGTACCACAGTCCTCGACCACGAAACGAACAGATCGAGGCCTCTTCTTCGGTGCTGGTGCTTGGGGTGTCGTTGTAGCATCTTCGTCGTGGAGAGCATCGTCTTGTTGTGCTTGGGCTTGAGCAGCGTCTTCATTATTTTGTTTTAGAACTAAGAGCAGTCCATCTTCAGCATCATCTTGGGTTGTTCCCTTTTCCCTTTAAATACGAACGATGGATTTCATCTTGTAGACTATAAAAACGAACGATGGATTTCCTGTAGCCTTGCCAAAGTTTCCCCCCCAAAGAAGATGGATATGGATTTCTTCTTGTAGCCTTAATTGTTGTGGAAACTCCTGTCTAACATCGGGATAGACATAGGGCACTTCTTGAGGGGTCGTGGGGTTCTTCTTCTTGATGATACCAACACTCGGTGCAGCAGCGGTTTTCAGGACATGCTGACCGGCTGCGCGGGGCCCTCTGGTATCGGCATAGCTTCGCAGTAATTAGAGCCAAATAAAACAATTAGGCCAGGACTTTTCTCGTTGCACAACCTAACTCTATAATTTTCGATTTTCAGGAGGCTTCCAGTTCTTCGGTAGAAAGATCCTGATCCCAAGAAGGAAACAATAACAGAAGAAAATGGCCGTTCGTCGGTGGCAGTCATGTGCACGCTCCGTGTTGCGATCCTTACTCGATCACCTAAGGGGCTGTGCATTATACATACATTTACATAGGAGCTCTAAGGAGCTGTGCATTACATACATTTACATAGGAGCTCTAGTCTATAATCATCGATAACTACTTTGACAAGAATCTTGATTTGAACTTCTAAAGTTACTACTTTAGACTAGATTTGAACTTCTACCTTAAAGTAAGGAGTTTGCTTGTTCCGCAGCACGCGTCGCTTCTACCAATTTCTTTTGCTCCTCTTCGGTGAGTGGGCTACTCGGCGGGTCGGCGTTGGCCCCAGCCGCGTTGTTGTTTCCCCCAGCAGGGTGTTGGGCAGGCACCTTCCGCCCCCCATCTTTTTTCTTGACCATGTTGGCAACGTTGTCGTCTTCTAGAGACTAACCAGAAGAACATATAGGACAGCAGTAGTTGTGCAGGAGGGATATGACAACATTATAAGTCGAGTACAAGAATAACTCACTTTCTCTTGCTGATGGTAAGCATGTTGCTGATGGTAACTTGGACACATTTGAGCAGACTATAACATACGTACTATGATTTGGAATACGTTCTTCTGGTGTTAAAAATATACTCCGAAAAAATAGTTGCGCCCATCTTCAATCCGGCTGGTACACTTCATTCTTGTAAAAAACTTGGCCCTCTTTTTTTGTTTGTAGTAGGCTGCAGCTGGAGATTTTCATCGTCCTCCGTGTCCTCCCTCTTTCAAGCCATCGATTTTGCTCTTCAAAAATAGCGCTGTGATATGTTAAGGACCGATAGCAATTTCCGCATAAAAAAAAACCAACAACGATCCTCCACTCTACCTTCTCCAAAAAAGTGAATAAAAGCTGCGAGAGAAAAATCTTGTTCTCTGTACTTGTACTCCCATTTGGAGAAGACAACAATTTTGCTCACTTTTGGACGAGGACCCTTAGTTGTCCATGCTGGTGCTACTTTAGTTCTTGTCGGATTCTCATCCTGATATTAAATAGTCGGTGATGGTCTACTCGTTGATGGCGGATGTTCTCTATTAAGCTGAATATCATGCATCTTTGATGATGTCCTGGACATGCTGCTCCTCTTCATCTGCGCATTTGCTCATCTGTACGACAATAAACTAAAACATCCATGAAGATATGATGTCACATCACCTTATACTTAGAATATATCTTATAACAATTTACATCATATTTATTAGCCAGAAATAGTAGATCATCCTTGCTTAGAAAAATATTGATACGCGATTGGATTCTACGCCTGATAACTACTGTTGAACGCTGATATTAATTAACATTTTTTGGACTACCAAGCAAAGAAAGTAATTTGTTATTGTGGATTCTTGTCTATGATCTTAATCAAGAATAGAAGATGTAAACTTCTGTGTCCTATTAATTATCAAATCAATGTGAGCCAAAAGAGAAAATAATACGAATGCCGCTAGGAACGAAGACGAACGCAAATAGTGAATTCGCCGGTCGGGCTATTAATATCTTTCTCATCAGTATCAGTACAAAGCACTAGCTACATCAATAAAAATCTATCGACGAAACTATGAAAGTCTTGAGTCTTGAAGGAAAATCAGGGGGCCATCCTTTGGAAAAATGTTTTTGCGAGACCACATTTTTCTTCCATATGATTCTTTAGTGGCATGTAGTTTATACTAGTGGTGAGTACAGCTTACACTCAGAGCAGGTTTCTTCCAAACTTTTTTCACTTTTGATACTAGATGAAGTTGACGAAGCTGCAATTTGCAATGGCATGATCTTGGAACTACCAAAAAAAAATACAAGGAAGAGAAATAAATCAATTATATTTTTATTCTTTTTTAGTTGTAAGTAGTAGTACATGCAATATAAATCTGTATAGAAATCTTTTAATCAAATCTTCTGTTTGCATGTTGTTATTGTTTTGTCACAAAACTTTTGTGAATACTTTTTATCGGAACAACTTGTTCGACAATCTCAATCACTCCAGATATACACTGCTAGTACATCAGTCTACTTTTAATCACAGATACGCCTTGTTTTGCAGAGAAGAACCCACTACGGTGGTTCTTACCCTGTTGTTATTAGTTCGCATAAGTCTACAGATGGCGTATTTCAAACGACCCGGCAGTCGCGGTACTGGTAGACCAGTCAATAATCTAAATAGAGAGACCAGTCAATAATCTAAAAAAAAAACCTACAGATACCAATAGCATGCATGGATGTCAACACGGATCTACGAGGTCACTCGTGTATCCGCAATCAACAGCGCTACGAAAAAAGAAGGCCTTCATCATTTTTTGATGGCGGCTTCTTTTCTTGTATTCACTTTCTACTAGAAAGCTATTAACACTACTTTTTTATACTTGTGCTGGTAAAACGAACGCAATTGTGTAGACCGTCTTACTAACTTGCTGTCAGATTGATGAAAAATAACTGAAATAAAATCATGAAGATGATGACGAAGACTCCACCTCTCGCTCAACCGGCTATGTCAAACAATAACGATGAACCAACAAGTTACTTCTTGAATTGCGTGCAGAGATAGTGTTGCTACCCGGAAAATCTTTTGCCTTGGGCTGAAAAGTGTTGGTAAACTTGTCATGGCAGCCCTCGGACATCGTCGAAATTCCGCTTTCTTCGCACTGAGTGAAGAAGCAACAAAACTAACTCTAACACGGAACGTAGTTTCTTATCGATTTTCTTGAAAGAAGGCGACAACTTTGGTCCAGCACATATTTGCTTGTTCTATTAATACTATGAAAGATCTATTAGGAAGAAAACCATTAAAGATCTTCAGCTGCAGGGTAGTGTGACTCTGTTCTGTAAAAATGTGCAATCCACCTACTTATATGGTTGTGGATCGACCTAGGATAGAACGCCAATATTGTTGTAGTCTCTCTCATGTTGTAAAAATAGATTTAGAGTCTCGGTTGGCATGGCACGAATGGAACGGTTGGAACGAATGGCAGGCATCCAGTCCGGAACTTCAATCTGTTCCGCCATCCGTGCCATTCGTGGACCTATCAGACCTCCGAGAGCGGGGCGCCCTTCAGGCGCCCTGCGTTTTCCTGCGTTGCTCCCCCCACGGCGTTGCCGCTTCTTCCGAATGCTGCACGCATACCTTTTGGAACCCAACAGGCGCGCGGGGCGCGCCCGGCGGGGCGCCCTTCGGGCGCCCTGCGATCAACCTCCCACACCCTCCACGGCGTTGCGCTTCAGTAACCTCCGCAACCCGGGCGCCCTTCGGGCGCCTTGCTTTTGCTCCGCCACCGCCACCGCCACACACCCGATCCGCCAGCTAAGCCACGGCTTGCCTGCGTCCCCGCCCTCACGCATGCATCCGCTGCGCCGTGGATCGGCTGGACTCTTTGAGGATGGGGCCGCATGCTGATCCGCCACTTATCCAAGGAACACTAGGGGCGCCAACCGGTGGAGCCCTGTCACCCTTTACCAACCGTGCCATTCGTGGCACTTTTTGGCTTTGTTGGGTTGTCCCAACCGTGCCATTCGTGCCAACCGTGCCAACCGTCATTCGTGTTATAAATTGCTTGTTGGATAGTGATAGATACGAATATTTGCTGTTCTTGTTTATGAGAAAAAGAAAACAAAGGAAAACAAGACAGTCTGGAAAATAAATCTATCATATTGGAGGCAGCTATCAGCAAAATGTTGTCTTGGTGTTTTCTATAACGATCGATATTTTTCCCGGTCCTCCCGGTTTATTGAGTTTGAGCAGTCCCATTATTAGAGCTACCACGTCGCATCCTTGAGCCCATCCCTGACCCTTTTTTTCCTTGAAAAAGGAGCCAAGGATGGAGTTGAGTAGTTGTTTGTTGCGGCTGCCTTAACATTAACATCCCCAATAAGAATAAAATTCTTCCCGAGTGCTTTCAACAACCAACGTGGTTCCCCCCAAAACAACAGCAACAACAACCTAGTGCTTTGGCGTTTGGTCAAAAAGGCCTGCACGGACCGCATAGAAGTAGGTTTCCGGAGTGTCCTGCCTCTTTTCTATGATCTGCGCAAGGCGTTCTTCGTACGCAACCTCAGGCTCCTGTTGGTCATCGAGGTCGTTCTTCACCCCTTGTTGGGTAGTCGACGCGCAAGAATAATTAGCATTTTTAAGACCCATTAATGTGGTACAACTACTAGAGGAGAAAACGACGATATGAAACTCGATCTTTCAGCTTAGAAGTTACTTAGAAGCCGACCTTAAAGACCACAGCTGCAGCGCAAGTTTCTGGCGAGGATCGAGACTGCTCTCCGTAGGCCCAAGCTTCTTGGTAAAAGGGCTCGGGCCAGCCCCAACATTCTGGCGGCCAGCACACCTGAGATAAGCCTGGCGGTGGGGGTAAGTGCGCGGCTCCTGCGTGGACTACACCTGGTGAGCAGAGAGTTGATGGTAATGTTGAGTCGTGGTTGTAATGAGAGTAGGCAAATGATACCGATACCGATAGTAGTCAAGAAGATGCTATAGGTTATATAAGTACAGATGAACGGTGGAACACGTTCACGTTGTAAGTTCAAGTTGTACGTCGATCAGGGTCGTGATACATTATTCGGAACAGATTATTATACAGAACAGGTGGTCGTCTTTGTAAGTTGTAGGTACCATCAGCATGCATCTGACTCGCGGCCGCTCCTGATAGTTGCGCCGCAATCATATCAAAATGCAACGCGGGATTGAATATTTGGTCTTGCGGATAGGGATAGTAACTTTCTGGCTCTGTAGTATTCTCACGCCCTCCCCAAGCTCCGTATTAGAGGTTCTTGGTCCACGGATGACTTGTATGTTTATCAAGGATCCTTTCATGACATGTTGAATCAACATGATTAGCGGTTCTTATAGCCTTAACCGTACTGAGCAGGGTGGTTCCTCCCTCTAGCAAGAACTCCATGGCCGCGTACTGGTGCGTTAATATTATGCTTATTCGGATGAAGATGCTGTTCCTGATCTTCGAGTCCCGCTCGCTCAGGAGCATGCTGCTCCACCATATGTTCCGGTTGACGGGTCGTGTTCCTGGAATGGTTGGAGGACGAATTACAACTATACCACGCAGGAGGCGCCCTTCCGGACCTCTGTTGATAGCCTCTGCTATGTCCCATCGCTGGTCCACTTCCAGGGTTCCCTCCACAAGGAGCTGGTGCAGCCAGCGTTAGAGCCTCACTAGGAAAACAAAGACACAAGCAAAATTCATTCATTCATTCGAACCACGTAGCAACTCACTCAAAGCTGCCTGGTTCCGTAGCTAGAAACATAAGATTAGAGGACAATCCGACCCTTGTGAATGGTTCTGGTATTTGGTAACCTGATTTTGATCATAAGGAAAACAAGAAGGGAATCCTTGTGATCAAAATCAGGTTATAACAAATACCAGAACCATTCACCTTGCCACGTGCTGGGTTCTCTTCAGAAGATCCCTGTCAGATTACCCCTACAGAAGATGTATGGAGTGAGAGCTAGCTGTAATATCCCATCAAGAGCCCTAGAGAAGTTGTAAGTAGTAAGTATTAAGCCTACGAAGACTTCATCTAGGTCAGGGTCTAGCAGGTCCACTTCATAATGTTGGTACTACAGGTAATGTTGCTTGCTCCCACAGGCTGGTAGTTGCCTCGCTCACATTGGAGATACGCGAGGAAACTGGGAAAATTTCCTCTACCGTCGTACTGCAGGAGGAGGAGGAAAGGAAGTCATCATGTGTACTACAGGACGCCCTTGATGTTGTGCTTGCTACCGAGGTCGGCGCTTTATTCTCAATTGAGGACATTGATGCGCTTTCGACGGTGTCCTTTTTCGGGTCCTCCTGCTTGTCTTCGTCCCTTTCCGAGTCACGCTGCGTTGATGATGTTGTGTTGTACATTAGAAGTAGTAACTCTAGTAGTAGCATGCTTCACTTGAGGTAATACCGATGGGTCACATGTTCAATTATCTCCATCTTTATAAGTAATAATATGTACATGTTTCATGATGATTTAAGTTTAACATCTTACTTATATCTAATATCAATGTCATCATGTCATGGAACCTCATTTCAATAATATCAACAACAAGTAGACTGCTTATGCTTACAATTACAAATCAATATCTAGAACTACTTCTAGTCATGCTAGAAGAAGTAGAGGTAGTGGTGCCCCACATGACGACTTCTACTCTAGTGATGCTAGAAGAAGTAGAGGTAGTGGTACCCCACATGAGGACGAAGTGCATTCCTGCTTTTGCTTTTCCTCGGCCATGATCGACTCCATTAGCTTGGATATGGATACTACGTTGCTACTAATAGCTGCAAAATCCGGCACATGTCCACTGCTGGTTGTAACCTGGATTGGTGCTTTGTTTCAGTGAATATGATCAGGAAGTAGAGCATGGTCATTTACATCATCGCCGATTGGCAACAACATCACCCAGAGGTGGTGGAAGGAAAAACATCAAGTATTAAAAGAACATCAAGCTGTATCAAAAGAGCAGCACTAAAAAGCTTTGTTGAAGCGGAGAGAACGGTGCTTGAAATTATGAGCGAAGTCTAGTAGGTACACCTAGAGGTAAGTAACCTGAAGAGCAGCACTAAAAAGTTTCGTTCCTAGTGGACGAACAACAAGCCGCCTGATTAAGATGCTAACCTACCAGTACCGAAGTCGAAGTACCAAATCCGTCCATTATCTTCTTCTATGAGTAATACCAAGCTCCAGTCGTTGTTGCGGCTCCGATTGGGGTAAAACCTATTCGATTGTGAGACTCTTGCCGCTGGCGGTGCCGAAGGCTGGATTCTGGGAAGATGGCGCACCTTAGCCTGAACGTGGTCGCGGCTTGCTTGGTACTTTCCATACTCTTAGAGGAAGAGGCGGTAGTGAAAATCAATTACAGAAGTCGCAGTCCTCGCTATTATCATACATGCTCCTCTTCTTGTAGCATGTTTGCTCCTGGTGTGGTCTTGAATGACTACCGTGGAAGTCACACCTAAAAAAGATCAGACTCCTTACTAACCTACCGTGGCACCTAAAAAAGATCAGACTCCTTACTAACTTCCTTTAGGTTAGGTTAGGTGTGGGTCCACTAGATAAACCAACTTCCTTTGATTTTAATATGTCTCGCATAATTGTAGTATGCCTCTTGGTCAGTATTATGGTTGCTGCTGCGACCATTCCACCACATCCCTGAGGAGTCCTGCGATGCCGACCCTTGTGTCCTCACTGGAGGCGGAGGCGGCTTTCCCGAGATAATGAAAACCACTAGCTCCCGAAAAAGATTCTTCTATATCTTCAAGTGACGAGTCCTCATTTCTAGACTTTTATTACCACCTTCAACTACATCCCCTAGTACTGCTACAACTACAGCTAAAAACGAGTGAAGATAACGTCGTGAACATCAACCTGAACATCAGCAGATAATGCAAATCTTCATGAAAGGAATAGACGATGTAGATTTTAAACTGATACTGGACAAGGTGATATCCTTGCCAGGAGTACTTGATTGATTGATTGATGTGCCTGACCAGAGGTCATTTTTGAGGATTTTTTTTCCTCATTTCTTGGAATAAATTTTTACACCAGCATTAGCATCCACAAGAATAGCATAACTGAAGGCGACGGCACAGGTACAATACTGCTCGTTGTTGCTGGATTAGGCACAGGGTTCGAAGGTACCGAAGACGTACGAGATAAAGAGCCTGACCCTCTACTACAGGAATTAGAGAGTGAGAAGCTTCAAGCTTCTCAAGTATAATGGATGCAAAGCACTGGAAACATAGAAAAGCACGTCGTATGTAATAGCTGATACTCGTACTACTTGTAAGCCCCGTGAATGAAAAGCGCTGAGAAATAAATATTACGAGCATGATCTCTACTCTTTCTATTCGTTCCACTCAAAAAGCGTTTGGTATGTAGTGAATGCCAGTACTCCTGAAAACATTCGATCTCTGATACGATCCACCTTCGAAAATTTTAGTTGCATCTCTGTAGCAGGCATGCAAAATGCGAGCACAAGCATCCATGATCTCCTATTCATTGATGTCATAATAAAGACACTTCCTGTACACTTGGTTATAGTACGTACCTGGTTCATCTGCAGAACTTCATTCATTCATTTACCTAACTGAAGAATGTTCACCATAAAGTTCCCGGGATGGTTTAGCTCGAAACTCGAACCCAAAAAGCTCGATCCCAAATCCGACTCGTGACATTCACAATTGATGGCAGTTGAGATCGTCAATACTGAAGATGCTCGTGAGTCTCGGTTGCTGGTCACGAAAGTTTCACCCAGAAGCGCACGCGGACGGTCCTAGTAGAGGATGAAATTCGGACCTGTACAACTCCTCGCATTGTAGTAGAGCTACAGGGTGCTGTGAAATAAATGCAATAGTATTTGTATTACTAGAACTAGCACCAATACTAGTACTAGAGGGTATAAAAGTCTTGAAAGATGAGAATGAGATCATGTTGAAGAGAGCATAAAGGTCTACTTGTAAGATTTTTTACAAGAAAGGCTACTTCTAGTTCCAGTACAGCAGTATGCAGTATTAAAGAGGACCACATAATCAACAAAGCTGCATCAACAAAGCTGTATCAGAATCAGTATGCACTTCTACTTGAAGTAACCTAGTAAACTTTTAGTTTTGATATACTTAGTACCTCGTCCTCGTCCTCCGTGAAGTCCTTTTTAGGCATCTTCTCTACAGACTCCGGTGTTGCAAATCGGTCCCCACAGGATGATCTGGTCAGTGGAAGTGTAGGGTGATGTCAAAACAAAAGATGAAGATGTCCAGCATAGTTGTACCAGAACCAGTACTACTAGCTTCTAGATGAACAAGAAGGGTGTACAACAACTTTTCAGTACCTCCGTCCTGAGTGAGACGGCTCTCGAGAGCTCGGATAGGAAGAGTTGTCCGTCGCGAGGAAAGTCTGGAACATTTTCTGCACTGAGGGGCGGCGTCTCATTTCCGGAGGTAAAGCCTCAAAGACGTCGCGCAGTCTTTTAGAGCTGCCAAATCAACCTCGAGAGCAGACCCTAAGGAACTAAGTCGAAACCGTTCCAATAGAAGAATCCCCAGTACTAGGACTGGAAAACACACGACACAATATTAAACTTAGATGACAGACAACAACAAGCCACGACAACTGTCGTGCTGGAAACTACTAGTAGAATATAATAGAGCAGTTTATAGGGGTGCCAGATCCGGGATGGGATGGATCGGATGGAACGGATGGACTTCCCACCATTTCAAGTAGGAGCGGAAGAATCAGGGGGGTCCATCCGATCCATCCGATCCATCCAAGTCCATCCTACATCCGTTCTATAAACTACTAGTAGAATAGAATAATGCATATGATCCTCATCCTGTGCCTTAATTGTGCTTTCAGATGTGTTCGACTTGCTTCCGCCAATCACGACTTGCTCTCCACCCGCATCACGACCTCCGTCAATCTCATGATAACCCCCGTTCATAGTAGTCGTGGCCATCAATTCGTCCTCCACGGAACTCCCTCCCAGGCTTTGCTCTTCGATTTCCAAAAGTCTGGATTTTGAGGATGCGGCAATATGTTGAGCATGTAGTTGTTGTTGATCATGTAAGGTGTTGTTGTTGTTGCTGATCATGTAGTTCGGGTTGTTGGATTGTGGCCTAGTATTAGAGCTGAAGACCACGTTTCATTTCTTGCCTGCATTTCTTCAGAAATCCAAGAAGGAATAAAGGAACAACCAGTAGTATTTTGTAATTGCAGTGAAGTAAGAACATCTCAAGAGAAAGTGCCGCGCTAGAAGAGCTGGAGTAAGCAAAACCAGATGAGAGCCAAATAATAAATTGTAGAAATGACCTGTAGAAATGAATTGTTTTGAGCCTTAATAGTAGCGTTGCGACTGCCGGCATGCGTCGAGTGAGAAGTTGTCGTCGCTGTAGTAGCTCGGGAGTTGTCGACGTCATTTTTGATGTTGTACTTCTCTCGCTGTTCTTGGAGCAGCGATCCTAGCTTTTTCTTGTCATCCTCTGTATCAGTGTTTGAGGCGGTTCTTGCCGTGATACTATCATGTGCTGTACTAGATGATAACGGTTCTGCAGCACTACTTTTAGAGCATACAACTTTACACGAATCGCATCCTACCTGGCCCGCCTTTTATAAAACTTGAAAAAGAGGATAGGGATGCTGTAGAGGATGCGACGGCGGTAGCCTGTAGGAGCCTTAACATCACTTTTGCCGATACCACGACTCGAAGCGTTACTTTTGCCCTTATTATTGCGCTTGTTCTTATTCCGCCGCGCTTTCGCGCTAGTAGCGGAACAAGCAGCTACAGGAGTACTGCTCGAGATCGAGTTGTCCGTTGCCATTTTATGCGCCTAGAAGCTGCTATCGAGCTTCTTTTTGGGATAATATCCGGACTGACACGCCCTGTGGATGATGAAATGTACGAGGGACCAGGTAATCCTTGCTTTACTAGAAGAAGAATATCATACATTTCGTATAGCGTGATATTCTAAAGAAAAATCCAAGAATATGCAGCATCTTCATTCAAAAATAGTGAGCCTGAGCTCGCTGTACCTACACCGAGTCCGCGGCTTCGAGGATACGTAGAAGCGACTGCCGTAGGAGATACGCCCAGCACGTTCGAATCAAAGACGAAGCAAGAGCAACAAGAACACGATAAAGCAAAAATTTCTTATTTTACTATTGGCCTTGATGTTCTTCTTGTGTTGATGTACTAAAATCTACTTACTTTTTCTACTTGTACTACAACTATAATCACGGAATATTTTTGAATTTGCAACACAAGCACAACAAAGCCTTTTCGCTCAAAGATTTCTTGGAGACAAAGACTCCGGATCGTCCTTTGAAAAAGGAAAAAAAAAGAAAGAACTACCAGCACGGTCCGACGTCCTCGCTCAATTCGTTCTAACAGATAATCCATCGCAGTAACAACAAGAACAACAACCAGAAAAACAACCAGAAACACCGATTCTTTTCTGCATTGTTCACTCATTCACTCACGCGGTCACCAATCCGATTTTTTTTTGGTATTCCTTCCTACCACCGCCCGAGTACGGGGCGGCGGCGTGTCCTGATCTCTCGTCCAAACAGGCCCACCCGCCCGAGTCAGGGTAAGAAAGAGATAGCAGCACTCTTTCCTGCAATGGGATGCGTCTTGCACGCCAGCTTTGCCTACTATGGGCCCTAACAGGGATGAGACCTTTCCCCGGCGGCGGTGGGGACTCTACAATACAATACAATTAATCACATTTTTTTTTTTTTGTATCGTGAGCGAGTTCCGATAAATCACAACCTACCTGCGTATATTGCAAGTGAGTTCCGATAAGTCAAAACCTGCCTACAGTTTTCAGTGCAGACTGCCGCGCGGCGTCATAGTGTTTCGTCACGATGCTTACTCACGCAGGTTTTGACTAAACTAACAATGACACGGAACTGAGGAAAGAAGTGACACGTCACTGTCGAAAAAAAGATGAACAACAGCAGCACTCTTCACTTGCTCATAATGTGTCCTACAACTATGTTGAATTGTACTAGATGTTGTCTCTCTGATGCCTCTCTCTTCCGCAGAAAAAATGATCTCCTTCGTGATCGTGAAGAAGAGTCCTCAAGAAAAATACTGGATGTTGTATGGATTGCGGTTGCCGATGAAATCATCATCATGGAATAATTGAACACACACACCCACGCAGATATCAATCACAGAGTATTCGAATCTCCCCCGATGAAGCCATGCAAATTATAACCCAGAATAAAGATCCAGGACTTGGGTGTGTAGTTTTAATTTCATCGAGGAGCCGGTGCGTTCATGACTCATGAATCATGAGATGTACAAGTAGAGTTCGGAGAACAACCTTTAGACTTGTAGTATTCTTAGCGATATTTGTAGTTGATGTACTTTGCGATGGAAGAAGTGTACTTTGGATTAAATAACTTGATCTTGAACGAAGTCGATCATGTACTTTGGATTTGATAACCTCAGCGAGAGCGAAGAGAGTGGAATATTAATGGATTGATGACTTGTTCTTGTAAATCTAAATTAGCGAATGTTGCAGCGAAGATGATGACCGAGTTGTTTGTGTCACCGCCCCAACAACTACTCGACGAAGCTTCTTCTGTGGCCGCTTATTCATGTCATGTCATGTCACCTCCTAGACGTTCGGACTAACTTCGTGATATTTAACTACCACCTCCATGGATGGTATCAGCACTAGTTCATTCCGTGACTACATGTTGATATGCATTCCATCTTCACGACTTCTACTTTAATATTCCGTGATGGGTTTTATTTCCAGATCTGGTCGTGTCGCGAGCGTGCGTGCTTTCTGCACGCAGGGTAGCGGAAGAGTAGAAGCTGCAACGCTATCTATGTAACTCTTCGCTGATGCAAAGTCCTTCATGAACAGACACAACAGACCGAGACAATACCTGGTGTGGTGAGGGATTCAGAGTGAGTGAGAGATCATGATGAAAACGAGAGACAGTAACTGCTTTGCGAGCAGGAAGTGCCACTGTTATGGTTTGGGAAAAATAAAGGCACTACTGTGCACGTTTTTGTGAGAATCCAACACATCATGGGCGATTATACCGCCAGTAGATTGTAGATGAGGTTCTAGTAAATTCATAAATATAAACTAGAACAAAGCATGAGCATCTACTAACTGCTCTAAGTAGTGTAGTGTCAAAGTTATCAATACTGTGCTTCTAAAATCAGCCCGCCATCAGTAGCGCTTGGTTCTGAGAGCTCAGCAGCTTTTTTTGCTCGGTAATCCTCCACGTGCTTTACGATCTCGAGCACCTCTTCTGCCTCCACCATCGTAACTTCACCCGCTGCTGCCGAGGATATGAAAAAAGGTGCCGGGCTCAACAACTAGAACAAATACAACATGTACTAGTGCAACTACTGACTGTCCGAGAAAGATACTTAGAGACACTATAACTTTAACTCCTATCAGGCATAAAAGAACCACCGTCAACTACCGCAGTTTCGAGATGAGAGGTGCAATTCTGCACCACCTTTGAGTAGAACGGCTCCGTGTGGTGGTGTTTTTTCGGATGGATTAGACGAGTGCTGTACTCAGGAGGAGATACGCAGCACATCTCCTACTGGGAGGTCGCAGAGTTCTTTCTGTTCTTGTTGTGTAGCATATCCAGATCTTCTGCCCTTTTGCGAGATTCAATCTCATCATGAACAATCGACAAAGGGTCTCATCATCAACAATCGACAAAGGGAGCCCAGCAGTGGCGCGTGCGGGCCGGTCGTTCCCCCGGTCGGTCGCTCCCTACCAGTCTCCCGGAGGGAGGAGGGGAGTGGGGGAGTTGTATCCTCTTGTTCTACTTCTTCTCTACTTCTATAACAAGAACGTCATCTTCTTCATCAACATGATGTTGTGTCATAAGGAACAACCAGTAATAAGTTATAACAGTAACAGTGAGGTAAGAGTATGACTGGAAGTTGTGTCATAAGTATGACTGGAAGACGCGTCCCATGTGGAAGTAGCTTGGAGCTGTGCGAATCGAGTCCGGTCCGTGCTCTAAGGAGCTATAGTAAATATCGATTGCAAAGGCTTGGATCGACTCGCTATACCTGAAGAGACGATCAACATTCACAGATCATGATGTTAGACTTAGATGACCTAAGTGATGTTTCATCTTCCAGATGGAGAAGATGATGTTTCATCTTGAGCACAACAACTTTCACTTTCTCGAGCTCAACCTCAAGAACTCATAAGTGTTGTAGGTACCTCTGTTGTGCTGCGTAGAGTCTTCCAAAATTTCGCTGAAGATGGCTCATCAATTTCGAATCCCCTGTGCCATCCTTGAGCAAATTCCAATTCGCCAAAGACAGAAACTCTTCCGCAACTTTTAGCCTCCGCAAACCCAAATTGGCTTCCTGGTGAAAGATGATAAGATTTTTACGAGGAAATTAAACTATACTAACTTCCGCTATACTAGTAGTATAATTTCTCGTAGACGTAGATTTTAGAGTATGCAAACTATGTACTACTAGAAGGTCTTTTCTTGTAGACGTCGATTATAGAGTATGTAACTAGTTGTACCTAGTGTGAAGACTCACTAACATAATAAGCAGTTTACTTATAGATGATGTTGCTTTTAATTGTACTAAGTTAGTAGATGAAGTAGAAGTACCGCAAGTAGCAGATAGGATCCGACAAGCTCCACCGACTCAGGTCCGAAGATTAGAGTCGTGTCGCCATTTAACTCATCTCGGTCCTCCCATCTCCTTGGAACCACCTGCGAAATATTACCCCTGCGAAATATTACCCCTGCGAAATATTACCCCTGCGAAATATTACCCTTGATCTATTCTTCTATGGGAACAATAAACGGATGAAAGGGTACAACTAACACCTTCACCTTCCTGTACTCTACTTGTTGGAAAAACACAGGATACGAAAGAGATGCTTCTGAGAGACACAGACATGAAGATGAACAGGAAATTTCGCCATAAGAAGATGTCGATAGCAAATTTAAGACTCTGCAGAGCGCCAGGAACTGCAAGATCATATTTTCCCTGAACCAAGAACTTCTGTGCCGTTTCGGTCGATAATTCCAGCAAATGATTAGACGACTTTCGTAGTCCTCGTCGATTTCGTCCCTTGACAGTACTAGTTGAGCTTTAATCCATTATCCTTACTAATAGTAGTTATTTTTAGTACTTAGAAACTAGGAAGGGGAGTGATGGGAGAAAATCAAAGGAAGATAATCATCTTCGACTACTACTGCCCATAAACTCAGTACGAATCGCCTTGACAGCATTTTCGTCCTTCTTTTCGCCACTCCCCTTATCCGTCTTCAAATACACTAAGTCTGTTTGTGAATTTGTTCAGTGATGTTTAGACCAGGATTTTTCTCGTTGCACCACGATGACGAAAACAGGAGTATGTAGACTGATTCGATGAATTTAACCATGCATTATGGGGAAGGATCTCGATATTATATCAGAAGCATGATAGGTTTGACTTTGTGACAGTACAAAAACGAAGAGGTGATGCCAAAAATCAGTACCTTGTGCAATAAGCGATTTGATGCCCCTCCAATCGATGTCGAAGTGCTCAAAACTGCAGTAGTGGGCTGGACACTCCGTGGCCATCAACTTCGCTGGTTTTCCACATATTTCGCACTCGTACTTCACTCCTTTAGGCCGCGACAGCTGGTCGATTTTAGACGAGAAGAGTGAGCTGCTGTACACATCATCTAGTTAACCGTGACAGTCCTCGTTGGTTCATAATCTTAGATCTGCTTTTGCTGTAGCTATGTTCTAGTTAAGTACTTAGTTAGTTAGTTAGTGAGTTAGGTAAGTAGTTAGTTAGCTGGTTATTGAGGTAGATAGCTAGTTAGCTAGTAGCTAGTTAGATAAGTAGTTAGTTCGTTAGTTAGTCAGTCTCAGTCAGTTAGTTCGCTAGTGAGTTAGTTAGTGAGGTAGTCAGGTAAGTAGTTAGTTAGCTGGCTAATGAGGTAGTTAGCTAATTAAGTCGTTAGTAGCTAGTTAGCTAGGTAAGTAGTTAGTTAGTTAGTTAGTTAGTTAGTTAGTTAGTTAGCTAGTCAGTCAGTTAGTTAGTTAGTTAGTTAGTTAGGTAGTTGGTTAGGTAAGTAGTGAATAAACTGGTGGTTAGTGAGGTAGTTAGCTAGTTAGTAGCTAGTTCGGTAGTTAGTTAGTTAGTCAGTTAGTTAGGTAAGTAGTTGGTAATATAGCTGGTTGAGTGGTTAGCTAGCTAGTTAGTTAGTTAGTAGCCAGTTAGGTAAGTAGTTAGTTAGTTGGTTGAGTGGTTAGTTAGTAGCCAGTTAGGTAAGTAGTTAGTTAGTTGGTTGAGTGGTTAGTTAGTTGATTAGCGAGTCCCCCTTCAGTTCATCATCTTGGAAGCATAATAATTGGCACGACAAGGTCAGCTCGGTTCACAAATTCGACCGATTGTGGGGCAAACGGCATTCGATCGGAAGGCGCCGACATCTTTATCCACTCAGAATTGTGGATACCTGCTTAGCACGCCAGATGACTGATAGTGAAGAGTGTCTTGTTCTAGTCGATAGCCTCAAGGAGAACCTGAGCTGTAGTAGCAGAGGATTACAAACCACTTGTTGCGTTGATGTTTCTGCTCCTCGAACCGCGGCAAGGGAATCGGGGGCTGCCACTACCGCGTGCAGCGCGGCCTACGACCGATCCTCATGCCCATAGTTGCATCAATGATCTACGACTACGTCTACTTTAGGTTAGGTTCGGTGTGGGCCTACCAAAAAAAATTGGCAGACATACTACTTTCAATTTCATTCCCATTCGAGTGAGAAGCAAAGAGAAACAATTTTTGCTTGCATTCAGAGAAGGTTGTTGAATCCTCGGTCTTGTTGCTCAATGAGAGAGAAGTATCAGCTGCATCAAGGTTCTTGGGTTACTAGGCCAGGGATCCTGCACATCGTGGTCGAGAAGAAGTAGTAGTGTATCAAAGAATTAGACCGAATGGCCTTGATTTTCTTAACATGTTCTCTCTCGTGAGTGAAGTCAGCACGAGACCGAGGCGGATCACTTGAGTAAAGTCGTTGCCACCGACACATGTCCAACAGATCATGGCTCAAACTTTTTCGTAATTCTTCTACCTCGTCTGGTGTAGCGTAGCTCTCAACAAGTGTGAACGTCGACCCAGGCAATGTTGGATCTACTGGATAGAATAACTGTTAGGTTAGGTTAGGTTGGGATCTACCATCCGATGTGGCAGACTTCGACGGCTACTGAAGAGCCTAGCAACAATGGTACCTAGATCAAAAAACCTACTCTATCGTTCGATAATTCCCTACGCTAGACCGATCACCGCCGCTGAAGGACCGTGTACACCGTGGCATCAACTAGAACTTCTCATGTCAACTGATCGAAATTAGAAACTTTCTAAACTACTCAATTCCTGACCCGAACGTGTAGCTTCTACCTGTGACGTATCCATCATTCACTGTTCTTTGTCAGGTTAGGTTGGGGCCTACCATCCGATGTGGTAGACTTAAGCGGCTGCTGAGGAGCCTGGCAAACGTGCTGCATTACAAGGTGCTTACTATGACCTAGCTAAAACCTGGGAAAGATGCGGAGAAAAGAAGAAGAAAAGAAGAAGAAACGAAGAACCGATCACTGCCACTGAAGGACCGTGTATGTCGTGTGTATTTTTTTTCGAGATTGATTCTCAGCTGTATGTCAATGTTGTTAGTTGTTTTGTCGTTTGCTCAAGGTGGACCTCCGTATCTTCAATCGTCTTCATCCCAAGAGTACCTTATTGGTGTAGATTGCATTAGTTCTTCTTTTATCTTACTTTTTCAATTAGAATACTAATCGTTCGACCTGTTGTTCAATACTGCAGAAAACTGTTTATGTCTCGTATCTAGTCCTGTTTATTCTTGAAATGTTCTATACAACGACCTCTTCTTGTTAGAAGGCTTTTGTTCCATTACAACAGTATTATTTTTTTCGACATATTCAAATTCATGTTTATTTTTTTCCCAAACAGTATAAAAATTGCGTCCACCTCATCTCAGCACTACTTATTGTAGTTAATGTTATTACGTATTCGTACAAGTATTTGATATCTAATCAGTGTTGATTATAGCGACATTTTTCTTTCTCTATTGAAATCATGCGTTTGCGTATCCTGTTTTTTACCATCAATGTCTTCTATGCAGTAGCGTAGTTTTCTTGCGGCTTCAAGTTCACTTTTTTCTACATTAAATACCAGCTTTTGTCTGATTCTTTAGAAGCATTCGGCGGGTGTCGATTACTTACTTAATATTCTCCATGATGATCGTATTTTTCCTCTTTAAATGCGTAACTACATGCAGCAAATTCTCCGCAGCAAATTATCCCGTGTAGTCGTGTGTTGAGGTTCAAATTCTTCTCCAAGTATTGCTGCTTTCCTTTTTGCCGGATCGCTCCAGCGAGCGGGGTCACCTATCCGAGTTTAATACTCGACTCAACACGAGGTTGCGCCGATGTGCTACGCCTCAGAGTGTTGCTAGCGTTCGCAAGTGCGACATGACGATTTCCACTCGTACGACCAACAAAGGAATGCACCATCTTATTCTCTGGGGGCCCAGTGAAAATCGTCATCTTCCCTGAACTATCAGGCTTCGAGTATGGCTGTAGCTTCTTGGTTTTAGAGTGGGTTATGATGGTTGATTGTTGATGGGGTTTTTGCTTATGATGGAGATGATTCTACTTAATCTTACTGATAGAGCAGGAGGGCTTGAAAAAGTAAATTATTAGTCTAGTAACGGCTGCTTCAGTGAAGCAGCTTCACGTGGTCGTTGGTGTAGAGAGTGCTCCTGTTGCAGGAAAAATTGTGTCGGGGTTATTTGATCCAGAGTTGCTTCACCTTGGTGAAAGAAGGCGAATGGGTGCGACTGTCGTGACCGAGCTGCATAATATCTTTCCTGAATTCGATCGCTGCTGTCCTCCTAGGGCGTTCGTTTCGCAACATGGCGCTGCTTTCGCCAATGCGGCAGGGACTGGCCGCAGTAGTATCCTTTCGCATCGTTGCAAGACCATCAGCCGAAGTCCTCGCGTTGCCAGCACGGTTCGCCACTAGTTTTCCACCGATAAACTGTTCCGCAGCCTCAGAGACAAATCTTTTGCCGTGGTCTGCATCGTCCACGTCGCATCCTGCAGGTTCCCAATGATGGCTCATTTTTTCTTGAAACACTCTGTTTTTCCTGCTGCCCAGAAAAAAGTGTTCTCCTGCCACGTTCTTCGGATCCGGCCTTTGCACTACTCGGCTCTTCTGCTCTCGTTGGCTGAGGCGTTAGAGTGTGCTGAAATTCATCTTACTTGTTCCCCCACCTTGATGCCTTTACCCTTGTACTTGTTCATGGGAATACAAGAACGGTCGTGGCAAGATGCTGAGTGAGGTGAAGAACAATAAAAGCCGACCATAAAAATGCACCTCTTGATTGTGCTGCTGTCTTGCGGCTGCGTCTATTAGCCTCGTTGCCATCCTTTGATCTCGCCAGACTTCGGCTTCGTCATCGGCTCGGCCAGTTGTCCAAGTCGTGCGCTTGGCCCGTTTGAAAGGTGAATCTCTTAATTGCCTCTGCGTTCCCACGGCAGAAACGTCGTCGTACAGAAATGGCGCCTCACTGCGTGCGCGTCGATTCTTCAACTCAGTTACAGAAGGTGGAAAGATAAGGTCGTGCGCCAAAGTAGCATGTGGGTTCCACGCCAAGTTGTTCGTCTTTTTTAGCAGATATAGATATTCCTCTTACTCTCCTACAATTGCAGTCATTACGTGTTTTCACCTTACAAAAGAGGGCAACCATCACCGTGGTGTCTCAAATGCTCACTCTCGTCTAGTACCATGATCGGCAAGACAAAACAGTTTCTGATAGGATCCCAATAGGATGTTCATCTCAAGAGCAGTTACAACAGTACTAAAAAGGAGCCGTAATTGTTTCATCTTGGGTGTGCCCTTCTTGCGATCTTCCATAGCGCGACTCGACTCAAACCGAAGCTGCAACGGATCGCTCTTCATCTCCCCATTCGGACCAACAGAAAAGCTTCTACTGTTCCGAAACGCAAGCTTTGTTACGTCATCCCCTAGTTGCGCGCTGCCATCATCAGCAATGACTGAATCGACCAAGGTAGTCCTGGCAAAATCTTCAGCAGAACGGCCGTCGTTGCGGTAGTTCACCTTTTTCACGGTTTGGTGGCCATTCTCATCTCGAACGCCCGGAATGTAAATGTGCTTCTTCACTTTGCGCGTGTGTGGCCTTTAGAAAAGGAGGATGATGGATGGAGCAGATTGGAGGAAGAGAACCAGAACTCTAACCAGACCTTTTTTTAGATCTAAAATTAATGTCATCAACATCATGTGTTGAAAGCGTATATTCGCGTCTACTACCACCTTGTTGTGTTGAGACTAAACGCTGTGATGAAAATGTGAAGATGAGACTACGTACCAAGAAGTAAAAATAAGTCATAATCCAAGTAGTGAGCCCGATTTTCTTTTGCTCGAAAGCTGGTCCACACTGGTGGTTGCGAACCGCCATGATGCACGTCGTCCACGCCAAAATGGGAGTGGAGATGCTCTAACCCCTGAGCGGAATAACTGCCAGTAATCTTGTCTAGAGAACGAGCATGCTCCTTTTCGATGCGGCGTCGTCGTCGCTCCACTGCGCCAACGTGGGAGTCTGGCAATCGCTGTCGATCTCTTCCATCATTATCGTTAGCAATGGAGCTCATGCTCAAGCTCATCTGGTCCAATTTTGAGGTGCTCGCACTAAGCCCCATAGGCCCAGAAAGTCCCTGGTTAGCAACACGTCGAGACGAACCGGAGACACTGGATGTTGCTGAACCGCCTAGAGATCCGCGTAGTTCTTGTAGTTGTACCACGGTCCTGGAATTCTGCTGTTGTTGTTCCACGGTCCGAGAGAGAATATCGTCTTCTGCCACCTCGTCATCCAACTGGATCTCTTCATCTTCAGAGAAACGAGGATCTCTATCGCCACCTCCCATCACACAATTGCCGCCTTTTAGCCGAGGCATCGAGGCCGACGAGCGCATAGAACGGCGTCGCGAAGATGTTGAAGCAGAGGACGCAGAACTAGCAGAACAACTGCTCTTCTTCTTGCCAGCACCGATACTAGATGAGGCACTGCAGCTGCTTCTCCTGTCAGCATCAAGAACGTCACCCCTACGACCAATGTCACCTCTACTAGAAGAGGAGGAAGCAGCAGATGAACAAGAACTTCTTGTTTTGTGCCCACGATCATTGTAAAAAACTGTACTGTTTCTTCGATTAGAGCTACCGCTTCGCATCTTCCTTGAGAGCCATAGACATAGTATCCTTGAACAACCCTGAAAATTTCTCCCTTGAAAAAAAGGCCAAGGATGACGCTGAGGATGCATCGGCGGTAGCCTTAATTCGAGGACCTTGTCCTGCTGTGGCTTCATCATTCGAGCTAGTGTCGACGATTTCACGGGACTTGGGGCCATTATTCCCTTCCGCAAAGTACGACCGCGTTTTCTCCGACTTCTTGAGCCAATTCAGACTATCCTCCAGGTTCTGCAACCGTTCGTGCGCAACCTCACGCTCACCCCGCTTTCCCGCAACAGGCAGATTCACTAACTGGCCCTTCTCTTCCGGTGGTTCTGGTGGTGCTTTTTTCAGATACTTGCGTCTCAGACGCGAGTTATCATGATGAATGTCGAGCCAGTCGATTACATCGAAAACGCGTCCTTTATCAGCCTCGAGCCGGACTCGACTGCGGTTGTAATCTGCTAATTCCAGGTCGACAAGCCGATTCATCATCACGTGCTGTTGTTGTTCATCAATTTCATCTGATTGTGAGCAAGAAAAAAAAAGATACTTCTTCTATCTTCTACCTCATTTTTACAACTTCGTGCTGCTGGGAAGGTTCCTCGTAAGAGGTCCAAATCCTAATCTAAAGTTTTTCATGATCTTCTAGTAAAAATACCATATCCCTGTCGTTATATCGTCCACCATTAAAGTTATGGAGTCTCCCTGGATTCAGTGCTGCTTCTTCCAACTGCTCTTGCGTTGGCTTTTCACGCGCAAAGACCTGCTTTTGTAAGCGCTGTCTCTTGAGTTCTTCATGCACCTTACGGACACCATCAACTTCGCCACCTTCAGCCAGGTCGTCTTGATACGCGGCGATCTCCTGTAATTAAAGCTCAGCATTCAATGGTCACCATGACTCTGAACGGAAGAGACCCCCTTTAAAGCTCTCCCCTTTGCCTTTGTTCCCTTCGTCTATTTCTGCTGTTCTACTCTCAAGGGAAGGTCGCCTCTTCGATCTCAGTGACTCCAATCTAAATGATCGATCTCAGTGACTCCAATCTAAATGATGACCAACGATCTCAGTGACCAACCCCGATGACCATTGAAAGTTGAGCCTTAATGTAAGGAGTTGTACCCAAGATCCGCACACGCAGCTGCTAGTCTCAAGCTTCCACGCTCTTTCAGCTTCTTCGCAGCTTCCGACGAAGGGTCTGCATCCGCTAGAAATTTCTGTGCGCCGTAGTATTAGAGCTTTCAGCTCATCAACCATTCCAGTTCAAGTTCATGTATTCTAGGTCTGCGTCCGTTCTCCTAGGTCGTGGTCCGAGGAAGGGACTTCTAAGACTAAGAGTACTTGTACTTTCGTTAATATTCGATTTCGATAAACTGAAATAAGCTGCAAGTAACTACTTGAAATAAGCGAGAGACTGAAAGAAGAGGAATGTGCCTTGTAGTTGTAATGACTCTTCTAATATTTCAGTCAGTAACTATTAGAGGTAGGTTTTTGGTGCTCGCTTACCCCGCTTTTTATGCCTTTCTCCCTTAGGAGAGGCATAAAAAGCGGTAAGAAAAGCACCTTTAACCTACCCTTAACGCTTATTTTCAGTTTTCGAGTAAATGAATGAAAACAAGTTAAATCATCCTTCGGACGAGCCTGCCTTAATAGTAATCCCTGGGTCCACCCGGTCCGTAGAGCTCCTTGGCACGATCAAGCAACAAACCTGGTGTTTCGCCTTCTTTCAACGCTGCCGTCTTTCTATCCCGCTCTTGATGGCGTTCTGCACTGTCAACACGTAAATGATCCAAATCACGAGCTGCCGTTGCGCCAAGGATTAGACACCACTCCGCATGCTTATCACGACTGAAAAAAAAAACGGAATATTTATATTCGTGGTGGGCCAGACCTAAGTAGAAAAAAGAAAGACCAGAGGAAGATAGAAAAGCGAAAAGGGTAGCTATCAGCAAGTAACCTCCGATCTGCTAAAAGGGTAGCTATCGTCGTGTCAGCCCCATAGGAGGTCTCTAGTTCTACTCATATTCATACTTTTCCTCCTAACAAAACTAATCTGACAACTTTTCATACTCATGACTTCCTTTCCTAAAATGTGTTGTTCCTTGCGATGGAGTTTCGTCTTAGCCCATTCTTGTCCGAATTCGTCCGTGCAACGTGCTGCAATAGGATAGTTGTGCGGAATGACACTCGGAAAGTGCTCCAATTTTTCGGCGCGACTAATAGCCTGACGCAAGCGGGCCTCTCTCCTCTGCTTCTCTGCATCCTGCATCAACTCTTGTTCCTTCTGCACCTGCTTTTCGAACTCCTTCTGATCTAAGACCACTTGTCCCCTTTTCAGCATTGACGCGCGTCGCAAACCGCCGAACGTTAGCGCTAGTTTTTCATCCCCGTGCTTGGTGGTTGAGTCAGGAGATGCCCTTTCCCCTCGCCCTCCTCAATTCATTCCACATAAATAATGATGAGAGGACTAGACGTAGACTGTACTAGGTCGTAGAGTGCACTAAACGACCCTGCACTAAAAAACTTTGATCAAAACGAGAGGAAGTTGGTTGGAGAGATTTTTGGGATTAGCTCCTGGAAGACCTGTAATATATTAATCAGTTTTAGTTCATTCCACATAAATATGCTTTGAAGAAGAGAGAACAGAAACAGTGCTAGAAATGAGGAATACTACACCTAGACGAGGTGGAATACCTGAGCAGCACGAAGTCCATCAGATACTATCAGAAAAAACTCAGTATACAACGTAGATAGTCCACCTGGGATAGTGAAGAACTGGCCTTAAGAACGTTGCCGCTCGTCCAAGAACTGCCCCACGAGCACGGTCTCGCTCAGCACAGCGGAGCATGGCTGCGTACACATCCGCCGCCGATTGTGAGCGAAGCATTTTCCGAGAGACACCGTAATCATCCGCGTAAGTCGTTTCATAGGTCTCCACGTTGTGAAGTCGCCTCAGCCTCTCCTGTTCGTGGGCCAATTTCCTCTGGACCTCTTCTTCATTCATCTGCGCATTAGAGCTTGCCCAAATCCATCTCGAAACGTCCCATCCTTGACACGCTTTGTTCAATCACCTGCTTCAAAAAAGGTAGGACCAAGGAATAAAAAGAACAAGAAGTAGATGCTTGTTCTTATGCAAACAAATCTATTCTTGGGTACAACCAAGCCTTAAGTGCAGAACCAGTGTCGAGACTGCGACTTCGACGTTTCTCTTTCCTCCCGAACTCGTATCGCGCGACTGTCTCTCGCATCTCGATCTCACGAGAGTACTGACCTGCACACGGAATCTCCACAATTGTCTGCAAAGGATGCTGTTGGAGAGCAGAAGCTCCTGGTACTAGGCTCATCAAGTCTCCTTCTCTACTATCTTTGTCCGCAGTCTCTTCATCTTCAGTCCGTGGAAGTCTTGCACCTCCACGAAGCAGTGCTTCCTGCGAACTCCTTCTATACCCTCCACGCGTGTTACGCTTGTTATTCCTAGTACTGTTTCGAGAAGAACAAGATGATGCTGACTTCTTCCCAGATGATTTATTTGTACTCCTCGCTGATGCGACCGAAGACGCTGTCTCATCGAGGATTCGCCTCAGAGACTCTTGGCCTTGTCCTCTTCGTGCTTTTGCGGATGCTTTTGAAGACAGCGGTGTGGCAATCGAGGATGCAGATGCAGCACTTCCACTTCCGCCTTGTTTTTCTTGATATGCAAGCATGTTGTAATGGTTGCCCGGATTCTTGCTTGAAGATGATGAAGATGAAGAAGAGCTTTTTTTCCCACCCCTTAATCTTGGTTGCTCATGATCTGACTCCCGAGACGTCAATCTGTCGAACGCTTCTCGTCCTCTCTTCGTGCTTTTCTTAAAGCCAGTGTCAATCTTCACTATTGATTCAGCCTGCTTTGATTGGAATTGGATCTGTACCATCTTGTTCCCCCTCACAAGAATCTCTAAAAAGGGGAAAAATCGAATTAGCAAGCCCGTACAACTAGATGAAATTGTCCATACCACATACGAATAGTGACTGTGACTGGTGACCCTTAATGTTGATGCCCTTAACACCTTCCGCGTCATGCACAAATCTGTCACCGGTACTGGATAACCCCCGCTGCAGCATAGGACTTTGGATGGGACTAGTGATGACGCGTCGCAACTGCGCTTTGGTATCTCGCTGCAATTGCAGAGCATGCTTAAAGGTCGTGGTAGTTTTTCATTATGCCTCGTTCAGTGAGTTCCCCATTTTCCCCCTCAGTTCTTTTGCCTTGATTTCTAACGGGAATCCACCACTTAGCATAGTCCACGTAGGATAGCGAAAAACTGGCCTTAACATGCTGCTCTTCCAAATACGCCTTCTCCTGTGTCGATGTGCCTTGTGCGTACTCCAAACGTCCTTGTGTTAAAGGTTTTTACCGAGTTGCATCCTTCAGAACATCCTTCTCCTTGGCCTCTTTTCCGTTTGAAAAAGAGGCCAAGGATGCCTTTGAGGATGCTTTACCTGTACAACTAGCCTTAATTGTGCCATTGCTGACGGTGAACTAAGAAAGCGACCGGCTTCTTCCACATTGAGCATATCCACGCTTCCTCGAGGACCGTTGCTTATTAGATCATCCCAGAATCCAAATTGAGAGAAACTTACAGACGGAAAAGCAGACCCAAGATGCTTCTGAAGATGGATTCCCGGAAGCTGGTGCCATAAGCTTACTTTGAAGTCGTGCGCGTTTCGTTTGAGGAGAGCACTGCGCAAATCCCTTTCCTCCCGAAGCAGACCCATAATGTCGTCACTCCTTGCCTGCTCTCCGACACGATGCCTACTCGTGATCAAGCCGAGTCGAGTTGCGCCGCCCATGTGCTTCTGGCGGAGACTGGTAGCCACTGCCGCAGAAGCTGTCTCTGTCAGATCTTTACGAGTGAGATTCTCCTTAGAAGTTCTAGAGCTCAAGCAATTCACTTTATTTTCATCCCTTCCTAATTTCTTCAGAATCTTCGTCCCAAGAAGGAAACAGAAGAATATTAAAATGACAGCTGGACCTGGAAATGAATTGTAATATGTATCAGGTGGAATAAATCATGAATTGTAATATGTATCAGGGAAATGAATTGTACTATCATCTATCAGGCCTTAATATCTACCGCAGAAACGTCATAGCTCTGGGCCGTGCCCTTATCTATAGTGTCGCGTTCCAGTTCTTCTTCCCTCACCTTGCCCAAGAAGCCAGATGCTCCATAATGCCTGCGAAGCTCTCTCGTACTGTAGGGCAACGATTGTGACCGCCTGTAGGGTCCATCACTTTCTCCGTCCCGTCCAGCGGTTCCGTACAAGGCTTTATGCAAATCGACGCCGTCTTGCTCTCTAAGATTAGCGCTTCTAGAGCTTCACTATGTATCCCTGGTGGACTGAGCGAGTTGCCCTTTTTGTTCGCCTTGGTTTTCCCCTTGAAGAGGAACTCCACGACGCAGCATACGCATAGGCCATAGGGTCAGGGGAAGAGGAAGGGGATAGTGAAAAATCCACGCAGCATACGCATCCTCCATAGGGTTAGGGGAAGGGGATAGTGAAAAATCCACGCAGCATGATACGCATAGTCCATAGGGTCAGGGGAAGGGGATAGTGAAAAACTAGCCTTAATAAGAAAAGCTTTCCGTTCCTTGGCTGGCATCCATGGCGCCATCCTCTTCAACTCTGATCCGCGATGTGGGGAGCTAGCCGAGCCAAATTCGTCACGGTACATACTAACAAAACGGTCCTCGCTATCCGCACCACCAAAGAGGTAATCGAAACTACCACGCTCCGCAGCGGGAACGTCAGCCTCATTAGAGCGGACGGCGTTTTGTATTCATCTACTTTCTTACTCGGTGGTCGCCTTCCCTCATACCGGGACGAGCCCCTTTTCGTTTGTATTTCATGGGTGGAAAGGGTACTATCCTGTAGCAGTTGAGCTGAGAAAAATCAAAGATGTACTACTTACTACACTAATAAATGGTTGTAAGTAGTAGTTGACCATAACTTCACTTTTTCTGTCTTTCTGCACTCGGGACGTCTGGCCTGGGAGGCCCAAGCCTTCTTCCAGAATGGGGATCGCGTGGGACAGCACTACGTTCGAACGGTGGTTGGCTCTCCCCTTCTCCGCTTTTTCGGCTGCATCACGTGCAAAAGCACCGAAAGCGGCCTCCACTACGCCTCTATTTGTTGATGCGTCATTCTTCCTTCGAGTCTTGTCCTCTAGGATGTTGACCGATTTGCTCCTCGAGGAAGTGACGGCGATTTGCGTGTTGGCAGCAGACGCGATTTGAGCACTACTGGCTCCAGCTGCATTTGGAGCTGTCCTAAATCTATCTCGAGCGTCCTCCTCATCTTTGCAGAAGTCGTGTTTCTGTTTTCCCTTTGAAAACGTGCCAAACAGATGAAAGATGCGTCTTCAACAAAATCTTTACTTCGAGATGATAATTCCTGTAGTAAGCCTTAACGCTTGTGCTCCACGCGACGCCGTGTCGGTTCCTACCCAATAGCCACCGCCAATAGCATCCTTAGCGCGACGCTGAGGAGACACGGCATACTGTTCCAAACGCCGCTTCCGTTCGTTAGAGGTGGAGGTCATCTTGAGCAATTAATCTATCTCGAAGAAATGCATCCTCTTCCTAAGACTGTTTTCCACCATACTAGGTGGATGACAGACTTCTCCGAAAAGGGTTCTCCATTAATAGGGGAAGCCTTAAGTTCCGCGTACAGACAGACAGGGCCGCGCTCGCTGATATGAGGATTACGAGGATCTGGACCCTGATGCCCTCCTCTGTCGAGGTCATCCAAGATCAATGTGCCAGGATTAGAGCAGCTGCCCGCGATTCATCATCCAAGTGCATCCTTGAAAAGTACTATGGGAGAGCATTACTCCCTTAGCAGGATACGCCTCCATACGTTTCAAGGATGCGGCCAAAGATGTACTAGGTACAGCCTTAACATTAACATCAACATTTGCTTGTTCTCCTCGGTTATTTTGTGTAGTGGTTTCTCCATCAGAGAGTGAAGCTCGTCCTGCGGACACAGTGGCAGCACCACGACGCTTTTTTCCACCACCCCCAGTGGAAGAAGTAGCCCTAGCCGAGGAAGATGATGAAGGATAGTTGAGCCGCAAGTTGGCCAGCCGGTCCATTTTGTTGTTTTGCAGCAATTCTAATGGTGGAATCGGCACTTTCGTGTTCTCTGCGTCGACCACTTGGCCTGTTTGAGTCAAATCCGTGCCTCCTCTCCGAAAAGCATTTTTCCCATCCAGTGGCTCATCCAGTGGCTGGTGGTTCATACGAATAGTAAGATTAGAAGAGATCATAGAGTTACCTCCAACTGGAGGCCCATTCCACTGTAGACCCTGGAGCAGGTGCAGATGGGACGATGTTGATCTTCTTGTTGACATTTTTAGCCGTAATACCCGCTGACGGATCTTTTTCGTAGTAGGCTGCGGAACCATCACGATACTGCTTCAGTTTCCTGATAGCAGTTCCACTACGATCTGCGATACTAGCATACCGCATCGGGCCTCGATGGCACTCAAGGTCGAGCCACGCCAAATCTTGGTCCAGCTGCTTCTGAGTCATACGCTCCTCTAAGAAATCCTCGGTTTCTCTGTGGTGGAAAGAATAGAGGGAAACCGAGGATTTCTCAGAGGAGTGGAGGGCGGGAAAAAAAGTAGTAGAAGAAGAACATGATGCTGGTGAAGGTGAAGCATGATTCGACGATAGTTTCTACTTTCTTAAGAAGTACTTACAAGAACATGATATCCGCTATGTTGACTACATTCTTGGTGGTCTTGAATATTAGTACGGTATTGTTCCCAAAAAAATGATACTAGTACAACTATTTACTAAGACGAGTAAGTACCTGTCATATCGCATATTTTTCAAAAAGGCGTGCTTGTTGTCGTAGAGTTGTGGATAATTCGCAATCGCAAGGAATGCGTCATGAGGCACTTTACGAGCATCCTCGATTTCCTTGCGAATCAGAGGATCCTCCATCCCAAAAAAGATCTGCGACTCATATTGGGCTTGCTTCACTTCCTTTACCTGCCTAAAATTAGAGCAATCGCTATCGAGTCTTTGCTATGAGTTGTGCATCCTTGGCCTCTTTTTCAAGTAGAAAAAGAAGAGCCAACTCCTGTTCATGCTCTGTTGAGGACATGCTCATCTTGCGGTAGCCGTAATAGCATTCTCCACCTGTTCTGCCCTTGCCATGTTCTTCCAGTTCTCTGCAGGGGTAATCTCGCTCTTTGTTGTATCTTTCCCTCCGTCGTCGACGTGCGCCTTCGCATTGTGGACGCGAGTCGTCTCCGATATGTCGAAGGCTCCTGAACTTTTCACCCCTTTCCGTCGCATTCTCTGCCAATTTAGAGTCTGCTAGATTGCATCTCGGCCCCCTCATCTTGATCCCTTTTACCTTGTATTTCACGAGAATACAAGGGAAAAGGGGACACTAAATGTTGCCGAGAATGATGGACACTAAATGTTGACCATAACCAATGTTTCAAAGTCGAAGGGTATTGCTCATGCTCTATTAACCATTTTTCTCCGGGTGATAGTTCCCTCTGCGTCAAACTGTGCTTGGTTCCATCGGGGTCAAACGGTATATTCCTCAAGTGAGGTTGCGTTGCCACGTTGCCACGCATATTTAGAATTCAATCATCTTGACTTAGTTTTAGTTTTGTTTCTATACCACAAGATAATAGAAGACGGCTAAGAGGTCCTTCACCGCCCCATAGAGTTAGAGATGAGTTACATAATGATTTTGAACCGAAGAAGACCAAGTCGTTACACTCACCTTTCTTTGAACACAAAAAAATATATGTATCAAGGATGAAAGTTAGAAAGAAAGCTAGACTGTATAAGCCTTAATATTAGTCGCATCTTGTGTTCATACAGAACACGTTGCTCCTTCCTTCGTTCTTCCATGTGACTGGGGACGGCACACAAGTGGTTCACTTTGACGTGCGACAGTTAGAACTTGATGCAGGAGTCCATCTATCTTGATGTACTTCTATGCGCATCTTGGAGGTGCTGCCCCACTTATTCCTTTCGCAAAGAAACAGGAAGGCCAAGATGTTGGGGAAGATGGATCACCTCATCAAGCCTTAAGAGAGACTTTGATATTTCGCCTTCGCTCCGGTGTCTTTCTCCGCGTCGTCGAAGTTTTCGCCTAAAACTCGACTATAAAATCGTAATCCAAGCTCGCCTTTTGTTTAGAAGAGAGTCCTCAGCCACCATCAAATTATGCCTGCTCGTTGGCAATTTCTTGTGGATTATAAACATCTTCTACAGTCTATTAACTGTGACTTCTTCTACTGTTTGTACTTCTTTCTTGATCAGTTTAAATTAAAGTGCTACGAATCGAGATCGAGATGAATCGAAAATTATATGAGATCTTCAACTAAAAATGCTGGATGCCATAATCATTCCTATGTCGAACTTGTAAGCGTGGAGCCATCGGATCCAACCCACCAGGTGGAAAAGGACAATTCTCCACATGTTCCTTCGTCAGGCCAAACATGTTTTCGAATTCAATGCTCTTGTTGTTCAGCAAGCCATCCAACGACGTCGAGCGCCGCATCATCGGGTCCTTCTTCTTCTGTGGCACCTGGCCTACATTAGACAAACCAGCACCTCTAGTACCTTGTAGCTCATCTACGTCTTCTTTGAATGGTTCCGGAATTTGGTAACCTGAGTTGGATCATAGGGGAAAACAAGAAGAGAACCCTTAGGATCAAATTCAGATTACCAAATACCAGAACCATACATTCATCTTTCGGCTGCATACTTCTTGGTCTTGCAAATATATGTTTCAATAAACATGGGGGAGCATAATTTCATCCCCTTGAAGATGCTTCCCCTTACTTGTTTTCAGGGATGCAGAAGTCACAAAGATGCTGGAATAGTGAGACGAGCCTTAACTAAAGTCTGAGACAAAGTCATGGGGCTCCTCTTCCCTCGCTTACCAGTACCACTACTAGCCTCGTCGTCCCCTTGAGGAAAGTGTTGGGCAAGTTTGCGCGTACGCGAGAGCAGTTCTTCTGATTGTGCTACACCAGGAGCGCGCCAATTAGAAGTAGAACCTAGGAATCTTGATCAAAGTTCTAGGTTTTTTTCTTCATGAAAAACCCTCACTACAAAAAATGTCACTTGCTCGTCGTTGTCCACGTTTAAATGTCAACGTTCTTGGTGGAAGGAATTTTCATATTAAGAGCTGTGCTGGCACAGGCACGACTTGATTTGAATAAGTACTTACTTCTTGTCGTATGAGCACAACACTTGTTGCGCAAGTATCTTTTCTCACACGACGCTTCTTTGGTTTGTTCTGAAGATTCTTCCACCCTTCTAATCTTATCCCCTCGCCATAACATAGTGTTTCATTCTCGCACGTGCATGCTCGGCGATACGTGCAGCTTCAAGTTCAGAAGTTTGGGTGTGCTGGCCAGCCCAGAATTCCTTGTCCCAGTCCCACTTTTTTCGTCTAGGGATCAATGTACCATGAACGTAACTGAAGATGTTGGGAAATTGTGTACTCTTAGTAAGAGTTTTCTTTCCTCGACGTCGGAGAGTTGTTTTGAGAAATGATTTGCGCTTTCACAGATGAGAATATGAAAAAGACGAGTCCTAAAACTTACTAAAATAAGAAAAAGAGTCTATGAGTTTATCGTGATCGTGAATATCATAGATCACAAGATAAAAGAACGTGGTGAAGAGCAGGAAAGTTGTTCATCGGCTCATTCTACTACTTACATACTCAATCATTGATAAAAAAAACTGATACTCAGGTCCCAAGTGCGGTCTGGTCCAGGGTTCAGGTGCTTTGTCTGCTTCCCGTCGAATAAACTCTGGTAATGCTCTACATTTATGATCTTCCTCTGGCTTATTAGAAGAACTGCCACAAGTCCATCTTGAGGCTCATTGATCATGGTTCCCGTTATCCATCTTGAGGCTCATCTTGCAAAGGAACGAAGCAACAAAGAAAAAGAATCAATAGGAAAAAGGTAACGGAAAGGGGGAGGATGGATTTCTTGTGCTGGCCTTAAGCTTATCGCCATCGCGATCTTCGAATTGCAGCGCACAACGAACAGAGCGCTCGTAGGGCTTGCCAGCTGTAGGTATCTTTTCCTCGATATCCTTCTTCCGCTCCACTGTGTGCGGCTCTGTAATCTTGGCCGCGGTGTGCAGTTTGCTTAACCAGCGCTGATAATTCAAGTCGGAAACGGCACGACTGCGCGCACGAGTTAGAAGAGATCCGTATGCTCCTTCTGCTGATGTGTCTCCTGTGTCAACAATCTGATCATAACATAACGAAGACGAGGCATACTACTTATCAATGAATCTATAAGTTTAACATTTCCTGCGACTGGAATACTAAATGTCGTCATTAATATATTAAACTAGGTAGTCGTGGTTGTCAGTGGTCCTTGTTGTTGTTCTAGATGGATAAAAATTCATAATTTCTGAATTGCTTCACTCTTCTCGAAAGCACCAAGAGCATGCCCATCGTCATCATACTGCTCTGGAGGCTCCACCATATCACTAAAACTAGCCCTTGTAGTATTCGCCTGAGGCGTATTGCGCCGTCCACCAGTTGCCACCACTACATCCTGTTCGCCTAAAGCGCTCACAATTGGCTGAAAACAGGCGGGTCGATCGCCACCCCTAGATGAACCTGAAGAAGTAGTTGAAGAAGGGGAGACTGTTGAGACTCTTCTCTGGCACAGTGGAGGGGAGGAGAACTAGTCATGATGAGAGGAAGTAGAGCATGAAGAAACATCAAAGAGGTTGGTCTTGTGTATTCAAAGTCTTCAATGTTATTACGGTAGAGTCAATTCTTATGTCAAAGCGCCAGAGCGTTGAGGCTGATGTGAATGTTTTCGTTTTTATTCTTTCGGATGGGGATGTTCATCTCTTTTTACGAGATGAAAATAAAGAGGATTATAGTTGCCACCGCGTTCTAAAACTGTTGCTGTCAGTGTATTCTTACCTCCAGCTGGTACTCTTGGGCTGTGTCCTGCTGAATGTTTGCCTCGCGGAGTGTTGCCTAGATATCCCAGGTTCGCGACAGGATCGGGCTCTTCCAAAAAAGGTGTAAGGTCCTCCCTTAGAGGTGGTCGTCTCTACCTCTAGGAGGACAATAATTCATCTTTCAACTTCTGCACGATCCTAGAAGAGTACTTTGATCACTTGAGAACAATGGTGGATATTCACTCAAGCAAACTTTCCAAGGATGCCCCAAATGCAAAAGATGAATCATCATCAATTCAATACATCTCAAATGGTCAGCATTAACCATCGCTAAGATGAAACAGTTCCTGTCATGATTTTCTACTTCGTCTACAGTCTAGAAGCCTTAACTCTCTCCATGTGTTGAAAGCGGCGTCATCGCGCGCACTCAGTTTCGACTGCTCCAGCTTCTCCAGCCTCCGATCCTCGACATCTTGACCCCGTGCTTCATCGTCCGTATAGCCATAGGTAGTTTAGAGCTCCATCAGGTATTTCACGACTGCTTACTTCATCTTCTAACCAACCCAAATTAATAGGAAACTTGTTCTGCGAGAAATGCACCAAATGTTGAGTTGTAGAAGTGAGATTGAAATTTCTTGAGTCTTAATGGGTGATCTCCCTACTTCGTTGTCTCGCTTTGTCGGAACGAGAAGCAGGGAACTTGTCTGCTAACGTTGCTTGTGTTCCTTCTACTATAGGCTCTACAACTACATCGTGAGTCAATCCAGCATTAGGCGGGTCGTACAGGTTGCTTCCACCAGACGCGCTACTAGCAGAAGAAGAAGCTGCGCGAGGATCGGTGTTGTATAGGAACAAGCTTGTAGTTGCGTTGCTAGTACCATGTTGTTGACCAAGTGGATTCCCACCACGTCCTCCACCTCCACCACGCAATGCAGTTGTAACTCGCGAGGACGTCGAAGATGAAGTTGCTTTACTACTTGATGCGGAAGAGGCTGCACTCTTCCTACCACGCCTAGAGGTGTGCTGGGCCACTATTCTTGAGGACGAAGTTGCGTCGGCCACTTTCTTTCTCTTAGAACTAATGGAAATCCATCCTCAGCAGCATCTTGGGTCTCCTTTTCCCTTTAAAAACAGGAGGACCTCCAAGATGTAGTTGACAGTGCAGAAGTTGGATTTCTTGTACCCTTAATAATTCTCGCATCATGCTCGTCTTGGTGCTCGTTCAGTATACTAGCTAATGCGGAAGATGCGCTACTGTTGTTTTTAGAACTGCCTTGTAATTTTGAAGACGAGGAGGGGACCTTTGCCTGAACACGCGAGCTCGGTGTAAAAGGACTGGAGCCAAAGACCGCCGTATAGCGGCTCTGCCTATCCTCAGTGCGCCTCGACATGATAGCGTTGCTTGAGAGTGAGCTTGTGCCGTTCAGAAGTCTCCACCAGGAACTGGATGTCGAATCAAAAACTAAATAGTTTTTAGAAGAAGTTGCACAGGAGGAACAAATTTTTATGTATTACTTAAAACAACAATAGAAGAGCAAAATGGGATTGGGGTAAAAATCCGGGATCCGGTGACCTGGATGAGTAAGATAATCGAAGTTCTGATCTTGTGGATCTTCAACTTTAGGAAGTGCAGCGTAGTGGAGGTGTTGAGTACGAATACATTAGTTGTTCTAGATCTTCAATCAGTCTAGTAAGAATGAATGTAGAACTACAAGTTGTTCATACTCATCATTGCTTGAAGATGGATAGCGTGCACGGATACATGACAGAGACAGATCCTCTCTCTCTCTCTCTTAAGGTTTCCCCTAATCCACCCCTGTCAACATCTCCCAAACATATGCGCGCCAATACAAGGGAGATACTGACGCATATGCTTGAGGGATTTCCACAGGGATGAATAGGGGAGAGCTCTAACTCTCACCTCTCATGTGGACAACATATTGAGGACACTCTCTCGTCCCTCTTCCTCTCATTTAGTCAAGAAGGTCAACTAAACTTGGAGGACTTACTTAATGTCCTCGACATGTTGACACTAGAAGTACTCTTGAACAATCTATGATCTCACGCCTCTTCTCTTGGATATAATCGTCATCTCAAGAATTCGTTGTTGACTCGCACGCACAGCACACCATGGTCTGCAGGTTCTAAAGTACTAGTAGTGGAATCTGTTATTTCACAGACCTCTTATTTTGAACCGATAAAAGCAAGCTTCAACCGGTGACGTCACAGAGCATTGTCTTGGAGGACCGAAAATCTTCTTCAGAACACAAAATCAAAATCTCAGCCTGCTTTGCTGAGAGTGACGAGCGCGAGAACGCATCACGTTCTTCAACATAGAACTCCTTTCATTTCGAACCATAGAACTCCTTTCATTTCGAACCGTGCCTTTGACGGCATACTGCGAAACCAGACGAGAGAGCGAAAGAACCAGGACAAAGAAAACTATTGTTTAGGAACGACGTCAACATCTTCACTTGACAACCAGCTGGTGCTACATTCTTGTCTTATCTGATGCTGATCTTCCATGAAGGTACTTTTTTTTCTATGAACATAGTAAGCTGCGTGAAAAAGTCAATGAAAAAATGAATTGTAGTACGATGTGTGCCCAAGAGAAAATTTAGACAAGCGCACTTCTGTGTCTGTTTGAGAAACAATATCCAAATGTATACGATTTGCATTTACAACGACCTCTTGACGTGGAGTCCCTTACAGGTCCGATTCAAACCCGTTCATCCGTTTATACTCCATCAGAGCCTCAACGAACCCATAAGGGAAAATCGGTCTTCTAAGAAATATCCCTCCAAAGCACCTGTTGCTTCACGCCTTCCCATGCTGATCGTAGCGTTCAAAAGCGCTTTGATAAATCGTCTGTCCGACAGGCTTCACCTCGAAGATGGCAAGATTGACGTTATCCACCTCAGGGCCAAACTGTTCGTATTTCGCAAGGTACGCGGGAATTGGAGAGGAGAAATGTCATACTAAATCATGTCAACGAAATCTAGATGATAGGATACATAGGATAGGATGCCGCCGCTGAGCCGCCACACCTGGTGGGACCACGAGCTTTAGCAGAGCGCCCCAAGGAGGACGTGTGGGTAAAAGCGGGGTTGACCACCCGTGTAGGGCGTTTTTACACTGAAGAACAATAAAAATACAACATGAACAAACACTACTTCTACTAAGTGTAGCCCTTCATGCCCTTCATAAACTCATATCCTTCAGATTCGACCTCCACGTTTTCCAAAATGCAGCTCGGTCGTCGAAATGCTCGTTCGGGACTACTTCTATGACACTCCCGGTCCTAGGATCGAGGGTTTTGCGAGGCAAAGGGCTCTTGGACTTTGGACTGGAAGGCGCTGCTGGGGTATGAAAGTAGCTGGTGGGATGAATAATCGGTTTTTCCATTCTTTTATTATTTCTTAGTCTTAATACTACGTAAGTATATCAGCCGCGTCATGGCTCACGCTGTTCGTTGTAGCAACGAATAAAACAAACTACCTCAACTTTTATAGTTTTCAAACAACAACCATGATCATGATGACACCAGATGACTAGTAGCATATACAACAACATATACAGGAGGGAGTCATATCAAGTACATGAACGAACTGTGTCATAACCTTTGTCCCCCTTGTTGTTCGCCTGTGCTGCACCATTTTTGTTCTCCTTGTCCTTGCTTGCGGCCGCGGCGTCGTGAACGCCTGAAATTTTCTGTACACATCCGTAGCCACCCCACGACACCTTGGTATTCGGCTTTCTCTTCGCATACAATCGCTGCACCTTTACTGTATATTCTGCTGGCTCAAGTAGCTGTTTCTTCACCTCCTTCACAGTTGTGGCGGTGGTAGCGGTCGCACCCTGTTGGGCGGGGCTTGTGCCGGTCGCAGGCTGTGGCTCCTGAAGAGAGGTTTGGTACAAAAATTACTGTGCGTAATGACTGATGACTTCACTTGCACTTGTAGTTAAGTAGATACAAAAATAAAGACTCATAGAACGCTAACCCACACAATAACGAAGATCGCTCGGAACGCCTTACCTCAACATGCGTAGAAAAGGAGCATAAGCTCAAAAAAAAAACGAAACTTGTAGAATACCTTACTAAGTAGCCCACGCAGTTGCGCCGGAATGACAAACAGACCGAGATCGGAAAGGTGGTGTACAGTAAGCGGCCTACAACCGTACGACATTTTTTTTGAACAATTGGTGAGTGACGTGGAGAAGAAGAAGTAGACGAAGCGAGAAGAAGGTGATGCTACAAGTAGTTGTAGTTGTGAGTCGTGTGATGCTCAAGAAGGAAGGCTGCAAGATGAATGACTGAAGGAATGTGCCTGAGACTGTAGGAATGTGCCTGATGATCTTCCTGCTAGAAGTGTCTTCCTGCTAGAAGTAGTTGAGGTAATGTGGTTTTGATCAAGAAGTAGCAGAGAGTAATTCTACTAGAAAAGAACCAGTAGCTAGTAACCTATTTGAGAGGTCGTGGAGGTACAAAGTAACAGTCCAAAAAGTCAACTCACATCAAAAAATGCAACCTACTTCTTCTACCACTATCATCATGCGAAAATTTTGAAGTTCATTATGATCGGAAAATAAGGTTAAGGTAGTTACCTCGATCCTTCTAACAAAGTACTTCTGAAACTTTAATGGGATAAAAGGGAATCTTCGGGGAGACCACAAACCAAATTAGAGGAATCGTTGCGGAACAATTACAAATACAAAAATCGATGCGGAAAATTCAAAATCTCAATACTTATGATGATGATGATGATGATGATGATGATGATGATAATTGTGCCTATACTAGTACAGATCTTCAGGCACAGATTCTCAGCTTCCTTATTTTTGGATGCATGATTGCCCTGATGAATGATGATTGGGATCTACGATGAATATTCATCTCGTTCTTTCACGTGTCAGCCCAGAATCCTTTGACCGATAAGGGCCGAGAGGGTGTATCCTCTTCGCCGAGTTGATAGATGGCATAGGTGTCACACCTGGCTTTTTCAACATCTCCGGGAACACAGTTGTACTTGCTAATGTGGATGCTGTTTTATTCTGCCTCATCTCGAGTTGTGCTGCTGGTGCATCTAGTATTAGTAATTCTCTAAGTCCCTTAGATTTCTCTAGAAGTTCCCTTGCTGTGGATCTACTATTTTTAGTACCAAATGCATTTGAAGGAAATTCAACAATCGTCAGGTGGAATGCTTCTGAAGGTCTGCTTTCATTTTTATTACTTCTTCTAGGGTATTGATGTTGATGTGTAATATGCGATGAGTTGAATAATTTCTTGGGGGTAGTAGAGCCACAGCCATGGTGATCTTCGATGTAGTTGAATATTTTCTTCATGGTAGAAGTTGTTATAATATAAGTACGTAGTTGTAGTCCTCCTGATACTTCCTCGATGTTACTTATTCTTACGTTGTGCTTGTGCTCGTTCAGGATAATAAATACGTCAGAAATGCTTGCCACAGTGTTGTGATGATATGACAGATAGAAGGGGGGTGATGTTGGGAATGTCGTCATATGTCTTCCTTCACCATTTGTTGTAAGTACGTAAAAAGACCCTCGTCGACGATGTAGTTGACAAAATTAGTAATATCTATGTTTTCTAGGAAATAATGCTATGCAATGCTGTGCAATTACTTAGTACCACTCGTACCAGCACGTTTTTCAAACGAGATGAACAACATAGATAGCTAAATATGCCACTTTTCTTCATAGGTTCCACCACAGGCATGAATATGCGATTGATTACGTTTGTCCTTTCGACGAGAAAATTTTTGTACTGGTAGGTGTACCACAACATGAAAATCATCTATTCTAAGTCCAAGAAGTCTTCTCATCCTCCAAGAAATCACTTCATGAATGTGCTACACCGTCCGCACACGACCTTCACAAATCTTCTTCCTCGAATATTGAGCGAACAACGTCCCTCTGCCACCTTCGTAATATCTGGAGTAGACCCCATCCCAATGGTCATCATCGAACTAAGGCTACCTGATTGATTTGATTGATTGATGTGCCTGAAAGATAGGAGTAGAAGTTCTATTTGTAGTGCGATATCCTTTTCATGACCATCATGTGGTAGAAGTGTAGTAGTTGTGGTTGTTTCGATTCTACCTAGTACCCAGAATAGACTCTGTATTGGAGTTGGAGAAGCAGATGACAAGGAATCTTCTAAATCTGCATGTGGAAAACATATTCCAAAAGTAAGAAAGTGCCTGTAGTTTATCATGCGTCCTCTCTCCTCGGCAACATGTTGGTCTTCTTCAACATCACCCCTTTTCGTGCGCCGTATCAAAAACACCTGGTCGTGAGGGCCAGTGGATAAAGAAGAAGAGAAATGTAGTGTTGATTTCTAGAAGTGATTGAAGCTTTTCATCTTCATAAGTTGTGGTCAAGACCTATTGGGAGCTATGATGTTGTATACATCACTTACACCACGACTTGTAGATTCATTCATATCATCAACGGAGAAAGTGAAAGACCACCGATTGTCTCCTTAGAGATAGAGATTCATTCATATCATCAAATTCTTAGTGCAGCATCATATCATCAACAACGGAGAAAGACACTAAATTCGAAATTATTGTAGTAATTACCTGAATTCTTCTTGATCGTCTTCAATTTTTTTGAATTTTTTAGCGGCAGGAGCCACAGCTTCCACCGTCGGACTTGGGCGGGGGACAGCATGCGGCCTTGACGTCTTCCTTCTTTGCTCCCTTCGCGATCACATTTCCTTTTGGTGCCGCCGCATCAATGGCTTTTATTTTCTCTGCATCATCATTGGTCCCCTCATGGCAGGCCGCCTTGTAGTGTTCCGCCTCTGTGCATTTTCCCTTTTCATCCGCGGCCGCGAGGAATTCCGCAGTCTGGGTGAACGCGGTCTGACGCGGGGAAAACTTCTGGCGAGCGTCGACGAGAGCGGCCAACGCGCAGACTTTAAAGACTGTCGACAACATTTTTTTTGTTTGAGTAAGGAGTGTCCTACGACAGAACCAGGACGTTCTTGTTCTTTTTTCTTGACTACTTAGTACTAGAAGAAGTAAGAAGTTAGTATTTGCCGAGGAGTACGACCACTAGTCTGTTCTTCTTCAACACGAAAGCCTCTTAGCGTTAAATACAACGTGGTACGTAGTGGACGAGTAAGTTGCTAGTACACACCCTTAGATGGTGGAAAACTTCTGAAGAGCAGCGATGATCGTTCTTGTCTATTTTTTTTTGGATGGTCGTAAAGAGGGTCGTTTCAACATCTTCAATCAACATACCAAATTATCAACATATCGATGAAATTGTTCACATTTATAATTTTATTTGAAAACATGAGGTGACGATGAAGTACTTATAAGTCGATATTTGTGCTCAACGATCATTTCTTACAGACACGAAACGTCTCCACAGATGAAGCTACTTTTTCATCGAGCACTCATCTCGTTTTTTGTTCTTCACTTGGAATACCTAAAAATGTCGACCACGAACACAACTATCTTTAGAGTGTGTAATGGAGAACGACAAACAAATACGGTGTTGTCGACACCTCCCCTCGTTTCTCGTCTCGTCGACACCTCCCCTCGTCTCTCGTCTCCCCGCGATCACACACTCGTCCAAGAACCTCCGATTATTCAAGAACACGACAAGTCAGTGACGAGCAGAAAAGAGCTACTTGCCAGAGAATGAATTTGGTTTAAAAGGCGATAAAAAACCATTTTTTCGAGGATTAAAATTTCAAACTCTCAAATTCGTATTCTTCGAACCGGCCATGCAGCTGCAGTAGAACACTTGGCAACATCAAACCGAAATGATGGAGAAGGTCCTGGGCAACTTTTTATAGATTTCATCCTATTTTTCCTAACAAGAAGATGATCGATCATGATCATAATTTTTATAGCTCTGCAGGTGTGTTCTCACGGCTCTGGTGTACCCATGTTCATGAATTCTATCATTCTACGGTCCAGTGATGTCCACTCAATGATCATGACTTTCCTTATCCTTTTCTTAGAATTTTTCTAGTTTGGTGAAGATGTCACTCATGTCACAGGAATCTACTTCTCACTTATTTCATAGCGAAGAGTCTACGTGTGGTACCTCGTGCGGTAGTAGATCACCTATGCGACGTATCATGTTATAACGTCTTCGACGTGGTACTAAATCTCACAGCGTCCTACCAATACTAAGTATGTACTAGATGTACTCTTCCATTAGATATCCATCAAGCTGCGAGTTGCAGCGGCTGGCTCCTTAGGTTGTTCCCGTTCAAATCGAAGTAGACTGCTTACATTTTGCCGACAGATGGGGCACTTTTCACACTGGTGTCGCATCACCTCTGCGCACTCAGCTGGTTTTTTTTTGTTTGGTGGAGATATTTCTTTGAGTGATCATAGTTGTTGAATGGGTACTTGTTTAGGGAGACCTTGAATCTTGTTAAGGAATTATAGAGGCTGTTCGAACGTGTGCGTAGTAAGTAAGGGAGGACCTTGAATCAATATGTGCTCTACTATCCATGTCCAATGCTGCACTCCGATGCAATCAAATCTGCTTTTACAACCGCATCAAGAACATCCAATAGACAATATACAAATACAACTATTTTCTTAGTACTATTGATGTCAAAAGAGAAATAATCCAAAATCATGATGCGAAGAAGACCAGGAAGAGCAAGATCTTTACAAAATAATAACAATACTGCAAAACGCCATATGTCGACACGGCAGCACTAGGGTGTCCCTTGGATCGCTCATACAGATAATGCACATCTCTTCTTGGCAAGGGGCGCATCCAGATTCCTCACTGCTATCTCCTCCATCCAGATTCTTCACGCCAAATACCTCTTGCATATCCCACAAGGATTCTTAGAGATGAATAGAAGAGATCAACATCATAGAGTGGTTTGATACTATCTAGTAGTAGTAGTAGCTAGTAGTAGTAGTAAATCCATTCCCACTCCAGAGTGATTTGATACTATCTAAGCTACGTAAAAAACAAACGCCTTAATGTTCTTCTTCACCAGATTGAGGTCCTCCCTTGTTTTCTGAGTGTAGTTGCAGCAAACGCCTTTTCTCCAAATTATGATCTCCTGCCTTGATGTCATCTTCAAGGTCATTTTGATTCAGCAAATCGTTGCACCCAGAGGAAGACAGAGCTCCAGACTGTGGCGCGTCATATTGAAGAGCCTGTCTCACTAACTCAACACGGAGAGGAGAAGATGCGTTTTGCTGCTGCAGCTGCTCTCCTGCTGCTGCGCTAGTAGTGGAGATCGTACTTGGCATCATGTTAGAAGGCGCACATTTACAATAAAGTAGAAGAACCACTAGAAAGTTTAAGTTAGTAGAACAAATGATGCATGTGTACTATTCATAATCGACCATCACCTCCTGCGTCAGCCCTGGTACTAGAATCTTAAGTGACTGTGCGAATTTGCAATTGCATAAAAGGGAATCTCCACTGCAGATTCCCGGGAAACAACAGAGATGAACTGGAATATGCACCATTTACATACTAACTTCTCACTGCTACAACTAGGTACTTGAATTATTTGCATACTAAAAAATTCACCCAAGAATCAGTAGACAACATCAACAAGGCATAAAAGAAGTTGCTGGCAAAATCCTCAAATGCGATATCTGGCCGTGTATATCAGAAGCTTGCTTGCATCGTGTGAGGTCCCGAAATAAATTTACCTTTAGTTTAACGCCATCCGCTGGCACGCGATCGGCCGGCCCAACGGCAAAACGAACCTAACAATGATGTTCATATTGAAGAAACATAATTGTTAGCTAGAAGATTTAGATAGAACAGGTAGGTAAGTTTAAGTAGGTAGAGAGATAGGTAGTACGTTGTACGAGTAGAGGTTCATGATCTTCTTCATCTGCGATGCTGTGCAGCTAAAACCATGGGTACTTATGCTAGCTTCTTCCAATATAGTACTTCTAAAAGTCTGTTACCGTTTGTTTGAGTCCTCTGGGTCTTGTGACGTGGAGAGTCGAGAAGGGAAAGGGGCCATCGTCCTGGCATGTCACGCTCACGCCTGCAGGACATAGGGAATCGAATCCGATCGTGAGATAGATCGTTCCGCCTGAGGACCTCGAGGAGCCTTTTCAGTATTTAGAGAAGGTGTTTTTAAGAGATGGAAGCTGTTTTTGAGAGAAAACTAGTACTAGTACTGTTTGTTTTTATTTAGGTAGGGTCTGTGAATGTTCTTTCCCCCTTTCTCTGCAGCGTAATATCGGCATGCAGCGTGAGAATGATCAGAATTCAAACGGCACATCAAGAGCTACAAAGGAAACATTTTTAACAAGAAGGTATTTAGAAGTACAACTACAACAAGAACTAGAAGAATTATTGAGACTGAGTCATTATACGTCTAGATCATAAACTAACAAGCATTAATTTCGCACATTATGTAAGTCGAAGTCCATTCTACAGAAGTCGTAACTTGAGGGCTCACTACATCATCTTGGGTCGAGGAGCACACTGAGCTGGCGATTTCGAAATCGCTGTCATCCCCAATCGAGATCATGGCTTGTGCTTCCCCAGGTGCTAGCTTGCTGCTGGGCTTACTGCTGGTAATCTTAGAGAGGAGGCTTTGAGTTTGAATTTCTTGATCATTTAATAGCGTATATTAATGATATAGTGGTTTATCAACATGTTGTTCCTGCTGTTACGAGGATGAATACGATCAGTCTCTTCAGTGATCTAAGAAATAATAAAATCTTCGCGATTATTTAGTTGTACTTGCTTCTAGTACAACGCAGAAAATTACAAGAACTGCGGCCCTGATGCTGATAATTTTTCATCGCTTGGTTTCAACATAAAAGCAGCTTTTCTCCCTCCACCGACGCCGCCAGTCCCGTTCCCAACATTCCCTCCTGCATTTTCGGAGTGTACTACTTCTACTTTGATTAGATGCTTCTGAAGATGGATTCCCAAAGCACATCGATCATCATCGTGGGAAGATAGTGAGGAGCCACTACTCAACACTTCTCTTCAGCATACAGTTAGCCCACATGTTGGTGGGATGTTACATTTACATAGCCATCTTGGGCTTGGACTTGGAGACTTCAGAAAAATTTTCTGGCCACCAATGGGGGCGAGTTACGTTTCACAAGCAGCAGACAAGTGGAAGACAGCATGGAGGAACCTACTCGGCAACGACCCTGTCCCTGGCGACTCTTACGCGCTAATTTGCTACCGGCTAATTTGAGTGAGGTGGCCTTAATTTGAGCAAAGTGCGGTGCAGATGGAGTGGAGATTTGATGAGCTGCGTCTTCTTGAATTCAGGCGGCGGCAACTTTGGAACTTGCGTCCTTCCTAGTATTAGAAGAGATAGAGCATTGAACTGTCCTTCCTAGTATTAGAAGAGATAGAGGATTGAACTGTCCTTCCTAGTATTAGAAGAGATAGAGGATTGTAGAGGAAGAAGATGTTAAAAAGAACAAGTAGTCTTGCTGAGGACAGGTGGAGTTCTAAACACAACTTGAATGGCTTGTCTTACTCAGCTACAGCTAGCTCTTGTACTCAATCTATCATGTTACTCAGCTAGTTGTACAGCTAGCTCTTGTACTCAATCTATCATGTCAAGAATACTAGCACTAACTAAGTTCATCAAGTAAGTACTCATGTCATGATACCTCTGTCCACGTCCTGTCTAACGACATTGGGACAGAGTTTGAGTTCTACACAATTCAACATAAGTACTCAGGAATCCTGGAGGATAATGACCATAGTTGTATAAGATTAGATGAAAGCAAAGAGCCTACTTATCATATTAGCCTTAAGATCAGAGACAAAGCATTCGTTTGTGGTTCGGTGGAGGCCTCGTAACGCCCATTACGGATGACAAACACTGCAGGCGTTGTCTGCCCTCCCGTCGCAGGAGCAGGAGTACTGCTCTCGGCTGCTCCCATGGTAGAAGAAGTTGAAGTTCTTGTTCTTGTTGTACCTCCTGCTCTGTGCTAGTAGTACCTTTACCTAGAAGACAGAGTACAAAATGGAAGTACTCGTAGACATCAACAAGTTGAAATAGTAGACAACAAGTGTGTGCGTGTGGAACTTTAAGTAGTACAGGCGTGAGTTGAAGTAGTAGACAACAAGTTGAAGTAGTACAGTCGTGAGTAGTTGAAGTAGTTGTAGTACGTACTCGTACTAGCACTTTTACTTGAAAGGAGATGATGAAGGTGTAACTGTTACTTAGTCCCTGATGACTGAGATGACGAGCTTCTCCAGAAGATCTTTGTACCTCTATCCTTGCTAAATAAAGTGTTGCTCCCCAGATTTTAGTGCTGCGTAGACGTTAGACTGTTCGTTTCGATATTGCAAGTCGCTGGAAGCAGGAAAGCCTTCTCTGTAGGCACTGTCCCTTTTACGCAGCAAGCCTTCACTGGAAGACGGCCTTTTTTCACTACAGTAGACTCACGCTGTTCGTCCTTGGTTGCGTCTACTTGCTGTGGCCGTGTGGTCGCCGCTAGATTGCGCAAAACGTACACGCGAGTTTCGAGAGCACGAAAGCCGGTAGTTTCGTGAAGACGACCCTTGCTCGCTATAATCCTTCAAAAACTAAAAAACAGCAGACTTTTCTAGGTCTTCTACATTAGACGCTATACTTTGTATCTTAAGGCATAAATTGTTATCTCTGTGTGCTGACCCTGCGTTTCGTCGTGTACAACAATCTTCAGATCTCTGGGGCAGTCGTACTTCTTGATGAAGGGATTGAGGTCATCAGTATTACCTACAGATAGTAAGTTGTTTCTACAAGTTCCAATTAAAAGCTATTTCAGCCAGGTATTGACTCTTTACGTTGATGTGGGAGGAACAGGAAACACTCGCATATTATCTCATGTTTGAACAACCACAATCTTCCGAAATCATGATGATCATGGACGAGACCGATATAAAAGCACGAAGCAGACAGCAGCAGACCGACACTTTTTGATTTTCAGAAGAAGATTCTCCCCTTTAGAGTAGACTACTTTCAGGACGACCGATAGGAGGATCTTTTGTAGAAGATGCAAGATCTGCCTTTTACAGACTACTTTCAGGACGACCGATAGGAGGATCTTTTGTAGAAGATCGATGCAAGATCTCCCTTTTACAGACTACCTACTTTCAAGACAGGTATCATCTCAGACCGAAGATTCTATTTTATTCAAGGCCGAACAAGTTAAGATGACCATCAACACTATCATAGAGGAAAACGATGAACATCACTCCACATCATACCCAATGTTGAGTGACCAGTTGTTCACACCAGCCAAAGAAAAGTCTGTTTTGCACGATGCAGCTCACCAGCAAAAGTGTTCATGCACCGAAACCTAGGGCACCGGATCGGCAGAAGTTATGATCAGGTCCCTCTTAGAAGCATGCATCCCAATCCCTTTAGACTATGACTCCCTTTAGATTAAATTCAAAAAATATTTGGCAAGATTATGCTACGGATTTGGCGCAAAATGCAGCGCATTCCGTCTAAGGAAAAACGACAAGACACAGTGATCTCAATTCTAACACTCAGAGCCGGCCGCTTCTGAATCGTTGAAGATCTGACTCCAGTCGATGGATCGCGCGCGAGCTTTTGCACCTCCGGAGACCTAGGGCACCGGATCGGCAGAAGTTATGATCAGGTCCCTCCGCGAACCCACAGGACGGTAGCTCCCTCTACATGTACATGCAGCACATTTGCTGGCTGTTCATCTTGCATAAAGTCCGTTTCTGATCATATGCAGCAAGATTTAGTTGACCAACGAAGAAGTTGTGCCGCATCTGTTCCTTCGCAAAATCACTTGCTGCACCCTGGTACTTGCAACGCCCTTCGCTTAGTTGACCTCCACGGACGCCTGGCAGAGCTTGGTGAGCGTGTTGGATGATCAACTACCCCAGGAGGCTACTCTCACTGGTGGCTAACGGCTCATTTTTGTTTCTAGTCCATTAGTAGAGCCTTCCTACACATCGTTTCTATCAGATACAAACTTAGCTTCAGACCTGGGCTTAGACTTAGGACTTTTTGTTAGACTTAGCAGCACGGAGTCACTTACTTCCTTGCACCTGTTGAGTTTCGACTTCCTTTTCTTCCCCTTCGATCCAGTTTTTGAACTATAACACCATGTAGGTGTGGTTCGACGTAGCGCTATGTCGTGCGACATGTCATGTCATGTGTCTCCAATCTGACCTGCCAAATCAGCTTTGAGACCAGACCCCAAGGGATAACCCGGCGATGAGCTAAAGTTTACAAGAACATCTTAGCTATGGAGGAGGCTGGATTTACTCGTCCGTCCTCGCTTTGTGTCATTTCTCTGAGTCTTCATCAGATCTTCTTTGTAAGTAGTTAATATTACGTTGATCGAGTTCTTTCTATAGGCTTTCTTCACCTCTTCTATTTTGTTCTTCTCTTCTTCTTGATCCACCAGCTTGTCGTAGTTCTTGATCACTTTGCGGGCCATCATCTCTGAAAGAGGCGCGATCGATGGACCTACTGTCGTATCTTCTCTGTTGTCCTTACTCTCCTCCGACCACGTACTAAATTCTCCTGCTGCACAAAATACGGCGTTGCACGTCCCCCAACATGTAATTTAGAGCAGTTTATAGAGGTGCCAGATCCGGGATGGGATGGATCGGATGGAACGGAAGATGGACTTTCCACCATTTCAAGTAGGATCGGAAGAATCAGGGGGGTCCATCCGATCCATCCGATCCATCCAAGTCCATCCTACATCCGTTCTATAAACTACTCTAATGTATAATTGTGCATGTTGGCCTCCTTTTGTCTCAACCACTTCCCTTTACCGGCTCGCATGTCCGCCAACGTCGTCACCTTGGCCTCTTCTCCTCCTTCGCTTTCTTGTTCCACACAGCTTTCAGCTAAGGCCATCCTCACTTTGTCCCGTAGCTCCTGCACGTGCATCAAAGACGCATCTCTTTCTGCCGACCCACTACTAGACTGCTTTCTTGCTTGCTTCGTATGAACTGCTGCAGCAGCTCTCGGTTGAGCTGGTAGCGGGGAAGAGGAATCAGGAGCAGCTTGAAAATCGATTAAATCTTCTAAGTAGTAGGATTCACCGAAAGTAGAGGCTAACCTTGATCCTCTACAACCCCTCTTAATTTTCTTATTCGAGGTCTTGTCTTTCAGCATTAATATATCCAGAAACGAGGTCTCTCCTACGCACTAGTCCTAAGTACCTTCTACCTTCTTATTCGCTCCTTCACTACACTAAACTTTCTACTTCCTTCACTACTTTTCGCGCTGACGTTCATTGATTGATTGATTGATGTGCCTGGCAAGAGGTCGTTGTTGGAAGAAATTCACTTACTCTTACTCTCACACTTGTTCTTCTTTTACACATACAGCGCCAGATTGTTTAACATGCCACCAGCCTGCTTGTGATGCGCTTCCAAACACTTTCCCTCAGCAGAAACAGCAGAGGTTCATCTCTACTAGCCCTCGCTACCACGAAGAGTAGCTAGGTTTTCGGACACGAACTTAATGCCAAGAGAAAAACAAGTATTATTTCTCCCCTCTTCACCCTCAATCCCTTAGTCCTTGTCCCTTTTTCAAACGTGTTTAGACCCTTAATATCTATGTTTCTCCTCTACTTAATTATGCACTAAACTCTTCTAGTTCTTTCTACTTTCTTCCCTAAGAACTTTTGACGAGAAAGAGAGTACGTTTGAACCTATGCTTTCTTACTTGTTGTCGGCTTACGGATTTTTCAGCTCAGGCTACGTTCTCCGTGCGTTACTTCTCGCCGCCAGAAGTATACCGAGGTTTAAAGAGGAAACTTCCGCTCCGGCTGATTTCCACCAGCCCAAGCTGCGACGTTTGCCTTCTTTTCTTTGTTTGGCTTTTGACCTTCTAGCTGTTTCTTGTCAGATTTTTAGCTAATTAGCCTTACCGTACTTTTGTTAGAAGACTAAGATACTTCATCTTTCACAACAAATAGTAGCTTTTCTCTTGCACAATGACAACCTTACTCAAACACATTTCGACTTGTTCGCTCCTGAGACGCCATACCTTCTACATGTTAAATCGCATGCATTTTACCTAGTGGTGGTAGTTTTTACCTCGTGGTGGTAGTTTTTACCTCGTGGCGGTAGTTTTTACCTAGTGGTGGTAGTTTTTACCTCGTGGCGGTAGTTTTTACCTAGTGGTGGTAGTTTTTGCCTAGTGGTGGTAATTTTTACCTAGTGGTGGTAGTTTTTACCTAGTGGTGGTAGTTTTTACCTAGTGGTGGTAGTTTTTACCTAGTGGTGGTAGTTTTTACCTAGACCTAGTCAGTGGTTGTAGTTCTAGTTTTTACCTATCAGCTCTTGTTGCCTAGTGGCCCTTGTGACCTAGAAGCTTTACTTATATGATCGAAGACCTAGAATAGGCGAGCGGTTGAATAGGAGAAATCCTATTCTCCTGATGACGCCTACAGAATGGGCCGATCAACATCAGAGCTTTCGAGTTTTTCGTGTTCGTCTTTTTGCCACCCATTAAGAAGTTCCTTGCTCCATCGCGCAAGCACCTCTCTAGTGCTAGCAACCATTTGTGCCGGCTGTAGTGGTTTCGAGATTTGAAGCTTAGCGTGGACGAATTTTGCCAATATGCCAATGCCATCATCATCATCATCATCCCCTAGAGGCGGGACCGGTGGACTCTCGGCAGCGGCAAACTCTTTTAGCAGGCTGAGTAGCGCCTGTTCGATCAGCCGCGCCAACAGGAGCAGTGTCTCCCCGTTTCGAAAAATAACCATGTTCAGCTGCTCTTTTGAAAGTTGTACATGCTCCGAATCTTCCGAGTCTCCTCCTGCTTGTGGTATCCTCCGAACCTTCCGAGTGATTCCCGCGATTTCATCTCGCGGTTTCATCTCTGTAAGGCTCAGCGTGCTTTCATACGTAGTTTCTTCAATTTTTACCGTGCTGGTGCCTGCTCTTGACTTTTAGAGCTAGATAGATAGATAGATAGATAGATGTACCCACTCACGGGGTGTAAGATCTTTTAATTAGAGGTCCAATTGATTCATTTACTGCGTGCATTTCTTGCGATCGTCCATAGAAGGAAATTCCTTGTAGAATAATGAGTTGTACTCATAGAAACAGGGCGAAATGCCTTGTAGAAAAAGAAATGGTTGAGGTGTATCTATTGAGGCACCTTAATGCTTGATCTCCTTTTTGCTCTTGATTCTCCAACTTTCCTTCTTCATGATGAGGTCCCGAAAATTACGTTCCAATGGGATTGTTGTTTCACCATCTTCAACGCCGAAAAGTAACCGCTCATGCCATTCTGCGTTTGAGATCGCCTTCACTTTCTCCAACGTGCGGAATTCATTCTTGTTGTTAGCCATAACCAGAAGGTTTTCCAATATAGTTGCAATCACAACTTCAATCTGCGCTACGCCGCTGGTCTTGCTCGAGAAATTAGACATGATGTTGTCTCTCGACGAGAACGACGGTGAACGATTATGATAATAATAGCATGCTCAACTTTATGAAAGAAAAAAGCGCACTCACACTCAAAAAAAGTGGCTATTTTCCTACTTAAATCCTAGCCAATTCCTTGAGTGTGAGTGCACTTTTTCGTTTCATACACTTGATCTTGAGGTGAAATATTATGATACGGGTGGAGCCAAGCTGCTAACTAGGAAGATCTTTCAGTGCCTTTTGTTGGCCTGAGATAAGTGGCGCACAGGCCTACAGCTATAACTCACTAGCGCGCTGTTTCGTTCATTTAAGTAGCCTTGTTTCTTGTTCCTTTCTTGCATCTGAATTCTATATGGGAACAAGTAGAAGACAGAAGAGAGACCACCACCATGCTATGGTATATATTCCAAGGAAAATAATTCCTATTGTTCCGAGAAAATTGTATATAAAAAGAGCCGACCCCCATAATGAAATGTGCGGGCAAGAGTGCTTTCAGCTGTTTCAGCTCTACTGGTGAGAAAACAGTTCTCAGTATGGTCTCCCTTTCGATAATCGTGGTAGTATTTTCTTCCATACCAAGAAGCTGCGCAGCGACGCGCGCGGGAACCAAAGGCTCCAACGGGTCTCGAACCACGCTCCTGGTGCCACGGTTCAAATTCTCTATGAACGAAGGGGAAATCATTACTCCTTCATTGATTCTACCTAAGGTGAATGAATGAACGAATGTGCCTAGCGCGAGGTAGTGCAGGTGCTTTTTAAGGAAATAAGCGTCGATATAAAGGTACAACGGGATAGGGGATACATAACAAGTTGTTCAAAGCTGAGTCACTCAAGACTAAGTAAGCATCACCGTGAGTGAGCAAAGTGGTTTTGTTCTTGAGAATCGATATTATAATTAGCAGGAGTAGCGGCCATAGTACCATTTATTGAGAACAAGAAGAAGTAACCATTTTACTAGTACGACTAACTAATACAACTAATACTAAGCTTCGTATAATACAAATAATTAGAAGAAAGTTTCAACATATAATACATAATATTATAAGAGATCGACGATGAAACCATGATTATCCTTTTTTTCATATCTTCCTCCATCTGTTTATAGAATCTGACAACTTCCAATCTCCTGCACACATCGCAAATGCCCCTTTGGCAGTTTCCGCACATCATCTTCCACTGTCGAAACAAGTGCGCACACGGTAAACATTCCATCTGGATGATAGAAGATTTGAGCAAATTCCTTAAACTACGAGTGCGCAACTGGTCTAGAAAGTAAGAAGCTTCCGAAAACGTTTCAGCGGCTCTTCCGTCTGTTTTTACACCAAAACGGATTGACGCAGCGCAACAAATTAAGGGGCCCCAACGCACATAGCGACTTGCAAATGCCTACTATCTAGAAATAGCAAAGTAAATAACTTCAGAACTCGATAGAGCACAAGACCTACTGCGCCCGCAAAAAAGAGATAGACAGATAGATAGATAGAAGATAGACAGGATAGATAGAGAGATAGATAGATAGAGAGGTAGGTACATAGATGGACAGAGAGCCACAGTCTGCTATTCGTGTCCTGGCTTCATTTAATATTTGCGTCAGAATACTAGCGTGTCCTAACTTCATTATCATGTAAGAGTTGTACAATATGCATATGATTATTAGAGAGCAACTGGAACTTGGAAACTTCTTAAAGAGAAAGCTCCTACCAGACGAGATGCAAGGAAGAGGCTCTAGTAAGTAATTACCCCGAAAAGGTCACCACGTGAAGCCGACCGTGAAGCGTCTTCGAGCTGGGCATCAAATACTGCTTGCGGGTGTTTTTTTGGGAAGGCAAGATGGGCCACCATGGGTTTCTTCGCGTCGATACCAGTCGGTCCCTTCGATTTGACGCGCATGCTTTTCCGCACCGCTTCCGACAGAAACTGCCACGTGTCAGTGCGTTCGTTTTCGCCGAAATTTCGGTACCTCCCAAGAACAACGTCGTCGAGATTCTTCTTAAAAGATGCCGTTTGTTCGACCTCACGTCCGTGAGAACCTATGAGAAAACATTTGGTTTGTTCCGCACTCCACAGAGAGCAGAATTAGAACTCAACACGAAGATATTCGTTTTCGTTCGACTATCAATATTCTTCTTTCATATTAAAAGCCTCCTCCTAACCAGCGCAAGAAGAAGCGCGGCCGCTACAACTACTGTAGAAACCGTGGGGCGCCCTCACAACTTCAACAGCAAAGAAATTCGTAGAACTCAAAGAAGACTCAGGGAAGTCATAGGCCCAATCCGAACCGACTAACATCATCATCATCATTAAAAGTCTCAGAATTTTTCCCTTGTTAAGAGGAAAAAATTTTGCAAGAATAAGCTCTGTCTATCGTTATATATAAGGTCCTTAACAGAAATCGTCTCGCATGAGCAAGGATCCCTCCTCTGCTATTCTAGACCAGATTTCGGTCGGGAACGGCGGATGAATCACGCCGCGCTCTTTCTCAGAAAGCGCGAAAAGGTCCTCGTTTTGGGCGACCATGACGTCGTAGAAAATCTCACTCGTGTGGGACAAAATACCCCACAAGAACTCGACAAAGGTATCGCGCTCCCCAAGCTTGGCGAGACGAAGGCGCGCCTCCTTGGGCCGATCATTGGCTCCCGGCGTCGACCCCTCCTGTACAAATAAAAATAGCGGCGGATTTTCGTCCTCGTTGTTGTTGTAGCGCTTCAAAAATGCTGGACCTGGAACGCGAATTCTAGCTGGATCTCGAGCATCCTCCTTCCCCTCCACCGCGATAAAAATCTTCTTCAGCAGGCCTTGTTTTCGTTCCAACTTTGAGCCCGACGACGCAGGTTTGTTGAGGGACGACGCGGCAGGAGAGGCCTCTCGTCCCTGTTGTGCCTGTAGAAATGGTAGTTCTTGTGCTTGTCGTAGTTGTCGTCCACGTTGCTGCAATAAAATTTCGCTCACTGGCTTTTCTCCGCCTGTAACAAAGAACCCTCGCACAAAACTGTCGCAGCCAACTGGATTTCTCACCAGAATCGACACGAGCTGTCTCAGCGCGCTCACCACGTCCTTCATCAAGAAGTCTTCATTGCCATCGTCCACGCTTGTTGAGATGAGGATCAGTTTTAGTACTTCAGCCAGGTAGTCGCGGAAAAACAGCCCAGACGCTGGGGCGCTATCCACATTAAAGGTAGTTTTTCACTATGCTTGGTTGAGTGAGTTCCCCTTTTTCCCCATTAGTTTCCCCTTTAGTTTAAGGGGGGCCCCACATCAACTCAGCATGCTTTTAATTCACATGACATAGTGCACTATGATATTAAAAATGATAAACTAGCCTTAGCACAAAAAATCTTTTTCGGCGTGCTCCTGCAGTCGACAGCTGGAGCATGCATGTGTTCCAGTCCATCCAAGAGGCTTCGTATGTCCATCTCCAAAAGGCTTCGGGTTCCAGTCCATCCAACAGAAATTTTCCGCACCCCCGGAACAAAGGGGTTCTTTTCGTATAGATTGTAGATTGCTCTTCCCAAATCTTCAGGGGTTGCAGATGCGGCGTCGCACCCGGTGCCGGTGGCATTGTCAGCGCAATCTGGACGCCCCCCCTTCGCCCGTCGTCCTCGTCCGAATGCGGCCGAACAGTACCCAGGATTATTGTCGATTTCGCGAATGACTTTCTCTTGCAAAAGACTCTCTCGCTGCTCTGCGCCTCCGTTGGCCAGATTCTTTTCCTCGAAGTACGGCAGAGCAGTCATGCAATGGCCTCCGCAGCTCTCGCAGGATCCGACGGGCCATGGGCTTTTACAGTAAAACGAGGCTGCAGAAGATGAAGCATGTACGGACTTCGACGTGCGCATTGCATGTAATCCGGCGTCCCTCAATTCCGCATCTCGCTTTTTCATCTTCTCGCGTTCAGAAAGCTCTGGCCTTAATCCGCTGAGCGCGCGCTCGCGCACGAATTCCCTTTTGTTCGCTGCCGAAGCAACAGTCCCGTTTGTCACGTGAATGGTCACGCGCAAGTCACTGACACCATGTCGCAAAATTTGTTGCATCACCGCTTGCGCATTTTCGTGTTGCCAAGTGTTTCCTGGATACGATGAAAAGATTACTCGACTCCTGTCGTAAGCGTGCAGCAACACTGAGCGACGACGGCGCCTCTTCGTTCCACCACCACCCGCTTGTTCATCTTCTGCCATCTTCGTTCCACGACCGCCAGCTTGATCATCTTCTTAGAAACATCCAGCCACGTGAATCCCGAAGGCAGCAACTTCGCGGAAAATTTCCAGAAACTTCGCTACTTTTGTGACTTTTCGGAAGTTTCTGGGAAGATTCCGAGGCCATTGCTAGCGAGAAGACGGGATAGATTCATCCGGGAAGATTCTTGGAAGATTCCGGGAAGTTTCTCCCTTCTTAGTATTCACGTGGATCCATGTACATAATCTTCTGCCATCTTCGTTCCACGACCGCCAGCTTGATCCAGCACTTTGCTCGTTTCATCGTCCGGGAGAAAGAGGTGGAGCTCAAAAGTCAAGGAATTTGCGTAAGTAACAACAAACTCTCCATCATTAGAGGAGCTTTCTTCAAAGCATAACTTCTCAGGAAGATTCAGTTCATTACTCCACCTTTTTAGTAATATTCTCAAATCCATAAATTGAAATTTAAATATGGTCTAGTACTCTGTATTCTCATAAATATGGCCTTTTCATGAAAGAATCGGTTGAGTTTAGTACTTCTATGCTCGAGGACTGGAGGTCGTAACAGGTTGATGATAGAAGATACACTTCAAGAAATAAATCCTACTTCAATTAAGACGCAGACGAAAACTTCTTCTGTTGACGAGCACAGAATACAACATTGAGAAAACTAGTACATCGTGAAGTTGTAGAGCCAAACCGTATAATGTGAAGACAATGAAATTGTGGGCCTTTGCCTTAGCGTCAAGTCGTTCCTCATTACAGTGTTCGCCGATTTCGAGCAAGGGCGTGTCGCTGCGCGGTGTCTTGTCGCCTTCGGTGCCATCGACCGAATGCATCTTCCAGCGAACGTCCCCACGTGCGAGGTTAATCGTTAGAGGAATTTTCTCCAACAAACATTTTTTTTTTTCTCATATTCTGAAGTAGAATGTGACTTCTTATTTCTTTGTGGGAAACGATCCTCCCTTATCCTTTCTTGTTCTTTTATGAGTCCTCAGGGAGATAGATATTTTCAATCATGAAGGATGCAATCTGGAAATCTTCCTTAAAATGAAGTTATTGTGCAGGTTAAACAGGTGCTCCTGCGAGTCATTGTCGAGCGTGGTGTCGTGGTCATCTTCGCCTGCGTTCTTCGTATCTATCTTTTAGACTTAGGAGCCCTTATTTTCGATCTGGATGTTGATGACTTATTTACTAAACAACAACAAAAATACTTGTTATTGTTTTACAACTTTAAATCTCTTTGAAACTAGAAACATGAAACGGACAACATAGACAGAAGTCGGCCTTAAGGTGAGCTATTGACATCAACCGGGTACTCTGATTCATTGCCACTGTCGTTTGAGACAAGGTCCGAGGCACACAGCTCAATTTCCTCCCAGCATTCATCGCACTCGCACTCATCCGCGCACGGTGGTAGGGAACTGTCGGAATTGTCGCCAAAAGTCGTGTCTTCAACCCTTAGTTGTTAGATGAGTTTAAAGTAAGCAGGAGGACCTTAGAAAGTGCTGGCCTAACAGGACCTTAGATAAAAAAGTAAGCCGGACGAGGACCTTAGAGAGAGAGAAGGACCTTAGATACTAGTCCAATATATAATATGATCAAGAAGTTAGCTCATGGAAAAGGAGGACAAAGAAGACGAAAAAGACTTTTAAACTTTTGAAAATGACTGGCAAGCCTGAGAAAAGAGCCGGGAATTACGAGCTTGAGTCGACCATTTGAAATAACAGCATGATGAAAATTTAAGGTGTCACAACATCCAAACCGATGACACAGGAGAGCCAACTACGGGCCAGGCCTAGTCTAATTAATTCCCTCGAACCGGAAACGTCTACAATGCTCTCCAGTTTGTTTTTACACCGGAACGGAAGGGCCCATACGCTCATACGAGATGACTAAAGTGCTTAAGAAATAGGCTACGCATCCACCACATGAAGGCCACAAGTCACTGAATTGGCCACGACGTAGTTTGGTTTGTACTACAAGTACCTGCCCCAAACTACACCCGCCAACGCATGCGTTTGGTTTGTGCACATACCCGCCCCAAACAGCACGATAAAAATTGCGACACTCCACTGAAAGGCCTGAAGATGGTTCGGTCTAACCTGTAATCAATTAGGTAAGCTTAAGATGTCGAAGCTACCTTTTGAAATATTAAATGAATTATCCTGACCTGAGCCTTAACTACTTGATGCTTTTGAAGCATCATTTTGCATCCTCAAGGCTTCGCGGGTCCAAGTCTGCATCTCGCGTTTGAGTTCGCGACGCCGCTTCTGCCATTGCATGAGCTCGACGGGAGGCTTCTTGCGTCGTAGATTCTTTGTGTACTTCCTTCCCCAGCCAGGCGGATAGCTCGGAAGCTGAAATAGCTCTTCCACACTGTTTGGTTCTTGCTTTAGAGGTTAATAAAAGTACGGGCGCGTTACATATATGCACCGCCCACGAACCCCCGGCGTGTACAACACACGCCAAAGCAAGGCGGAAGGGTCTTGCAAATTCTACGAGCTACATTATAGACTTACAGCCTACCGGCATGGTGCTACGAATTGCGTGAAGAAGGAGTAACCAACGAGGTACGGCGGAAACAAAATAGATCAGTTACGCTTACGCGCTAGTGCTACAAGCTGCCACGCTTTACACAGGCGGAAGCACTGGCAAAGTGCTACGCATTTGCCTTTGAGCTGGTAGCTGCAGCTCGCTGCCCAAATTGGAAGGCCTTACCCTTTGAACCAGCTCAGGCCCCCTAGCCCTACCCAAATTGCGCCACTCTAACCTAAGGGATTGCTGCCCGCTACTTTTGAGCTGCTTGAAAGGTTCTACCCTTTGACAAGCTGACTCAGGTCCCCGCTCCCAATTGGCGCAGCTTTTTGCGAATGCTTTCTACTTTTGACCCGCTTGGAAGGCAAAGTCCGACTTTTTGGGGAGCTGACTCAGGTCCCCCATCCAAATGACGTTGCTTTTTTTCTGAGATTGCTGCCCACTTTTGGCCCGCTTGGATGGCCTGACGCTTACCCTTTGACGAGGCGGCTCAGATCTTCGACCCAAATGGCAAACCTTTGCGAGGTTGCTGCCTACTTTGTTTGCAGCGGCTGTCGTGGAAAGTCTTGCCCCTTTGGCTGACCTGACTCAGGTCGCCGATCCAAATGGGCCAGCTTCAGGAGGTTGCTGCCGGCTTTTGAGCTGCTTGCGACCGAGCCCTTGCCCTTTGGGCTGGCTCAGATCTCTCGTAGACATGGCGCCGCTTTATGGGGTCACCCAAATGCATGGCACACCTTTGGGAAGTTGCTGGCTACTTTTGGCCCACTTAGATGGTCCAGCCCCTTGGCGTGACTTGGATCTCATCTTACCCCAAAAGCGCAGCGCCATGCTGGAGCTGCTGTCTACTTTTGACCTGCTCAGAAGGACTTACTCTTTGAGCTGACACAGGTCACCGATCCAAATGGCGCAACTCTATGTATGAAGCTGCCGTCTACTTTTGGCCGCCTGCTAGCTTGGGAGGCTCGGCCCTTGCTGTTGCTTTGAGCTGGCTTAGGTCTCCTACCCGAATGGCGCAGCTTGTTCTTGTTGGTGCACGCAGCTGCTGTTCACTTTTGAACCGTTTCGATTACCCTTTGCGGAGCTAGCTCAGCCTTCCGCTTGCCCGCCGATGATCCAAATGGCGCAGCTTCATGAGATTGCTGCCCCTTTTTGACCCGGTTGGAAGGCTTTGCCCATTGAGCTGGCTCAGATCTCCCACCCACATGGCGCAGCTTTATGCGGTTGCAGCCTAGCAGCTACGCCGGACCCGTTTCTTTGGAAGGCCTTGCCCTTTGAGCTGGGGCAAATCTCTTACCCAGATGGCACAAGTGAAGCAGTTACGTGCTACACGCGGGCGCGTCCTGCGTATACACTGGAAGCGCCTGGGCTTAAAAAGGCACGCCTAGTAGGAGCAAGCAAGTGAAGCCCAACACGCTTGGCAAGCAAGCTACACCAAGCACGTGCCTAACTACTCGCGGACTATGCCTAGCAAGCAAGAGAAGGCGCGGACACTTATCGCGTCGGCGAGGCTCAAGTCAACAAGCAATAGCAAGCTACGCTGAGCGAGCATACCGCGCAAGCGTGTGGCGTTCGTTTAGCAACGCAAGTAGCAAGTAAGCTACACCGGGCAAACAAGCTGCGCCAAACACGCAAGACGCGCCTAGCAAGCGGACTAAGCTTAGCCGGCTCGCAATGCTTGAGAAGCGAGCAATTCTCAGCGCAAAAGCTACGCCCAGCGCGCAAGCTGAGCGTATGGCAAGGAAGCTATACATAGCCATTAGCGCGCAAGCTATGCTAAGTGAGCAGCCTATGCCGCTCAGGCGCGCTATGCTCAGCAAGCACGCTATGCCCCGCAAGCCGGCTACGCTGAGCATGCGCCCTACGTTGAGCAGGCGCGCCAAGCTTTGCAAGCAGGCTGCTCTCGGCAGGCAGCTTCTGCTACGCTTAGCGGGCGGAATGAATAATAATACGAAGCCCAGCAAGCAAGATAAGGCTAGCCTTAGCAAGCAAGCCATGCCCAGCAAGCGCGCAAGCTTTGCCAAGGAAGCAGGCAACCCATGCGCAGCAGGCACTGCCCAGACACAGGACAGCACCTACCGCCAAAAAGCTTAGCAGGAGCAAGACCATGCAAAAAACGCACGCAAAGCCATGGCATTTGCACGGCGTGAGACGGACACATCTAGCACGTACATCTTTCCCATGATTTCAGTACATCCCAAAAAAAAAGTATGGAATTTCGCACCAGGCCCATTATGAACCGCCCCGGTGTAGGCACATGCTGAGAGTACACCCTCCCCATGATTTGCCTCCGCACAAGATAAATGCCGCGCGATATATATCTCAGAGGTATACATCTAGCCCGTACATCTTTGCCGCGATTTCGTACAGCGGCTGCTCCTTTTTAGGTCTCAAGTTAAAGTTTAGTTTTGATTTATAGCATAGATAGTTATAGTATAACTACAACACTTCCCTCAGATGGACCAGCATGATCTTCCCTGGCTTCGCTTCTACACCTAGACAAAGAGCCAAGGATGGAGGTGGTGCGGGATGCGGATGTATAATTCGAAAAACTGAATAAATAACCGAGTACTAAAGTGCTATCCTCGAATTTACTTGCTTATTCCAAGATTTCGAATAATTGATTCGAAAGCCCATAATTTCCATTTTCCAGCGGAAGGAAGCAGGCCCCCTGTGGGCTCAACGCAGTGCGTACTCCAGAACTCTTGAAAAATAGCAAACCCATTGTTCACGGACATCTTCGAAATCGAAGAAAGCTTACCTTTCAATGTTTCACGTCGCGCGCGGCGCTGCGCGGCTTGGTCGGATGCATGTGCGAAAGTTCGCCGATCATAAAGGATGTGCTCCAACCAAGCGTATTTTCCATTACTCACCTCGCATCGGTATCTGACAGCACGAGAATCGTCGTCCTGAATATGTTTAAGTTTTTCCACTTTCTCCACTTGCAGACCTGTACCCAGCGCTGCTGCCGGTCGGACAGTTTAGAGGCTCTTGTGCTTGATGATGATATGCCCAGTCGCGGCGAGACACTTGTATCTTCTACAGAACATCTCTCTGATAGAAGAACATCTCTCTCTTTCAGCTCATTTTTTAGTAGATGAAAGAACTCGCTTAAAAATAAGAATGGGGTAAAATAAGATGGGCTGTTGACGTAGTTTCAGTAGAAAGATGGGCTGTTGACCTGTCGAAATCCGCTCATTTACTTAGAAAGAACTACTTAGCTCAAAGATGGGGTAAATGTAAAAGATGGGCAGCTGTTGTCGATGTGGGAGTATTGTCGTGATAAGCAGTAGTTGTATGAGAAATTTAATGAAAAAGGATCCTTAACCAGTTACTCCAACGGGTCTGCTTCTAATTCTGCCGCGAGGGTCCCGCAGACGGTAGAATCCGTGCGCGGAGCTGGTCACATGCCTTGCAAACAGGTACCAAAGCTCGGCCCCCGTTTTTCCCTCCAGTTGGCCCAGTATTAAAGGTCGACACTCATCAGCCACTGATCACTCTGAAGGAACGAGACCCCCTACAAATCTCTCGCCTTGTTTTCCCTTCGTTTTCCCCTGTTCTCTCACGGGAGCCCCTCTTCGATCTCAGTGACCAACCTCAGTGGCCAATGAAAGTTGAGCCTTAACAGTAGCAAGTCTGCCCTCCCCATGTTTAAAGCATCCTGTGGCATGAGAGAAACAGCTTGGTGCCTCAGGTTTTTAGAGCTTTTCCTGGTTCCATTTAAAGAAGATCAAAATCGAAATGTAGAAGACTATAGTACCTTTGAAGATGTGCTGATATAGCATATAGTTGTAGGTACCTACGGCTTTATATTCTCTCTCTAAAAATGTCTTCATCCTCATCGTCTACCCTCATCTACTTTTTTTTTTGGATATATTAATTTATCGTTATATGTTTCACTTCCTTGGAATATTGTGAAATATATTATACTTAATATACAACTGTACTACAGCAAAAAAATGGTTGATCATGTCATCTATCTGAGCAGTAGTAGATACAATTGTTCCCAAGAAACGTATGAGGGCCTTAAGATCCGTAGCATTCATAAGATCCATAGAATCCACGTTTTGCACGACGTATCCCCGAGGCCAGATTACCAGAGGTCGACCGTTGGCAATCCCTTCTTGTGGAGAGCCTGCGAGCAACGGACCGCCAAACTGCTGCTGCTCTTCGAGTTTGGAGCAGGCATTAGAAAATGAAAAAATTCCAAAAAGACTCGACGAATCTATTTCTTTAACATACAAATAGCTATATTTATCTAATTACATACAATCTAGATCCATCGACGAAAACGTAGTTAGTAATAGGAAATTAATAGATGAACTACATGAAAAGGCGTGTGCTGGCAGTAAAACAAGAACAGTACTATGCACTACTTCTTGCTCACAACAAGGTAGTATTAAACAGATGCTATAATATATCAAACAAAGAAGTGTTTCTGTTTTTCGTTTTCCCTGTGAAAAATTCCTGTCAAGAGTGGACCAAGTGGGTTAGATTATCTCGAGCGGACAACTGTAAGCACGAGCAAGTGAAACGTAACGCCTTGATAATCTATCTGATACTGATAGTGGACTATGAACGAACATCCGCCCAAAAGCGGAGTCTTCAAGATTCAGCTAAATCCATCAACAGAACCAGCTAACTCAGCTAAAAGAGCCCGAAAATGGCCAACAGAGCCAGCTAATTCGGGTTCTGCTGATGGATTTAGCTGGATCCAGAAGGTTCCTCTTTTGGGAGAATGTTCGCTCTTATAGTGGACTGTGACTAATTTAAAGCGGGCCTTAACATCTGGAGGTGGGTCGCCAATTGGATTCGACTCGCCCAAACCTTTATGAAAGAGGAAGCGTAAGGGAGAGGCGGCCGCCTGTTGCCTTTCAGCACCAGGAGAAACGTGAAAATGAGAGGAATAAGAACAAGGATGTTCTTGTTGCTGCTGTTTTCCTTGTTCTTGAGCGAACAATCCTTCCTGCAATCCTTGTTGTTCCTGGTGTCGGACACCTAAGTGAGTCCGTTCTCCGAGTTGTTCCTGCGCAGATCGAGGATCCTGCTGGCCCGCATGCAACATCTGTTCAGCTCCGAGTTGTTCGTCTCCTTCTGCAGCAGGCATGAGTGTATGAGGTCCACCTTGTTCGTTTTCAACATGCATCTCCGGATCGTCTGCCCATCTTTTGTGCTGCGCAAATCCATCCTGCAGGCCCGCTTCTCGTCCACCTTGTTCGTGTTCAACAACAGGCATCTTCGGATCATCTGCCAAAAAACGCCGTGCACCCTCTGCCACAGCCAGCAGCCCGAACCAAGTACAAAGGGAGGTTCCAATATTAAACTTCATTTTGCGAAAATAGGGGTTCATCCAAACAAGAAACAACTTCGTTGGATAGGAAAGGATAGGATAGGATACGAAGCAGTTTCTTTATAGCTTAGCTCTTCTTTCAGGCACCAGCAAGGAAGTTACTAGCGCCAAATTTTACGAAGTAGCGAAAACAGTGGCACGCTTCAAGCGCAGCCGTTCGATATATCACGGCAATAGCGTCATTAGGTTTTTGTTGTAGTTTGCAATGTGTCAAATGGACGGCCACTGACAAGGTCCCTGATGTAGTTGGTTTCTGCTCCTGATGATGTTCTTCCACTTCCTTCTGTGCTTGTCAGTCTATGACCTTACTGGTCCTTTAGTAACTTACTTCAGTGCTGTACTATGCTGATCATGATGGTGGTGATGGTTATCTATCATTATGATCCTAGTGCTGTTGATTGTGATCAGCGATCTACTTAGTTCCTTGTTGGTGATCGTTCTGTTGTTGTTGTTGATCTTAAAGATCATGCTGCTGGTGCTGATCTTGATCATCTTGGTAGTTCTCTTGTTACTTTTGTCGTGCGTTTGTTGTATTCGGGATCTGGGTATTGACACAAATTAATACACAAAGGGGCGGCTTCTTTCAATCAAAAAAAGGTCAAAAGCTTTCAAAACGCATGAAAATTGTGTTCCCGAAGTAGAAGATTAAGTACTTTTTGTAACGAAGATTTACATTGGAGCAATTGCACTAGTCGTGATATGGAAAAGAATCGCGTTTTTTTCTAGCTCTGATGTCTTGGGAGACGTAATTTTACATGCTTTCCAGTCTTCAAGAAGCCGAAAGGTTGGGTCTCGACCACCAAGACCATGTCGACGTTACAACTTACTGAAATAAATATCAGTACTATGTACTACTTGAGGTAACAAAGTAAAAAACTTAAAGTAAACTTAAATATATCAATATCTATCGGTGATCAAGAACGTCAAAGCTTACAGGTTTTTTCCAGTTTTTCGCCAGACTTTTGTAAGTTTTTCTTTCTCATCTAAACTTTTTGAAGAAGTTGGTTCTGCTTGAAGGATAGGATAGGAGGAGGCTCACTTATGACAGGGTGAGCGTATAGGCTGGATGTGCCATCAAATGAGCCGACACATGCGAGAGCTGCATGTCATGACCGACGCATCTACCGGCTATTCGCATAGCCTTTCCTTTTCATCTTCAATCCGTGACATTCTTCTATACGGGTGTGCTCAGTATTTTCATTCGAATTTATCCTTTTGCGCTCTGATCCTTTCTCTCAGCACTATGACTTTGGTGTTGTTCAGCCGAACCGAAATTGCAGGAACTAACATCATCACAAGATCACCTTTTTTTTTTAGATTGGATCGCCCTGTATCTCGCCCGCGCTTTCGAGATGAGGGTGATGTAAGATTTTTTCCGAAATTTTGAGACGGATCTTGACTTCCTTCAGAGGACTTCAGCTCTGCTTTCTTGGTTTATTTGTTCCTAGTTCTACTCCTTCTTGCATGCAATGATGCAACCCTTCAGGGAGCCACACTTCTTTTAAGCCACACATGTGAGTCGTCACTCGGTCACATGTCAGATCACTACACAATGAATCAGTAATATCCGAGAATTATCAATCTTGAGAAGGAGCCTATTAACATCTCAGGGCAATAAGTTTACGTTGCGGTTGCCTCATACGATTAGATTAAAAATTCTAATCAATCATACTAAGAATCTTCATACTAAGAGTGGTTTGCGTCATCCTCGTGCTGTGACTAATATCGCTTGTTCTAGTATCCATTTACTAGTCGACGCTGTCCTGTACAGTAAGTAAAAATTCCCTGACAAACGTCGTCAGAGTTATGCGGTAGCATAGTATTCCAAAATCACTCATCGACAGGATTGCTAAGCTTTGACATGACCTTAGTACTTCTAAGGATCCCTGCGCCACATATGCACAATATCAGGCCCAAATAGGCAAAAATCATCGGAGCCACACTCACAATAGTCTGAAAAAGAAAGTCGCGTTTTACGATGCTCTGAAACGATTGCTCTGTTTTCTCCAGTCCTTAGAAGACCTTTTTACAAAGTACGTTCATCTTGGACTTGGAGCGGCGCATCTTTTTTAATAACCATTTCGTGTTGATTCTGTTTTTCCCTTAAAAGTAGGTACAAGAACTTCATCAAATAAGATGCCTGCTCGTAAGATGAACATACTTACAGCCCCATGATGCTGTTAGAAGTCGCTTCATCGGTTCGGACTATAATAGTACGACAAGATAAGCCATAAAGTCGTTTTGTGCGCTCGTCGGCGGTCTCTGGGAGTTCTGCAGCAGTCGGCGGTCCTAATGGCGCACCTGCTCCATTAGAAGAGGACTCCTCAGTTGTTGTCCTGCGCTTTGCGACGCCGACAACTGGGAAATGGTCAGAAATCACAGCGAGACGGCCAGTCGCATCCACCATGTCGATCCAGGGAACGTAGGATCGTACTGTGCTAGAGTTAGAGGAAGATAGCGTTTTTCACTAGAAATCTTCAGTGAAGAATTCTACTGCATGCTATTGATGTCCCTGTTGTCACCTTTCATAGTGACCGTAGAGACGTGGTCTGACAGTATTTCTGTGATACTACTATAGAGACTATAAATCTATCAAAAATTTAGAAATCTTCTTCTTCAATCTTCAGTGATTAATAGTATTAATCTTCATGTTATGAGTCTAAAACTCAAGTAAATGCTGTTGCACGGGATAAGCCTAGGTTTGCTGAGGTGAATCTAAAACAAGTAAATTAAAAGGAAGTCCCTAGTGCCTTTGATGTGATGAGTGCTGAATTCCTTTGATGTTAATATGAGTGAGTCATAACATCTTTGGTGATCAATTCCAATCCCGAGTCCCAATATTTGATAAGATTAAGACCCCACCATTCTTGAGACCTTGTTCTCACTGAAATATATCGAAAGTAGAATACTTATCCGCTTTCGTCCGTAATGTGGTATGCTCGTGAGCTTTGGGGAGGTCCAGCTGTGTCAGTCTCGTCAGTGCCGCCTGCTTCTTCAGTATCAGCACCACCCAAGAACATGTCTGATTAGAGGTCAAGAAAGCATTTCACAGTGAATCTTCTCGCCTTCTTCCCTTCATTTCTTCAGGATCAGTGTCTTTGGTTCAACTGTTTTTGTGGGAAATTTTTGGCATCGAGCCTTAACCTGAGTAATGTGGCCATGGGAAAACCGCGACTTGATCAAAATCCGTCATTTCTAGAGGATTCATCTGCATCGAATCTGCCTCCGTCAGTGAGGCAGTGCTTCCAGTCGGCGAGCACACCCGCTCTTTGTTCAGTTCCCATTTTTCAACGTCTGCTAAGGTGTAAATTAGAAGAAAGCAAACTTTGCTTAGAATCGTAATTAATAGGATCGATTAGACTTTGAATTCTGACTACGAAACAAGCTGTGAAGCTCCTGTGAGAGGACACAAATCATGAGTAAATCTTCGACGGAGTCGAAGTATCAGGTATTAAGCCATAAGTTTAGAGGATACAGCTTTGGCGCTCCTCTTGTTCTTGCATCTTCTATCCTTGCTTGTCCACCTTGTTGTTCTCCCGACGTAGTAGATGACGAGGCCGTGGAGGTGGACAGGAATGCAGATGTAGGAGTTCTTGAGGAGCTAGTCATCGCAGGTGAAGATGTATAGGAGGACAAGAATGAAGGTGCCTTCATTGAAGTTGTCGAAGTCGAGACAATGTTGACAAAGGATGACGTCGAAGATGACGACGTCGACGATTTCTGCGTTGAAGCAAGAACTCGATCGAAGTAAGTTCCTCCTTGTTTCCTGCTCTCCAGGTTCTGACTGTCCTCCAGGTTTGAACGACGCCACTGATTGAGAACAATGTCGATAGTGGAATGTCATCCACCCAGCCTCAACATAGCTTCCGCACTCATGAACGAGGACATTCCCGCCTTTCCTTCGTTCTCAATAAGTGGCATGATCATACAACCTTCTTCTGGTAGTAGTTTTGGTCCCCCAAAATAGCTTCAGGAACGCACTCCTGAGACAGCAACGGGTTTGATCCGAAGATTTGTCGTTGCAATTCGTCTCCATATAGTCCCCTTGGCATGCCTGTCATAGCTCGCATGGCATCTGCGCCGTCCACATACGAATAATACCCTGAAAACTTTTCAGGAGCTTTCTCTCCTAGCTTGTTCTCTACAACTAGTTTAAGTTTGTTCTCGTCTAGTTTGTTCGTGTTCCCTACTCGTTTGTTCTCTACTAGTTTGTTCTCGTCTAGTTTGTTCTCGTCTAGTTTGTTCTCTACTCGTTTGCTGCTGTTTTCATCTTGAAGTAGAAGTTCTGCAGACGCTTGGGAACCCGAAGGCAATGGATGGAGGATTTTAGCGCCTCTGTCTGCATGGTAGAAATTGATTCGGTGGAAGTTGAGATCGCCCGCAATCAGATTAGTGAGAAACTAGTCAGAATCTTAGTAGACAGGAGGAGAAATCCACGACCTTATTTTTTATGGTTCTAATCTTCGTTTTTCTTTCGGACTTCTACTTTTTTAGACTTAATCAGAACGTGGAGGCCTTAATAAGAACGTGAAGGCCCTTAGCCCTGCTTTCTGGGTACTGTTTTCCCACTGCGAGTGCCAAGCGGTTGACGAATGCGGCTACCTCGCTATATTGGTGCACTAGAATCGGGTACTGGTTTTCGTTAGGCAGTGGCGCCAATTCCTCCCTTCCACTTCCACCGGCTATTTTTAGAACCAAGCATGTGAAGAGGACTTGCATTCTTGACCACGTGGAATCATCTTCAATCTTAGTCACGGACATGGTCTTCAAGTATTATAATCTATCCCGGAGGTTGAAGTTCGTCCTACAAACGGCCTTAAATTTTTTGTGAAGTAATTCAACGCCCTTGTCCCATCGTCGTTCACTGCATGCGCGTGTAAATTCAAGACTAGAAACAAAGAGTCGTCGTCTGTCGACTCGTCTTTGACGCGTTCAAAAAGGCCAGCAAGCACACCCTTTGCCGATATAGCGTCATCCCCGGTCGCCTCGGAAAACTTGTGAAACATCCTGAAATTAGAAAGAAGCAAAGCTCTGAATTCTTCTCTTCACTATAACCTACGACTCACACTCACTTCGCCAGATTCATCATGATCCACCTGAAAAGTAATCATCGACAATCTTAGTAATAAATGGACCAGTGGTCTACAGTCACTTGATCATTTCTTTAAATAACAAGAAAATACAAGAATTATCGCAACCCGTTCAAAAAGATGCCTGCTTCAATATTACAAGTAAATGAAGGTCATGTATGTGCCCCTGATGACACTGTCCGTAGTGCCCGTAGAATCATACCAGGATTAATTTACATAGCCATAAAGGATGGAGGCGAGCTGTCAGCTGATGTCGTGGCAGTTGTAGTGGACTGGCCAAGTGTGCGAAGGAGACGATCACGGTGATGCATTTGCGTCTTCCCTTGAACATGGATTCCCAGGAAAGATTAAAGCTCAGCATTCATTGGTCACTGACTCTGAACGGAAGCGACCTCCTCCAAGGCTCTCCCCTTTCCCTTCATTTTCCCCTGTTCTCTCAGAGGGACCCTCTTCGATTTCAGTGACCAACCTCTATGACCAATGAAAGTTGAGCCTTAAAAAGAGGATGGTGTTGGTAGTGTTGATGATGCTGATGCTGTAGTACTCTCACACTCTTCCCACCAAGGGTATCGTGCTGAGAATCCAAATATAGTAAACGCATTTCCAAACAAGAAGAGAAGAACAAGGGACACGTACTTGCAAACTTCTCCAGGAGATGAAGATGTTGGAGAAGAGTTCTTGCTGATCTTCTCCAGAGTTGTTGTAGGAGGTGGAGGTCTAGAAGTTGTAATTCTACTACTAGAAGTTGCCTCAACATCTTCTTCCCCTCCCTCTACATGATCGTCTTTGTCGTCGTCTACTTCTCTACTTCTTCTAGGAAGGAGCTCCTTGTTCTCCCCATCTCCTAGTAGTCCTCCTCCTCCTTTGAATTCGTCAAGTAGTGGTTTGTTCCTCCCGCTTTCCACCTCCGAATCTTCGTTCACACTGGAACGATCATCCCCCAGCGCCACCACATCAAGGTAGCACACCACTCCGCTTACGATACTACAAAGGACAGCCACAGCCACCAAAAAACGAAGCACTTCGCCGCGCATCATGCCCATTATGCCACTTACTAGGAGTAGCAGCGAGCCATCGAAGTGCGAAAACGCGCTGGCGCCAACGAGCCAAGGCAACACGTTTAACAGAAAGTAGGTTTCGACCAGAACACACAGAAGAACCTTCGCAAAGAATGCTACAGCTTGAACTCTGTTTGTCTTCGCGACCACGCTCTGAGTCGTCCCCTGCAACTTCTGCAGCTCTGAGTCGTCTTCGACGTTCGTTTTCGGTTCTTGCTGTACCTCTACCATGCTAAAGTTTAGAGATGTTGAGTGCTGTCGCTTTGACTTAAATGTATGCATTGTTGGTAGTTGCCACAAAACCCCTGATCTGATGATGATGGTCAGCTGCAAGTTGACCAAGAGAGACCACAACTAGCTCACTCACATCTCGGCCCTCTCCTCCACATCTCGACGACCCCTTGTCTCATCCCCTTGCATGATACGTAAATATTTCTATGCGATCGAACAAAAGGAGAGCAACGAAGAGATGCTTCTAAGAAAGAAAGATGCATAAAAAAAGCTGAAAATCAACATAACTTGTTGACTTCCGCTATCTCTCCCAGAGCGTCTTCCTTCTGGACATGGTCACCTGCAGGTGCAGATCCTTCTCCTCTTTTTTCGAGAAGAAGTGGCTCTTGCTCATGCTCCTGTCCTTCAGCACCTGCCTTGTCTATTTCTTTAACCTGAGCCTCCTCAACCTGAGCTGCCTCCTTTTCTTCTACTTCAAGAACAGCTTTAACAACACCTCCAACAACCAATGGCTTCTCTTCTTGTTCTTTGACAACATCTCCGACAACTAGTGCTGTTTCTTCAACAGCAGGTCCCCGCCACCTAAGCCATGTCTCCGCCGCTGCGCATACAACAAATACAATTACGAATGTCCAGAAGGAGACGTCGGCACCAAAATACCACCTTCTCTGGCAAATCCCACTCATGTCGTTTCCTATGCTCGAGACGGCTTCTTGTTTCTTAGAGTTAGACGAGCCATGTTGTTCAGCCTTACTTCTACAACTAAATATTATCCTTGATGCATGGTCGCATCTACTTCCTGGATAGCATCACGTCCTTGAAAGAGATAAAAGCATGGTCAGGACAGCTTCTTTTTCCAAATAAACCTAGGAAAATACTGAAGTAGCCAAGAACAAGGATCATGCTGTAGAAGTAGAATGGTGCAGTCCGCAGTGTCGCCATAAGTTCAGATTTCATCCCATCAGCGGACGACGAGATGTCAATTCCCACCATGTTCCATCGAGAAGCGTCATAGCAGGTCAATAAGCCAGAGTTCATCTTTGCCGGATTCTGATCGATTCCGTGCAGCGGAGACGAGCAGGAGAGAGGACGTTCTTCTTGATTATCATTAGGGGCTTCAAGTTGACCATATCTTCAAGGACTTCAAGTTTATCTGGGTCGCATACGTAGGCCTTCCCTTCTTGAAAACGTCCCAGATATGTTCATAGGGAGGTCAACTTCCAAGCCTTAAGATCAAGTAGCTTGCGAGAAAGATAGGCCGCCGTTTCCATATCCCACGGGAAGCCCCAAACCTCTTGAAACAACAAAAAGTCAAACGTTTTTCTCTTCCTGCTAGAATTAGAGTCGGCTTCTATTCATCTCGACGGTGCGCCCTTGCTCTCGACCATAATATGCCTATTCCCATGAAATACAAGGGACACATATAGATATACACTTACTACTTATTAAGGGCATCGAGATCGTGCTAAAATAACCAAAGATGGACACTAAATGTTGACCTTAATGCTAGAAGAACTCGCGACTTGTTCGTCTTGGAATAATCTCCTTTCCGCATTCTCCAGCAAAATGCTCATCAGTCGGTCAATTCGTTCAATACCAGGACGAATAATCGGCTTCATGAAGTCGGGAAAAAGCTGCAAATTGTACTGCAAGCTGATCACATCGTCGTCCTCGATGCTGTGGTCGACATTATCCTTGGGCTCGGCTCCAACATTGAGAAAACTATGATCGTGAGCTTTCTCGTCCATCTGGTGATCTACTAAAGAGTTCGAGTTGTACTGATCATGCTGTTCATGACGCTCATCTTCCTTTTCGTTGTGGTCGTTTAGTAGAGCAGGCAGAGGTTGGTTCTCACGACGGTTATCCTCGTTCCTTGTGTTCGCGGTACGGTGTCCTCCACCTTCATCTCCGTTTGTAGGATAAAAACCAAGGTGATTATCATTCTGTGCATTTCCTGCCTCTGCAATGCGAATTCGTTCACTTCCTTTGTCGACTTCTACTTGTTGTAGCATCGCTGATGGTCGTGCCGCTGCTTGAAATGTGAACTCCTCTACCTCCTCAATCACATCAGTTTCATCTGTAGCAGCTTGTGATGCTTCGGCTTCCCACGAGGAACAAAATACTCCCAGCACGTTAACGAGAAGAGCACGCGCACACGAAGTGCGTAATGCCGTCATAATCCTGATTCTCCTTATGCAACTCTGAACAAATAAAGCGAATTCTTTTTTATTTTTTTTGATAGGAGTGATTATGATGTAAGACAAGCAAGTAGTTAAATTTAGCCATTATGAAGAGTACAACTGAACAAATAAAGCGAATCTTAGTGATTATGATGTAAGTCAACGCCTACTCGCTTGAAGTAAAAATCATAAAATGTCACTTTACTCTACTTCTCTTCCGAGTAAGTACTTCAAGAATTTGCAAGGGGTTGCGTCGTCCAATTCTTGATGTACTAAAGGTAAAGCACGAAGATCAACATCACTCTGCTTAATTTATTAGATGAAGATTTTAGACGACTACGACCGATTGCTTTACTCTGATGAATCCAGAATTTCAATATCGACCGATAAGACACGCCACCAGCATGACAGAGTCAGGGTCAAGAATCACAAATGCGTGTGTGCATCTTCGATAGTAGCAACCGACCGACGCGGACGCTCGTCTCGTCCTGTCAATAAGTACAAGAACGTGATTATTCTTGATACTGAGTTCTAGTACTCTTTGACCGACGGGGATCTGGATCATGATCTTCCTGGTAATGATAATATCATGCTTACCTTATACCGAACCTGCTACTGGGTAGAAACTAACGCAACAGCAACGTTGTAGAGTAGCAAGCCTGAAGAGTCGTGGTTGCAGCTCTACTCTACTACAACATGTGGGTGAGAACGAGAAGTATCGGTATCCATCACCATCTCACTACTTAAAGGATAGTTTTCTTGTTTTCTCCCTAGTAATTTCAATGTCTCTACAAAGGTCCCGTTTTCAATTGAGTAGAAGGTCCTCCATGGGTGGCATCAACTTCAACTGGTCTCTGAGGTTGCCTTACTGTGCAAAACCAACAACCGTTTTTGTGCGTCGTGGGCGTCCACTTTGATGGAACGAAATTATATCAAATACTAAATCAGAGTATCTACTGAAACGACCGGGAACTGTGCCCAACACTTTTCAGCGGAACAAACTCATCACTTGTTCTTTAGGATAATTTGCATTTACGTATGAGGTTCTAGCGGTTACTTGCACGTTGTGAGTTAAACGAACCCTTGCACCCGACTCTACTGGTTACTTGCACGTTGTGAGTTAAACGAACCCTTGCACCCGACCAAGAACTCACTGTTCTAGACGATCCTTGTGTTGCGATTGATCTTGATTTCTAACATCTTCTCATGATTGAGCCGATAATCTTATGACATACGATTACGAACTTACTTTTTTGAAAGTTGCAGAATATAATGGATGGATTTGGATACGTGGTACTAGGTTCTAAATAAACGCAGAAATTGAAATATTAGTTCATCAACATTATAACATACAAGTCGGAACAACGGGCAAATCGCCCTCTGTCATGATAATCTATGTCACGACACGCGCCCCATACCCATGCTGTTGGTCGAATGTTAGTCCTCAACGATAAAACTTTTTGGTGGGGCGTTAGTGTCCGGAACAGAAAATCATACTTCCCTGTGTAACAGCAGCATGCGCACACAAAGGTGTAATCACAAAAATTCTTGAAAGACAATAAGCTTACCAGCTGCGACCAGCGCTCGAATTACCGTCGAGGGCTAAACTACAGACCGCAAATGAATATCTTTTGAAAATTTTCATCACAAGAGTTATTACTTATGTACTTGAAGATCAGCTGCATAACATAATGGGAAAGCCAGTCAAGAAAGGAGCGCCCTCCTCTTTAATACGTCTTTCTGAACACGTATTTTTCAATTTTGACTGTCTTTTTCCACTGCTACGACTTCTATCGAACTCATTTATTCTAGATCTAGTCACAAAGTCCCCCCATTCTTCATCTTCCACGCCGCCTCCTGTCGTGCGGTGAAGCATTCAAGAATCCAACACGAGGGGCTTATGCTGTTTATCAGTCGCCTGTAGCGCACTCCGTTACAGGGTCAGGTTTTGCCGGCACTCTTGCTGGCAAAACCGGTCCTCAGCCGGCCGGGCCGCAATCGTCGGCTTTGCTTCCCGTGTCACAAGCAAACAACCGATCCCTTGCCAGAAAGTATCGTTGTAAACGGTAGTACCAAACAAAAGCGATGCACGCGGAGAGCATCCCACACCAAGTCGTGAAGAGAACGAGACATTAGAGATAATGGAGCTGGAGTCGAGCCTTGATTTTCGATATAGATATTCCAAGAACAAGAAATGAAAAGGTAGCTAGTGTAATAAAACCGGTGGAGCAGCACGTCTAACTAGGAAACAAAAATATTTATATAAAAAGAAAGAAGCCCAACTGTATAAAAAGAACTACTATAGTGGCCACGTTTATGTTAGGATCCGTTTATTCTAGGCGCCTCGAGTTCGTCCAACTGCCCTGGAGGTCTTCTCATCAAAGGCGGCCGAAGCCTGTGCGTGCCTCACAGAAGTGCTCGGCGTCGGCTCTCGCGCTATGTGCACCCACTAGGTAGTGTAATAAACATAGATTCGCCTTTGGCTTGGTGCGTCTGAGTCTACTAGAACGAAAACCAAAATAAATCAAATAGTAGCTTCATCAACTCCCTTTAAAATTTCTTCCAGAACCAGAACTTGTAGACAACAATCAAAGAGCGCTACAACCACCTAATTCTAATGACATCAGTATGATCTGCTTGAGGTAACTACATCTTCATACTAGTAAATGGTAACTTATAAATGTATGGAAATATTAAATGTGTAATGAATGAAAATTTGATGTCTAACAAAGACGAGCGCTACTATCTAATGAATGGGAATTTGATCTTCAACACGTGGTCATAAGTCCAATAAGCGCAGGTCCGATACGTGCCAACCGATCCATCAGCATTGGTTACGCGTTCATATCGTGGCGCCATCTCGAATCCGATGACATAGCCAAGTGCTTGCGTATTCTCTACCAAGATCAAGCTTAGAGGTAGGTTTTTGGTGTTCGTGGGTTCTCCCGCTTGTTCTGGCTTTCTCATCCTAAGGGAGAGAGCCATAACAAACGGTAACAAGAAAAGTATCTTCAACCTGCCCGTAACAAGCACAAAGCCAAGGCCAAGAGGAGACAAGGACCCCGAAATCGATTCTGCTCACGTGGATTCGATACACGGCCCTGAAGATTAATTTTGGAAGATTATTAGTAGCATTATTATTTGTCGCGCGCGACCCGATCGCCTCGCATGGAAGATGAAGATGAAGATTAATTAAATCGCGGAAGATGAAGACTGCCCCCGAGCCGGGGCGCCCCGGGAGACGTTGAAGAAGGGAAGAGAGATTTTCTCAGGGGCGTGGGCTTGCGTGAATGGTTTCACAAGGTGAAACAAGCGCCCGAAGGTCGCGCACTCCCCTCCGCCTAGCGGTAGGCGGAAGCGGGACGAGGAGCAACAGGCAAGCCCTAATGTATTGTATATAGAGTATTTTAATTGTGGAAGATGAAGATGAAGACTTATCGTAGAAGATAGGGATAGACCTAGAGTATGATAGAGGTGAAAACTAACCAGTTGTTTCGACTCATCACGATTTTATCCTCCTCATTTTAAGAATTTACTCTTGCTCTATCAGAAGTTTTAGGACAGGTGTTGTATTCTTTCACTCAAGCGAGCCAATGCCAACAGACTCAACATGGGAAACGCGCAAGCAGAAGTAACACGCGCAAGCAGAAGTAAGTCGACACAGACATAGAATGACTTTTTAAATAAATTGTGGAAAAAGAAAAAGATGAAGATTAATCGTGGAAGATGGCGACGGACACGAACCTGAGGATGGTTTTCTCCAAGGGTTTTGTCCAAGGGTTTTGTCCAAGCGGCCACCTGCTCCACTTCAAATTCAGTAATAAATATGAAAAAAGTGAGTAGCAGTAGAATTAAACAGGTGAAAGATAGAAATAATTACCTTCGCCCACAGGTACTGGATCATGTTCGAATAGATTGTGATATTAAGCCCCCAGACCACAACGGAGCTTGTTCGGGTCATGTGGCGATAAGTAGCCCTATCCGGATGAATCCAATCGTGGCCGTGTCCATTCATCTCGTGGCCATGCCCAAAGCAAGGATTCGTGCAATTTCCGAAAAAATTCAGCAGGAAATTCAATCCCCCAACTTACATTAGAGCAGGAAGAAAGAATTTATGACCTGCTCCTAGTATATATGTGAAGGGACTAGGTTTTTGACTGATTAAAAAGGGCAAGGCCTCCTATGTATAAGTACAGCTTGTCAAGTTGAATGTTTCCATGTAGATAGGGGAATGTACTGTGAAATAGGGGAGATAATATAATGTAGACAACTACTCGCCGACTTAGGTACATTGAGCATGCCGATAGCGGAATGTCGTTCATCCATGTAAGTAAGTAGAACCGCCTTAAAAGAAGAACCGGCCAACATCAGCCTAGAGTGATGATGGGAAGAGTGATGAAGATGCTCCATAGCATCCCAGCATTCCCAACCACATCTTTTTCTGCCTTTCGGGCCCCCGCATGTAGTTTCACATCGTTTTCGGTGTTAGAGAAGAAAAATGTATGATAAAGATTAAATAAGTTGGCAATCTAAATGGACTAGAGGTTTGCATCGTCCACGACACTTGAACAAGATTAAATCAATAAGAGATGTCCTAGTTGGGACAACTTTGATGTGAAGAGAAACTGAAAAAAGAGCTCCTAAAACTGCGTGTCTGTTTGGTATTGGTTTCATCTTTCACAAATAACAAGTCGGTGGCTATTTAGAATTCTTGCTACAGCTTGTTCTTCTATAGTTGTGGCGGAGCCGACCTAACTAGAAAAAAGACAGACCAGAGGCAGAGGAAGATATAAAAGAGAAAAAGGTAACTATCAACAAGTATCCTAGAGTATCCTGCTAACTCCTGTTCTTCAATAGTGCCTTAATATTCGCGAGCAAGCCTTCCCGCTCCTCCCCATCGTCGTGGCCGCGCCACATGCCGCCTGACGCGGCCATGCTTTCTGTAGAGGAAACTACAAGGGGTGGCTTAACTTTGTTGTAGATGAGCAACTTGATGTAGTTGTTCTATGTCAAGTTTTATGAAATAGATCTTGTACCACAACAACTAGCAACTGTCGCGAAAGTTGATTGGAGTGAAGGACGAAGAAATTCTTGCTTGAGTGTGGAAGTAGACTCCTGTTGATTGAGAGCAGGAAGTAGACTCCTTTAGTTTAGCACCATCGAAGAGATGTTTCTCGATATATGTGGCGACTTCCTTGCGTCGACGAGAGAAAAGAATGTTCACTATGGCACCGGCATTGAAAAGAGCTCAGAGGATGAGTGTAGAGTTCACTTGACTACTAGACCGAGTTGGTCGATGGAACTATATGGATCAGAGTCCTATTTTACCGATGGAAAACGAAACGACAATACTAGATCACCGAGTAGGAGGTACTTCACCAATAGAAGATACAAACAACATACAGGTTCTTCACGTTCACCGAAAGAAGATACAGACAACGTCCTGAAAAGATCACGGAGACCGAGTTCTTGACTGATAGAAAAGCCAACATTACTAACAGATCAATGTTGAGTACTCCACCGATAGAAAAGCGAACACTGAGGGCAACAAAGTATCAGTTGGTGAATCATCAAGAAAGTCTTTCGTCGTGTTCCTCAGTTCAGTTGGGTTAGCTCGGTTACTTAAATTCTCATTTGGTTAGTACTTAGGCTAATTAGGGTAAGATGATGAACAACTTGGTGTAATACGAAATTAATCCTAGCAAGTAGGATTCATAGAGGAGACCCAAAAACTCAAAAAATCAAAATTGTGGCTGTGCCCCACACGATACCTTCAAATATGAAGGAAGGTTAGTTTATTAGGTTATTAATCCTGCACATCGAGCTCCGGAAGATCAATACTAGGTACAAATGAAACTATTTTCGATTTCGGCTATGTACTATTAGTATTCAATTGCATCATGATCATGTTGCAGCGCGAGCTGTACTAACTTCTACTGTTGATCTTCCTACTAGGAAAGTAGCATTATACTTATACTATAGATACTGGTGCAAGACAATCTAGATGGTTGGACATGTACAAGTACCTCTTTTTTCGACACTGGAAAGACAATGTACTTGGTTCTTTTTAAACAACTGGAGGAAACTGAAAACCCGAATGCTACTCGAGTCCTCAGCACTCTGACATTGTCACACCATATATAATGTAACATCGGAAGAAACGATATATAATTGCGCGTGCGCCTACATATTTCAATTCGTAGCACAAACTTCATTCATTTCTTCACAAACTTGTATCTTAGCAAGAATTTCATTTCAATGTTGGTTGGGGTTGGGGAACTGCACAATATGATATGTTGCCACGACATGGACATCCTTATCCTATGTTTTTACCAAATAAGCATCCATGTCTATCATGTCTCAATCTGACCTGTGAACGAAGCGATTGGGCCGCTTGCCTAAGATTTCCGTGATCATGTGTTGTCTTTTACTTGCGAAGAGGGGGTAGGTGCTCCGCGGCGCGCCGACAGTAACATGGTGAAAAACAGCGACACGCCTGCCACAAAGGGAACCCTAGCCCACAAAGGACAAATCGAGAAATTCAACGTCATTGCGGGAACCCAAATCTGTAGTAAGTTGTTGGTGAGACGATGTAGATGGCAGTGAGTATTTAAATGATGTAATATAATTATTCATTGACTTTAATATTGATGACATGCACATGCACGTTCTGAGAAGTCTATGTCTAGAAGGTGTACTGGTAGAAGTATCTATTTCTTTGTCTTTCTTACTCGACGAGGTAGAGTAATCATTTCATTTCAGAATTTTGAATTTTGTATGATGATCACAATGATCTTTTTTTACCTGCCAACACGTGAGGAGATCCTCCTTGTTGTAGTTTTGCGAGTAAGTTCCGACTCCAGTCCGGACAGCGCTTGCGATAAATGCCACAAGCACATCGAATCGCTCAGCAAAATTAGCGCTAGTTTTTCTCTATCCCCTGACGCGGTCGAGTGGGTATATTTCACATTTGAGATGAAAACAATCGTCCTGAACACAGGATGGAGCTTCAAGATTCAGATTCTCCACTCGGCATACATAGTCCACTCGACATACATAGGATAGCGAAAAACAACAACAAGCCTTAACAAAAGTCGCACCACCAGAGGCGTTCGCAGCAGGTAGATCCTCTTCTTCTTCCATGAATGCCTTCACGGAATAGAAAGCGGGAAAGAAGGCGAAAGGATGATGCACAAACTGATCCAAGAACACCTGCTTAGCTACGATCTTCTGTCCCGCTCGGTCTCGAAGCTTTAACGCCCAAGGCTGTGGAGATGGAAAGATGGAAAAAGATGCAAGGATCTCGAACTTTTTTAACGCGGCCCAAGGCTGGTTGTGCTTGTGGGGATCGAGAAAGGAGTGCGGGGTCGATGGTCACGACCAGTTAGAAGAGGCGACTTCATCTAGTTCCCTTTGGTTGTACTTCTTCTACCCTGCTGTACTACTACTTGTAATATCATAACTTTAACTACGATTTAATATTGAGGAAGCAAAAGATTCATGTAGTTGTAGATACAAACTTTCAAACAAACACTACCTTCGCCGCAAATGCTGCAGCTGTTGGAAAGAGACGATGTGCGAACAGGTAAACCTGGATGAAATACTGGACACCTCCTAGCCAAACCAGTCCCCACGTCGCGAATACAAGGGCTCGCGTGGTATCCAACTGCTCTCTGCCCTCTACGAATCGTTGCACCAGGTAGTCTGCGAGTGCGGTCTTGCTGCTTGCTACAAGAAGTCCCGTCATGATCGGAGAGGCGTTCCTTAGAGAACATCACGATTACAACACTACAAGAGCAGATCATTCATCAATCTAGGAAATTATAAATATATAAAGATCTTTCTGAGATGTTGAGCTGCCTTAAGGCAAAAATGCTGAGGAAATGCCACTTTGCACTTGATGAAGAGGAAGACCACTGTTCACGGTGATTCTTGTCTCCCGACGTCGAAACCTCTTCAGAAGAGAAGGACGAAGAAGGACACCATGTTTGAGCGGCTGTAACCCTTGAAAACGAAGAAGATGCAAAGGACGTTGTTGGAAACATCTTGTTGACTTGATGTACTTGATGTGCAGCTCGTGTATGTGTTGTGCCTTGAAGATGTTGATGTGCCTGTGTACTAGAAGAACGTGTCGCTGTTGGAGTACTACTACTGGCTAAGGTCGTTGCACACCTATCATGCGGCCATGGTGTTCTTGGCCACCTGCTGTTGAACAAGCAGGAGGCATGTGCAGGAGAAATAAAGCGACTACTGCTTGTAGGAGGAGAAATCCGACTACCCGTAGTTGTAGTAACACCACGCCGACTATTAGTACTTCTGCTTGTAGTACAACTGGGCGGGAAAAGGCCACAACTACTACCTGCAGGAAAAAGCTTCCCACTACTACTAGTAGTACAAGTTGTACCTATTCTCCTCGTACTAGTAGTTGTGGTATGTTGTGAAGATACGTTTTGAGCGAAATTCCTCCTACACAACGCAGCACAAGCAGTGCGATCACCGCCAAGCCCTCGCCGGACAGCTGCGCGTGGAATCACATCCATGTTCGTCTTGATGAGTTTTGACTATTCAAGTTCAGTAGCGTCGATCGAGTCAGAGTGCCATGTGCACCGACGCCTAGTAGAAGATGTCCTGAGGTCTCAGCTCTCAACAAGATGAATTATGCTCCCCCTTTACTGGTACATCTGTAGGACATGGAACAAGAACCTTCCTTGAAGCGTAGGAGATAGAGCAGAATCTACTTCAGCCACGCCGCTTTCGGTAACCGAGAAGAAGAGGCTTGTTTCCGTCGTGTGGCAAGTTAGCAGTGGATGCCGTGGGTACTAGCGAGGTGCCAGAAGTGCTATTCCTCCTGTGTGTTATGCGTCAAATGACGAGAAACGATTACCTACTTTCACTGCACGCCAACAAGGTCAAATATTGGCACGACTCGTTACCTTTACAAAAATTCAAATTATCAATACGGCCTGATTTCTCTCCAACGACCTGGTGGATGAAAAAAAACTAGTAGACCGTAATGATGCCCATCAAGTCCTCGTGCTGCTCTAGGGGAAGAACTATCAACGCCTGATGTTGATGCCCATCTAGTCCTCGTGCTGCTCTAGTGGAAGAGGAATTAAAATTATCAGCAGAATCATAAAAAAAGTATGACGCTTCAGATTCAGATTCAGATGGGGTCCTGCCTCAGCCCTGCGCATTGAGCACCGCTGTTCTGTCAACTACATATGTAAATACTTCTACACCCAAGAAGCATGCAAAAACGTGAGGAAAGATTGCATTACGGTACTATGATGTATCTTCTATGCCCATCATCAAACTTATATAACAAGAGCAACGTACTTAACGGAATACCGGCGGCCAGAAATCGTTCTACTTCTGCTTAAGGCCCTGACTAGGACTTCTAAATAGCATTTAGCCTGTCCAAAATTCCAAAATTTACGTCTATTTAAAGGAGAGTCTGTGCTGACACGTAGTACGCGTTCTGGAAAATATGTTCACGAATGAAACTCGAGAAATTCGTTCACGAATGTTGGAAGAGTGACTGTAGCTGTGGGTTCTTTTAGAAACCAAGAATATTAATTGAATTCTGGGTAGTTCGTTGAAGCAACTACAAAAACAGACGAACCGCTGCAATAAATCCTCTATATTATAGATGTTCTATCCTGGATTCCGTATGCGATATGTGCATGTAGCGTATACTAACTTTAATGGTATTGTCACGAATATCTCCTGGGAGAGGCCCATTCTTGTTCTTCTATGACCCCCAAAAGGTAAGCACATCACTCAGTGAAGACTACCCGGCAGCTAGGTGTTTGTCAGAAGATCGATGGGATGTATTATCGTTGAGAGAAGTCCGGGTTTCACAGCACCACGTTCTTACTGCAGGTCAAAGCCCAAGGGGTACATAAGTAATCAGTTCGATTTACGGCCGCTGTTCACAAAGCGGAACCGAAATCCAATTTCAAAGAGTTCTTGTAAGTAATTTGAACAGACGCAGACTTCTGACCTTTCTCTCCAGTAACTATCACTGCACGACCTTAGGTGTCAGTCAAGGTGGAATCAGCATGATCTTGTCCTTGCGATCTGGATCTTCGCAAAATAATCGATACTAGAAGTTCTCTCCACTCCACAACCGACGCCGAGATCATAATGCATCTTCCAGATACTTCATGTTTTGAATACTTACTACAAAAACACGCATCTGCATGTACATCAGCGAGGAAGACGACCGACCACAGGCAGTTTGATGCCTTGCAAGACCGAATATCGACAGACGACGCCTGCTCATTTGTTCTTCTTTTCGCTCTGATCTCTCTGATGTCACGGCACACCACGAGCTTTACAACTTCTGCCACGTAAATAGAAATAGGCTTCGAAAACTACACGGAAACCCACAACCACAACATATTTGTCCGTACTAACTGCTTGTGTAGCATTCTGTTCTAGTGCAATGAACTTGCTACCCTTCTCCTTCTCGTTCTTGACACATATAAAGTTTAACAACAACAATGCACACATAAGTGAATCTTGTAGTAGTTGAGGTAGATGATAAGGAAGAGTAATTACAGCACCACAACAACTGTCAATCTTAAAAGTACTTCTCTACAGACAGCTCCCTACCTTCACCCCCACCAGGATAGGGCAGATGCGCAGATGGATCAAGAACTCAACTGCCTAGCACCACGTCGTTGCTTGGAAGATTCAGAAGTCGAAAAACATACTACAATTATCTACTCGACGTTGTAGGCCTAGGTGTAAACGCAAAGGCCTTACTTAGAACACGACTAAAAATCTTCATACTACAAGAAAGAAACAGTATATTGTTATTTGAGTCTTTTTCGTCCTCATCGTCTTCAACTCTTAATGGACTCTATAATCTATGATCAAGTCGTGAACGTGAAGATCACTTTCTTGTTACAGCTGATGTAAACATCGTGATCTTCAGCGTTGTAAGATATCAAGGTCAAACAAAAACAAGTAGGTCAACAACATTTGTAGTTCTTTCTAATCAAGATCAACAAGACAAAGAACAGGTAGTAATAGCATGCTCAACTTGAAGCAACGAGATCTACTCTAGACACCCTAAAAGCTACAACATCACAGGTAGATTCAACCATGAATGATGGCAAAGCACAGGTAGGAAATACAACTACAACAACTTCTACTTGCACTTCCAATTCTAATAACTGCTGCGTTCCACCCCAACTAATACTGCAAATGCAATGGCGTTGATGAAGTTTTAGATGCAGACTTCTAACAGTAAGAGTGAGTCGTCGCATTCTAGTTGTATAGCTTGTAGTTTTAATATCTGCTCATCTATTTTTAGAACTATTTAATAACAGTCTGCACTACAACTTGAGGTAACATAGTAAACTTTAACTTAAATAGGAAAATTACAACTATTGTGAATAACATAAAATATCTTCATCTAAAGAAGTGGTGCAGGAGATCATGGTTAGATGCTGATGATGATCGCCACACCTACGCGCCAGGGCGATCTTTCGGCCACTTGCACGGATGCAGTGGTATGATGACTCGAATCTACTCGGCAATCTGCCTAAGATTTCCCTGACAGTAGATGCAGAAGTAGTATAATTTTGAACTACAATTTTTTTCTTTCATCTATGATTTGGATTTCTAAACCAACGGCTCAACATCGGTTGCTTCCTCTCGCTCACTACAACAACGATGCGACTCGCACTGTAATGTTAATGATGATAACTACAATCTTCCTCATGGGCATGTTTGTTATGTACTTCAGGCCTAACCCTGACCCTCCCTGGTCAAGTTTATTGAAGCAAAACTTACACAGAACTACATCTAGTCTACGGTAGCGCTATGTCTTCAGAAGTCTTTCAACGCCATGTCAGTTTTTCGGAGTAATCATGCCACTTCGCTGTCTTTGAATGCCGCGGCTTCGATCCAAAAGATACTCGTCATCGTCATCTTAGCGCTAGTCAATCCGAATCTGTAGTCCTCCGCTGGTTGAGTGTATTCTTACCCTCTTCCTCAGCAGCAGTGATTTTGTTCCCCTCTAAATCCATATCCAGGGGAGCTCCTATCACATCACTTAGCACCATACGGACTAATTACATCATCCAGGCATGCATAGTTCCCAAACATGAGATAGTTGTGAAAAGGGAGCCTTAATCATCATCATCTGAACCCTCGCAGTCGAACCCCACGTTTATCAGATCTGGATCAAGTCTGACGCTTTTTTCTAGGTGCTCGGTTTTGAAAGGTTAGAGGAGCCGTGCTGAGGGGAAGACCAGAGGAGGGGTGAACGTGAGGAGGGGTGAACGTGAGACGAACTTGCTTCTTCGGCGACGTATATAAAACTACTGCATCTCGGAGGACGGCTCTACTACTATGTAGTTCATGTTCATCTGAATTGCAATTTGAGGCGCAATTTGAATCAACAATGGACATTCATCATGGCCATGAAGCTGTGCTTCCGAATATCATTATGGCCATCGAGATGGTAAAACTCACGCCGGTTGTACTATCTTCTACTACAGGAGGTGATGATCTGGAATCCACCAGTAGTTTCTTCGGTGCTGTCGACAAGTGAAATCAACATAAAAGTAATCAAGCGTGCGGGTATGTCTCCACTCGAGTCGCTGAAAATGCTGCTGTAGTCGCTCTGCATTCGTTGCGTTATCTGTGTCGAAAATTAGAGCTCCTGCCACTAATTATTCACCCCAATGGGCGGCGTCGTGGGGACGCCTGTCCTCCTTGTTCAAGAATCATGGCCACATAGAATTATGTACTTAGTTAAATCCTTAATAATAGTTATCAGAGAAGATGATCATCCCTCAACATTCTTCTCATTCTTATAAGTAGATGAATGCTAATATCCATTTCAAGTTGTGATGAAGTCAAAGTCATCAAGTGTAGATGACAGCTAAACAAGATTGACACCGTATCGCCTTTTGAAGAATCCGCATTCCTAGAGATTAGGATGACAGAGGACTAGAGCTAGACACGAAGAATAGGCTAATCAAATGAAGGAGAGGGTAGTGAGCCATAAAAAACTACGCTGTCTCAAAACGAATGACTTCAGAGTTTTCGGTGATGAGTGTACTCTCTGGACGGTGTTCATCGCGCCGGAGCCTGTATTGAGGAAGTAGTTAGACGAAGTTTTATTAGGCTTGTTAGCGGGCGTGATGATGTTCCTTAGTCGGCTCGACTTTGGCCTACGACGTCCCTGAATCTTTTCAGAGTTCTACGGGTTTCGCTGAGATAATTGTTCTAGCCTTAATAGACGGTGGCGATGAAGCTATGTTCACCTCACCTGCTAGTTCCCTATTCGGCGACCCCCTATAATTATCCATGTTCAACGCAACTTCCTGGCTCGTACTAGCATCGGTGATTTCTTAGAAGATGGAACTTCGATTCCAAGTGTGTTCTTGACGTTTGAAATATTGAAATTCTAGAGCTAGAAGACAACTCAACCACGCAGATCCTTCTAAATGTCAAAAATAGCAAATACTAGCTGCAGTTCGGCGAAAGGATACTACTAAATTAGAGTCTGCGAGATTGCATCTCGGCCCCCTCATCTTGGCCGCTTTTACCTTGTACTTATTTCACGAGAATACAAGGGAAAAGGGTACACTAAATGTTGCCGAGAATGATGGACACTAAATGTTGACCATTTAATTAAAGATTTCTGGATTTAGTAGATCCCAGCCGTACGTGTTGTCTTCTCTTTGTTGATTTACGCTGCTTCTCCGGCTTAGGACTCCGCTGACCCGTGATGCCGGAACTGTGTTGTCAGCAGCTCCTGAAATCAAGGCTTGTGCGAGCGTCACCGCGTCCTGAGTCGTAAGCAACAGGCTAGGATTCGGAATCAGAGGCATCAACAATCGCTCCAGCTTAGCTCGTATCGAATCCCGCGCACCGCAGACAATCATCAACGCTTAGAGTTGATGACGATGATGATGATGATGATGAAGGTTGTACCTATAGCCATTCTCTGCGATTCTTGTGGATGGTCTTGATCTATTCGCCATGTTGAAAACAGTAGAAATTAATTTGTCATCCGTAGAGAAGTAGAGGTGTTTGTTGTTTGTATACTAGATGGAGATCATGATCTTCAAGCTCATGAGATCATGTTCATCTCTGGGGTGGTCAACATTCTCTACTAGTTGTATTCCTTTTAAAGCGTTCTCGAACTAGAACTGAAACTAAATATGGACGAGTGCTGAAGGCAAATTTATTGAAGTAGAAATAGTTAATTAGAAAGATTAATTAGAAAGATTTATAAGCGATCTGCTACTCATGCCTTAACATTTATGTCGTTGTCGCCAACCACCTGCCATCTCTTCCAGAATGGCGATGGCACTGAAATCGCATAACGAAACATTCCCCATGTCAAGAACCAGAGCCTCCAACTCCATGCCGCCATCTTCATGCCCCATGCCGCCAGCGTTTTCTGATGTTGAGAGGTGCATTAGACATCAACTCAACCTTTTCCAGAAAAGCTCTTACTGTCAGTCTCTCGACGAGGCGTGATCGGCGTTGTATACTCACGAGATGAGTAAGGTACGGGTAAAACAAAAAGAGCAGCTTCATACTATGTATGTATGTAGGTTTCGAAGTAGTCCATTATAGTCCCTGATCAAGAAACAGCGAGGAAAAGGAGCAAAAAGTACTAACTGCTTTCGTGACCAGTTCGAACAGCGTGTCTGCGTTGGAGAAGGAGAGGTTTCCTTCGAGCCTGAGCACCAGAATTTTCGGTATTGTCTTCGCGGTAGGCCATGTGTCTTTCGTGCGCCACATGTTTGATTTGGGCATCTTGCCCAGTTCCCTCACCTTCAGCTTGGTAGAATCGTGGATCAGCAGCATAATTTAGAACTGTCACGAAAGAAGTGCTCCACCATCTTTTCCCTCAACATCTGCGAAACTACACGGTTTTGTTTCTTCTTGAAAACTTTGATCCCGACTTTACCCAAGCACCTCTACAGGATTTTCTCCTTCAAAACGGCCAACAGATGAACTCGTCAACAAGAAAGATGGATTAATAAGTGCGGCCTTAAATAATGGAGAGAAGTCCCGGAATCAGGATACCTTGGCAGCAACCGACTAAAAGCGTACCGAAGAAACCACTCATGTGGATCCACCAACCGCGTCTCTTCACCAAAGTGTCCTCCATGTTCCACAGGTACCGAACGATATTGAAATCAAACAAGCCGTAGGCGCCAGATATGATGATCGCGGACATCGTACTCTGCGGAATGTAGTAGAACAGAGGAGTAAACAACAAGGATTAGAGGTACTTAGGTTCTTGTTGGTGTTCGTTTATCCACCCGCTTGTTATGGCTGTCCCCACCTAAGGGAGAGAGCCATAAGAAACGGTAACGAAAGCACCTTTAACCTACCCTTAAAATGAGAGAAGCACGACGACGACAGCGACGATGATGTTGCTCCCCCACACTGTCTGGACGCCTGCGTCATACCCCACTGCCATCCTTGAGAGACCCACCTGTACAGGTACAGCGCCAAAACATGACCCGACTAGATTCGCGAGACCAAGCGCAGACAGCTCTTTGGATGCATCGATCTGATACCCTCCGTCCTTGAGTGCGAACAAGGGTTAGAGCCAATATTTAGCAGAGATTTTTACTGGATCGCCTTTAGGTGCTAATAGCGGTATGCATGACCATCATGATTCGGTTAAGGTTCTTTAGGCTGCTTAGGCTTAGCTCAGAAGTAGTACTACTACTGGTACTTCTTCTACTTACTCTTGTTGTGTTTATGACTAAGACTGTAGGCCATATTTTTTTGCTCCAGCGTATGAGCTGAGGAAGACTATGAATCCAACAATGACGCTGCCGGGCAAGAGAGCGCGCCACAGTGAAGACATTTGCATCTTCGATGTGATCGACCCACCTGCAAGTGCGACGCAAGAATCCAGAAACGCTTTCCTAGCTGCGTAATTTTTTGATGCTGGAGCTACTGCGTCTGCTGATGGTGAGACAAGGCTCTGCTGCATCAGCTTACTCACAACGAAGGCAGGCAATTTCTCAGGTGGTACCTGCGGATCGACGATGCTGGCAAGTAGTGCCTGACAGTCTGTTGGCAATTCCTGTAGTTCTTGTTGCTCAAGGCCTACAACATGCATCTGAGACGTCGACGAGAGTAGATTTGATATGCTCGGAGGCGTCCAAACATCTGCTTGCTCAACGGGGGATGGTGGCAACACGAATTGCGGAAAACCACCCTGCAACTTTCCCACGTTGTTGAGGAAAATGCCATATTTCGTTGTCAGCACATAACACGCAACGAAGGCGAGAAAGACCACCACTAGATCTTTGAGCTTTATCGATAGTTTCACTAGCTCTCGCATGGAGAAAGAAGAGTCCGTCTCTGGCAATTCCTTCAGTTAGGGGTTGAAAGTTGGGTCGCATATCTCTGGCTCGCATATCTCTGGCTTTCCTACTTGAAGAAGCCATAAAGATGCCCCGCTTAGATGATAGGTCAACTTCCAACCCTTAATTCAACCACTTTGACTTCCCGACGCTCTTCATGCCGAAAAGGAAAAACAACTGCAGCAAGCCGGGGATTAGACTCGTCTCGAAACGAGAAGATCTAGATCATGCGTCTAACTGTAAAAGAGATCTACTTCTAGGTTGGAGACGAGGACTCACGGCATGATCTAGATTTCTAAAAGAGCATCATAACAACATCCCAATCGCGTAGTTAACGAATTCCCCATTGCTGATTTGCGAAAAAAGTCTGTAGACCTTCATCGGAAAATCCTTGGGTACGACGGTTTCGTGTTTGAGACCAATGACATCCCGAACTTGGCTCTCAATGATCAGAACCGCAGATGCGTTGACAAATCCGCTTAAGGCAGCTCGACTCAGGAACTTGACCAGTGCCTGGAGCATCAGCAGTCGCATCAGGATAAGCATCAGTTAGAGGTGAATACTCACTAGTCGCATCAGGATAAGCATCAGTTAGAGGTGAATACTCGACGCTAGTCGCATCAGGATATTAAGCATCAGTTAGAGGTGAGTACTCACTATCCCCATCCCTGCTTGAGAGAGTTGAGGTGAATACTCACTAGCCGCATCAGGATAAGCATCAGTTAGAGGTGAATACTCACTATTCCTGCTTGAGAGAGTTGCTTTCTACTTACCCCACGCTTTGGTGCCCTTTAAATCAAGGGGATCGCATTCACTGAGGATAGTTGTATCTGACACGACCAGATGGTGAGTGTCTAGAAGCCTTAAATCAACCCTATCATTGCAGACATGGTGACGACCTGTTCTGCCACTGAGTGCTCCTCGACCGGTACACCACTGTCGTGGATGAATTGACCGGTAAGAAGTGCCACCAATCCACCCGTCCCCACACTGCTTTCTATGAAAGAAAAAACTCATCAAAGGAGGTCTAATCTAAGCCAGTCCCCCCGACACTGCTTTCTATGAAAGTGGGATCTACAACTCTGAAGAGACAACTCCGACCACACTTCTTTGGAATTGGGTGAAACTTAAACTATTAGAGCTACCCCTGCGCTAGAAAAATGATCAAAACGAGCACACAATTATGGAGGAAGAGCGAGGGAGATACAGGAAGTAACTAGCGAGGGAAGTAGAGAGGTGCAAGTTGTAGCGCAGCCGATTTTGTGTGATTAATCACCTATAAATATCCGTTAGATAATTAGACGCATATAAGACAGGCCTGTTCTGTTCTGTGCACCCTTGATAGACATATAGCATCTACCTACAGGATGAATCGATGTGACAAGCTTCCACAGAAGAGTAGAACTTGTAAGCCAACGAGAGAAAAATGGATCAAACAATCGATATTATAGAATAACCGAGATACTGAACAAGGAAGTCAGCACCTTTAGAAGCTACTTACCTCCCTTATTTCAGTCAGCAACTCGGTTATAATTTTCAGTTTTCGAGTACTCCGGTTTGTAGCTTCATCCAACCATATCATGTCGACTCGTTCCAAATATGGCATACAAAACCGGTGGCAACATGCACGCGTAGGGGCCATGGATTAGGCCTTTTCCATGCAAACCGCACAAGTTAGCGTGCGCAACGGACTGCGCCATCAGTATCAAGCCTAAGACGGTTCCACCTATAAAATCGCCTCTGCCTGGCAGCTCTACACCTTGGAATAAGGAAGCGAAAGCGCTTGTTCCAACCTTGTCGGAGGTGCCGGCAGCACTGTTCTCATTGTCTTTGATGTCCGTTGATGCTCTTGTCACAGATTAGAAGATGAATACTCGTGGTGGTGCTCGTTCTGTATTACAACTAGTACAGCTGATGCTAGAAGATCAACATTGACATTGAGATCTTCGATCATGTTTCTGAAACTACCAAAAATCAATTTCAATACACTACCAAATTAACTTTGAACTAGCACAGCCAGATGAGTCCATCTGTCATAATCTCTATCCATCTCTTTTTCTTCGACTACTTGTTCGAGCAAGGGTTGTCGCAAGCACCTCGCGAAGCTTGGGCTTGCGCGAATATTCGCAATCTTCTCGCTCGTCATTGAGTCCATCAACTGGCTCATCTTATTCCGAGTGGCGTCTGAGAAGACTCGAGTTAGAGCGATCACCCGAAAAGGCTAGACTTAATAGAGGGAGCTAGTCTTCTTGTACCCGAAGTTTTGCTTTTTTTTACATCTTCAAGTGGTAGCTGTGTGTGTGCTCAACATCTACAAGAAGATCTCCTTTTTTTAGTAGATGAAGTCCCTGCTCATGTTACATCCAGTTCCTTGTTTTTCTGACAACAAGAAGGTCCCACGGCCTTAATATACTTTTACTCCGGCAGCTCGTGGTCGCAAGTTTTTTTACTGAGACCCCACCAGAAGTGCCGGCTACCGCCTGTGGTGGCTGCACGTAGAGCCCATCCGGACCGATTTGATTGCTATACGCCGCAAACGCAGTCGGAGGTGGCTGTAGATACGTTCCCGATTGTTCGCCTTCGGCCATGTAATATCCCCTAGAAGGAGGTCCTTGCTGCCAGGTTCTACGAAAATCATCGTCGTCCCCAGAATTGCCACCGCCGTTCGCGGCTTCCCCTCCTGTGGGCGCGTCCGGTGGCGCCTGTCCCATTGTATTGAGAATGACCTGGTGCTGGCAATACTACTAGTAACAGTTACTCAACTCATTCATCGTCGTCCGCAAATCCTAATCTTGCAACTTTTCTACCCTTGTTCTCGGAGGCAAATCCTAAGATGAACTTTGTTCTTTCGTACCCTGGATAAAATTTCTCAAGAACCAGCTTCTCTCTGTAGAGCAAAAAAAAATGAACCAGAAGGAGGTAGCCTCTAACACAGTCACAGCACCAGGAGGAGGGGACCTCTACGTAGTAGAAGAAGTTCTGTCGTATGCGTATCTTCATCGACAACTTGGGTTCCTGACAAGTAGGAGCTTTCCTTAAATTGTATACAACAAGAATACAACGTAGCTGCTTGAACGAACGATGCTGTAGCTTGTCCTGCTGTACATGATGTTTTATACAAGGAAGGAACTTGGTGTATCTGAAAAGTGTCTAAAAGCTCGCAAAATTCTCATCTACAAGGACGTCGAGTTTACTACTCCTTGTTACTTGTTGTACGAAAATTGACAGACATCTCAATTGGTAGTTCTTTTTGGTCAGCATGATCCTCCTGCGAATTGTTAGTTCACGATATTCTGTTCATCTTCATGCAACATCCTCGCTACCTTACATCTTCGTCGAACGACCTATCCAGCTACAACACCCACCTTTCATCGCATCTTCTACATCCTAAGAAGTTAAATAGTTATGGAAGACCTGGAAGTCCTAAGTAGTTAAATAGTTATGGAAGACCACCTGGAAGACTTCATCGCATTCCTAAGTAGTTAAATAGTTATGGAAGACCACCTGGAAGACCACCTGCTCAGCGTGTGTCTGCCGTTGCCCCATGACTATGACATGCATCCGCAATCAATCGCTGCCACTCTCTCGCCTCTGCACCAGTTCCAAAGCGAAGTTAGAACCTTTGGTAACTCTTCTATGGGACTACAGGAGCTCCAACGAACTCTAAGATGCGGCCTCTCAAGTGGGAAAGTAGGGCGTTCTAAGCCATAACGAAAAAAAGTGCTTTCTAGCAGTTGCAAAGCGTTTTTATTCTGCCAATCCCACGCGCACTTCGTGTCTGGAGATAGCGTTGTGTGGAACAGAGGAGGACTCCGCAAATCTCCAAAGATGTTAGAAGTGAGTGGCTCCGGTATTTGGTAACCTGAATTTGATCAGAAGGGTTCCCTTCTTGTTTTCCCTTATGATCAAATTCAGGTTACCAAATACCGGAAGCGTCCAAGAAGACGACGAGCACCTGTGATCATCAACAGAGTATATTGTATCGCCGACACTGTCCTGTGTGTGACAAAGATTTTTTAAGGCAAGAGAACAATAATGGAGTAGGAAATAGATTGTAGGTTATTTAACTTCACTTACTTCGCAGTTAGATAAGCTAATCGAACGCCTCGTAGTCGTAGTTAGTAAAAAAAACGAAATGTAAATGACGTCCACCATAAAAATAGCAATTTCGAAAGAAGCATCTTCTTCAGAATCCGCAGCGCAACTGTCAGGCGATGTCGTACACTTCGCTTTTTTCTCCGGAGAAGCACCGTCTTTCAGATGAAGAACTTCTTCGAAATTACTGTGTTGAAGTCGAGATACCATGAGGTTCTGAGTAGACCGACTGGTGACCGGTGTGGTAGGCGTCTCAGTAGTACTAGAATAGTTTGGTTGTGTACTAGAAGCCACGGTTATATGATCATCCTGCATTGTTCTTGATGGGCTTCCACATTTCTGCGCGTCTTTGCGACAGTGTTGCTCGATCGCCGCATGTAAACTTCTTCGAACTAGTGCCAAACAGATACTGCTGACAGGATCTTCTTGCTCTACTTCGTGGTCAGGAGTCTCCTTCTCGATCTCGTCTACTCCGTGGTCATCGCTACTTACTTCATTCGTGGCACTTCTTACTTCAACGGTAGATGTATAATCTGCAATCGCAAATGTTGAACTTGAAGAATGTTCCACTTGAATCGCAAATGTTGCATCCTTTGCTGAAGATGCGTGAAGGTCCATTCCAGCTTCAAATTGCTTTCCTGCTAGGTTTTTATCCTTCACTAGCCCTCGACGACGCAGAACAAGGAGACGCCGTTTCCACACCACGTCGACGTGGTCTTGTTCTTGGTGAGTGCTGTTTCTGTTTGACCCTGCTGTTGGACAAAAAACGTGGACATAGGTAGCAAACCGAATGCCTCCAAGAGTACTATCATGCTTCTGCAGCAGACTTCCTGGTAACACGAGAGCACCCCTGCAGGTGGCAGAGGAAGTACCAAGGAACAAAATCCTCTGAGACGATGACGAACTTTCAAAAAAAACCTCTGAGAAGAGTTTGATTTGAGGACAGGTTTTCACTAGTATCTCGTATTGGTCCTCGCTCGTCCAACGCATTTCTTTTAGATCTAGTATCTTGCTCGCGGATACCCGAGCGTCCTGCAGGAAGATTCTATGGAGGTTTTGGAATAGTGTACCCTGAGTCCTGCGGGTCGACCCTTTTTCAACTGGTGCTCCTACTTGCACAAGGAAAGTTTGTAGTTGCTCCTGTAGAGGAGCTCGCTCAGCACTTGTTCTTGTTGCTGAAAACTCGCATGCGTGGCCAGCTCCCAGCAGAATTGCAGTACCAGCAGCGAGTTCGACGCAAGTAATTTTGCGAACCTGTCCTTTAGCGAGCGAATAACTGTGGAAAAGTTGCGGAGGTTCTTTACTCGAAAAATTTGAAGAAGGCACGGCGCGCAAGAGAACGAGTCGCTCGTATGTTGCTAAAACATAGACATCTTGCTCCACCTCGCAATGCCTGGAGCTTGTTTTTGAACGAGCAGGCTCCTCAACATCCTGAAACAATATCCGTCCCCGCAGGATGACATACTCAGCAACCAACTCCAGCTTGCTTACCCGAGCAGCGCGTAACACGCGTTGCAATTCTTGTTCGTCGTCGTCGGAGGCACTTGTTCTTCCTTTCTTGACACTCGTCTTCGACGGTAACACTGAAGTAGAAAGCCCTGCTGTACTTCTAGCTGTAGTACCACTCTGCTCCTCCACACTGCTCTCGACGCTCATTTTCTTCTGCCTCCCTCGTGAAAGAAAAGACACCCCTCTTGCCAGGCTCTTCGACCAAAAAGAACCACGACTTTCTGGAGTTGCGAGAGTTCTTGACTGTAGTTCGATGTGTGTTTCATCATGCTGGTGCTCGCCTACATGATCATTTATTTCATCGTCTCTCGTACTCTCGTCATCCTCTGATGTACTAGATGACGCCACCTTCAATGCTTGATGAAATTGCACAAAGCGATATTAGAGCTGTCCGTAGTTCATCTTTCAAGTGCATCCTTGAAAAGTATGGGAGAGTATTCCCTTAGGATACTCCTCCATACGTAGTTCCAAGGATACGTCCAAAGATGTATTAGGTACAGCCTTAACGATACTGGTCTGCCTCCTGTGTTCGACGTGCGTCTGCTTCTTGTTCTTTGTTCGACCACGTGAAGATGAACAGCAGTTCCGGATACAGGTCTTCGATCAGTTTCTCGAACTTCTTGATGGATTGTCTTTGACCGGATAGGATCGATATCCACAGGTGGCGGAGATGAAAGTTTCTGAGACAAAGCGGTCGCTGCAAATAGTCTGCGACGAACTCAAACTGCTGCATCGCGACTGCAATCAGAAAAGGATGATGCTGGTTGTCGTCATGATAGAGATGCTCCTGCAGCTCATCTTGTTTGTCCTCCAGCACTGAAGTATTTTCTTCATCATGGTCAGGCAACATTTGTTGACCTTCAACCGCATTACCATTATCCTCTTCAGTTGTATTTAGCGGCTGAGAGTTGACCGGTCTAGCTTGCATATCGATCCTTTTCCCCCTTGAAAGCGGTATAGCTATGCTCATAGAGAGGCCAACTTCCAACCCTTAACATATCTCCCCACCATCGATGACCCTGCGCGGCATAGACTTGCAGTGGCGTCCAGCCGTGTGGGAAATAGGCACTTTGAGTGGCAAGCGAAGCTTCGACATCAGCCCATTCAGAACGGATTTGGGTCAACTGATCATGTGACTCCTCCTCATGATGAGAGACGTTATGGTTAAGAGTTGTGGGCGTCGCAACATGATGCTCGAGAGCCGTGGCCTCGACGTCTGAAGAGCGCACACCAGGCGAAACAACATCGTGCAACTTACTTAGGATGTCATCATCGAAGCTTTCGTGGTCTTCATTCTTCTTGTCCATATCCTCTTCATCCATAAGTGAAGTTTTTTGCTTGTTGGTCATCTCCTTGAAGATGTTCTCATTTTCGCTGCGCTCCATATCAAATTGCTCCTCTGATGTTGGCGGCTCCGAGTGAGCATCCTCCATATGATCTCCATGATCTCTAGTCCTACCACTTGTGGGAAATAATTGGTTCTGTACCGCCTGTTGTTGTTGTCCTCTCATCTTCTTCTTGTCCAAATGGAGATGAATCCTTGTTCCCGTAACCCGATCCTCGTTGGTCGAGAACCCTATGCCTATCATGTCGTCACCTCCGTAGTTGTGAACATCTTCAAACGTCGGTCGTTGATCTTCATCAGGCGCATATAGGTCCTCATCCTCTGTCGCCTCCGCAGTGGTCCCACCAGAGGTCCCGTCAGCAGCTCCTAGAACTTGCTGAAGAACTTTTGGCACCACAGCTGCCCACAATGCACTGCTAAATGTGTTCCGCGTCTGTACTACGGTCACGGTGCTCATCTCCTTGCTCGTGTTCAACATTGTCTCGTGGCGATCTTCATGATTTATTTCCGGTGATGATGCAGCTGCAGGTCGATTCGAGTGTGACCGAAGACTTAATAATACCGGAGTCTCCTCTCCGCGTTCTTCTACTTCCTCTTCTATTAGCTCATCTCTGCCTCTGTTCTTGACCCTAGCGTCATCGTCTCCTCGTTGAGTTGTCATGAGACCATAATGAGCAGCAGGTGCTGTTGTGTCATCTTTTCTAGTTGTTGATGATGATGTTGCACTTGCACTACTTCTTCTAACTACATCACCAGCCCCAACGTCTTGAGCTTCTTCATTTAGAACTAATGGAAATCCATCCTCAGCAGCATCTTGGGTCTCCTTGTCCCTTTAAAAACGGGACCAAGATGCCTCTGAAAATGGGAGATTTCTTGTACCCTTAATTCATCTCCTTGCTGTTGTTTGAGACAAGGAAAAGTTTGATGAACAATGTCGTCATCATCCTCGACTCCTGTGGAGGACAGCAGAGCATTTTCCAAGTCTACCGGGTCAAACACTTTCACCTGCGGCAAGCTGTCTATGCCCTCCTCGTCCTGCTCTGCTTCTACTACTTCATCTACTACTGAGGTGTTCTTGTTGACGCCGGACGAACGGCAGTGGTTGGCATCGATTTCTTCATTTTTCTCATCCTCTCGCGCTGGCCTTTCTTCCATATTAGAGGCTGCGGCATTGCATTCTTCAGATCAACATCCCTGACCCTTCTCCTAGTACTGGAAAAAACGCCAAGGATGCAATGTGGTAACCCTTATAACTATCCTCCAGTCACATGTAAAGAATGCCATGTGGTAACCCTTATAACTATCCTCCTCCAGTCACATGTGATCCAGTAAATGTGGCGCGTCTGTATGAAGAATGCAATGTGGTAGCCCTTAACTATAGTTGGTCTTGGTGTTCTTGACGAACGTAGCGTATCGGAGGACTCCTGCAGAGGATCTTCGACTTGTTTTTCTGGACTGGCTGAAGAAGACGCAGATCTTGTTCTTCTATTGCGGTGGACAACGTGGTCGACGGCGGGTTCGAACATCAGCTGCCACATAGATTTGAACAATGCAGGGCGTCCTCCGCTGCCTCCACTTACAGCTGAGGAGGGTGTTGTTCTCGTCGTACTCGCTGTGCTTCGCGACTCGGCAGTTGAATCACACGCCGCGGCTGGCGCCGGTGTTGGTTTCTGGTGTAGCTGTAGTTCTTCTTGTTTGTCCACGTCAGGCGTCTTGCTAACATTACTACTCCGACTTCTCGACGATTTTTCTTCTGTTGAGGGAACAGAAGACGGGTCTTCGAAGTTTTCCAACATCAGTATTTCTCCATTTCTTGCCTTGATGATATCATTTCCAACTGGTGTAGCTTCGTGCGCACTCCCTTTCTCGCTCTCTCCTTCAACATCAACTGCCTGTGGTGGCAACGCTACACTTTTTTTACTAGCTGCTAACGCTGTTTGTGATACGTCTCCTCCCCGCACACTTTGCTCCACAGCCGCCTCTGCTCGCGCAGCGGCCTCTTCAATGGTAAGAGCCTTGTTACTGCGCAATTTTCTCAGAAGCTTTCCATCTTAGAGCTTGCTTACTTCGCGGGGGGGTCATGGAACGAAGGGGGTCGCCGCGTCGCTTTGAGAATCCACCTTGATAGCGCCGACCCCTTCCAAGTTCCCCCATCAAGATCATAGCCTTAATCATCAGCAGCATCCTGAGCCAAGTATTCCTCGTCATTGCAGTCAAGTTGGGACTTCTTCAAGAACCGTTTCGTGATTTGGAGTGCTTCACTCTCTCCACCTGCATCTCGGTATCGGGAAGTCTCCTCGCTTTGAGGTGCCTCACTAATATCTCGTTCGGAAGTCTCCTCATCATTCTTGTCTTTGGCAGTCCTCTCCATGTCTTTGGCAGTCCCACCACCACCTGCCTCTTCGCCAGCAAGGCTCGGTGAAGGAGGACAAGACCCTTGCTGTTGCCTCTTCTGTGGTTCTTTGGGTTTCTTCTCCTTGCTAGAAGATGTTGGGGCTCCTGCTGTTGTTGCAACATTTGGCAACTGTAGTTCTGTTTCTGCAGTGGTCTGTTGGATCATATTGTTACCGCTTTTGTCGTCCGAATTGGAAGCTACTGCTGCAACTTCGTCGTCCTGATTCTTTCCCTCTTCGTCCGCCTCCTCTTCTCCCACTAGACCGAAAAGCTTCCGATTTTCCCGCACCAGTTCTAAAGCCAGCTTGTCGTGTACGCGCACACCCAAGGCGCTCAGATTCAGGTGCGTAAACACCGCACCTGGCAACATGTCTTCACGAGCAAGATGAGGTTTTGGTCCACCTGCGGCTTCGATGTTGGTTTCAATCATGAACTTGAGGCACCGCATCACATCCCCTGCCAAATCGTGAAGGAAGCTTCCTTGTCGTGCCAGCTCCGCATCCACTGAGGCGATTCTTATTAGAGCTAGGGGAACAACGCTCTATACTACTATTAGAGCTAGGCGGTGCTTCTTTGAAGATGTTTTTGATCATGACGTCTTCGTCCATATGATCCATGTTCATGTTATTGCTTGTACACCAATAACTCATAATTTTTGTGCATACTTCTCCCCCCTCTCTGCATCCTTCACGGCGAGTCGATCTTTTGCAGATCTGAGTTTTTCTCGCTCGACTTCAACGTCAGCAGAAGCTCGCTCACTCACAAGCAGAAGCTTCGCGTCAAGCTCTTCGCGCAAGGCTTTTTCTTCCAGCTGGAAGCGCTCGTCGTTCTCCGCCTTAACGCGCAAGGCTGCCTCCAGTTGGGCTTTGCACACTTCTTCCGATTCAGCAACAGCCTTATCCCGCTTTCGTTCTGCCTCACGTTAGAGTCTGCTAGCTTGCATCTTCTCTCGACCCCCTCATCTTGGAGGCCGCCCCTTTTACCTTGTATTTCATGAGAATACAAGGGAAAACGGTACCGAGATGCCGAGAAAGATGGACACTAAATGTTGACCTTAATCACGGACTGTAGCAATCATGGCCTCTTCAGCGTGCCTTATTTGTGTCGCAGTGCGAACTTCCTGGTCCCCCAGCTCCACCTGGTGCTCTTCGATTAGTTCCGCTCGTTCGCGCGCCGCACGATGTTCGCACGCACGCAATTCCCGGTCCATCTCGCGCCACAGCCTCTCTTTAGAAGTCGGTACTCAGTACTCACCCGCCCGATCTATTTCTATCTTTTCATGGGATCATTCATATATTTGGACCAAGGAACAACTGTCTATAATATTTTCCCTTTGATGTGCGACGTGGGACAGCTCCAAGCCTAGGATGCTTCAGAAGATAATGGGGAGAAGCCTTAAGCTGTGTTATGTCTGCTTCCAACATAGGCAGACGCTCCACGGACCACTGTATTTCGAGAATTGCTTCTTTTTCAAGAAAATTTTTTTCCAAAGCATCCAATTTTTCAGCATGCTTCGCATTCGCAGCAGCCAGTTGAGCGTCCAGGATAGTCCGTGCAAAGGCTTCATCAGAAGTAGTCCCGTCAAAAAGCCTACAACCAGGACCATCTTCAGTATCAACAACACCAGAGCAGACTGACACATCCTGCTCTCCTGCTCCTCTACCACTAGCTGTTTCCCTGGTCCTCGTAGTTGGGACGACTCCATCCACGACCCCAGCTTCATTTTCATCGTCGACATCCGCTGCTCCTGTTCTTGTTGCTTCATCCACAACATTCGCGCCTCTTCCTTTTGGCGTGGTTGCGTCTCTAGCAGCTTGTCCACCTGTTCTCGTGGTGGACGCAGGTGCTACCGTCACAATGCGGGTAGTGAAACCTGCTTCGCGAAAGCGTTCGCGAAATCGGTCACTAACTCCCCTGTCCTCCAGTTCAAGAAAGCCTCTATCGGGAAGTTTCTCTTTCATTAACCTCAAAATTTGCTGCTCCGCTTCCGCAAGCGCGTCCGATTTCGAGACTAACTCCGCATGCTGGGCCTCTAAGGTGATGGCACTACAAGCTAGTTTTAGGCCTTCCAAATATGATCCATCCTGAAGTGCGTCTTTGAAGACCATTTTGCCCTCTGTTGAAGATAAAGTGCTAAAGATGCACTCTTGCAAGATGAATTTCTTCAAGCCTTAAGAGTTGCTCCGTCGCCGCTGTAAAGGCTGTGTTGCTAGTTTCAAGCTCCGTGTCTTTTGACTCGAGCTCCAGATCTTTCGCCTCTAGTTCTGCATCCTTAGCTTCCAGCTTTGTGTCTTTCGCATGAAGCTGTTTGGTCTTTGCCTCCAGCATCTCACTTTTCGCTTCAAGCTCTGCATCCTTATCTTCCAAAGCAGCACCTTTTGCAGCCAGCTCCGCAATCTTCGCCTCAAGCTCTGTTTTCATCGCTAGTAACTCCTCATCTTTCGCCTCAAGCTCTGTTTTCGTCGCTAGTAACTCCTCATCTTTCGCCTCAAGCTCGGCGTCCTTTGCGTCCAGTTCGGCGTTCTTTTCTTGTAGCTTCGTGTTTTTCGACTCCAACTCAACGGCTTTCGCGTCCACAGCCGCGCGCAGCGCCTGCAACTCTGCGCCATTAGCCTCAAACTTCCTTTAGAGATAGAGTTCACGACAGTCTTTATTAGGTTACTTCATATTCGAGACTCCTGGTCGTTGTACGTTCACCTTCTCGGCAGGCCTACTTGTGCTTCCCTCTGAAGGTGAAGAAACTTCTCTCAAGTAGAGAGACGAACCTCTACGACCTCATGGATGAAAAATTCAGATGAAAATTAAACCTCATCATGGATGAAAAAAATGAATTAGTGAGTGAGCACCCTTAAGCCCTTTTCAGATCTGTTTCCTTCGATTGCAGTTCCGCATCCCTTGACTCCAGTTCTGCGTCCTTCTCCGCCATGCGTTGGGCCAGAGACTCTCGCGCTCCCTCAGCCTCTGCAGCCCTTTCCTTTGCAGCCTCTGTGTCACGTTCCGCCTCACTTTGAAGCGACATGGCTTCGGCAACCTGTGCTAGCATTTCAGATTCCTTGGTAGCAAGCTCTGCACGCAGTTCGATCATTTGACGCTGCCGCTCTTCAGATTCCTCGTCTTAGCCGCGCTAGAAAATCCTCACTATCTGTCTCTGTGGCTCTTGAGTGGCCTAGTACCTTCTTCATTTTTTCCCCGTGACTTCCCCTTAGGATACCTCACGCCGTGAGATAGATAGTGACTCACGACCGTGTGTCCAGCCTTAATCTTCAGCAATTCTTTGTAGTCGTTCCGCTTCAGCTGCTCGTGCGTCGGCAGCGTCAGCGCGCTCGGCTGTTGCGGTGGCACGCGCTTCCGCTTGTGCGACGCGTTGTGCAGCGGTCTCCGTGTGCCGGTTGGCATCACCATGAATTAGAGCCCCCATTAATGAGCTTTGAAGCGGAGAGAACAGTGCAAAACCTCGTGCTACTAAGAAACACCTAGAGAAGATTTCAATGATTCTATAGTGATCCAACAAGAACAACGTCGTGAAGGAAAATCAACATGACTCAGTTTTAGTAGATTTCTTCTTCATCTTCCTCCAGGGTTGTACTTAAGAAAGACTTCTATGATAATGAGATGATCGCGATTTTCCACCTGATGCCATACCCAAGCATGTTCAATGCACTCTCTTGCTCCGCATTCCAGTGCCCGTAATCTCGCCTCGCCTTCGCGAGCGCGCGTCTGTGCTGCCTCAATTTCACGCTGCGTCTCTTCGCGCAAACGTACTTCCGCGCGTTCATGCTCCTCGGTTAACTGTCGCAATTGCTCACTCGTTGCTGCCTGCATGTCAGCTCTTGCCTGGTCTGCCTCAGCCACTGCAGCTGCTGCCTGCTGTCGCGCATCCTCCGCATCGGCCACGCGAAGGGCGTTCTCAGCTCGCAAGGAGTCTACCTCTTCACGGCATTCCGCAATCTCTTGCCTTAGAGGTTGAGAGTTCCCGGCTCTAGCTCGCATGTGCTCTATGGCTTTCCTAGTACTTGAAGAAGCAAGTCATATAAAAGAGATGCTCTTAGATGAACATAGGTCAGGTCAACTTTGAACCCTTAATTGTCCCTGCTTTCGCGCTTTGGTGCGGAGACACTGCGCAACCCTTCGCAACTTCTGGATTGCACAAAGACGCCTCGAAGAGAGAGCTTCGACTACGTCAATCGGCAGCAATCGCGGATCCCCCTGCTCCTCTGTCAAAAAAACTATGTCAGCGCCATCTTCTTCAGAACGCTGTGCCTCGTTATCATGCAGTCTGAGATGAGTCGTGAGAAGATGATCTTTTTTAGCATGTTTTTTTATTAGCAGGTTTTTTTTACAGGAGTTTATTCAGTTCATTACAAGGTCTTAATCTAGTACTTTCGAAGGCGCCGAATAAAATCGATAAGATTTAACAAGAGTACAACAGAGTGGACTGGTCTTCTTCGTCAGCATCGAGTGGTTCTTCTTTCGTCCGTGCTCCTTCCGTCGCATCAAGGCTCTTGTCCTCCTCGTCGATCGCTGAAAACTTGTCATCGAGTTCGCGAATTTTCCTCATATGTCGACCTCCGTAACGGGCAACGAAGGCTCGCCAGCGATCCACCGCAACACGCAGGACAAAGCAGTCAAAGTCTGCACGGATTATGTGCAGATTTCGCGCAGCCGCAGCGTTCTGCTCCGCTGTCTCTCGCAACTCTACACATCGCGCAACTCGCTCGTCGTATTGCCGCTGTAGATCCTCTAGTTTTTGAGCACTTTGCTGACTTGCGCAAGTGGAGATCGACGATGATGAGTCAATTCCTCCTCCTCCTCCCACCTTCGACATCGAAGTGGATGCTTCATTCTTGCTCGAGGACTCAAATCCATCTTTTTTGTAACGTGGTCCACGACTCCGAGAGTTTGTTCCCAGCACGCCGCTCGCTATTTCATCCAGATCCTGTAGGTCCCTATTACGCGAGGTGCATGTTGCCCCACGCTGTTGATATTATAGTAAGAAGTACTTAATTGCATTCACTCATGTAAAGACGGACCAGCAGAGTGATCCACATCACCACGAACCCATGAAAATGATATAATATTCAAACTCATGCAGTACCACAGGAGCTGCCGCCCGGGTTTCTTGATGCTGTCCAACTGAGTCAGCGCATGCGTTTTCAACATCCTGATCTTCGTCTTCGTGCTCCCTTGATAGCATAGTTCTTGATGTGTTTTGCAGTTGGCCTCCCCTTCCCCTTCTATTTCTAGTACTAGAACCAGGCACAGACTTCATCGCCATCTGTCTCGCCCTCAGCAGAAATTCTTGATCGTCCTCACTTGCGGAAGAGGCTTCAGGGGTCGATCGCTCCTCTGCTGCCTCTTTGTGTATTAGAGCCAGACTCACAACTAGTTGTGTTTGCTCTGCTCCAGCATCCCTTCTAGGCTATCATCGCATGTCCTGTGGGCATAAAAATGGTCTCGACGAGTATTCCTTCTACACGACATACTAGTGATACTGTAGAGACATCTTCAGGGGAAGTAATAATTATATCAGACGACATGATAGTCTGAATCTCTTCCACGAACCAATCTGCGTCACCGGCTCCCTCGAACAGCGCCGCACACCCCGTCAAGCAGCATATACACCAAGAGCAGATCATGAGCCTTAAATTGTGTCGCGTCCTCCGACGAGAAGTATGAGCATCTTCTTCCCCATCCTGCTCACGGCAAACGGCGAAGACTCCTCGCGGCAGTCCATTTTGTCGACCTCCGCTCGTCGTCCTAGAAGCCCCGCTCCGCGACGTAGAAGAGCTACCAGATGATGGTCGAGGTCCACGCATGTTGATCATGATATTATATTACTTATGACAATGATGATGAGGTAGAGACACCGCCCAGTCAAAGGACGGGTCTAAGCAAGTGATCCGATCCTCCATCTAGAAGACGTGGTCTGGATCAACATCAAAGAGCACTACAAAGACCATCAAGAATTGGCTTTCTTCTCTCTTCTTTCATTTTCTCTTGTCTATTCTCCTTCCTTAACCTCCCTCTTCTTCCAAGTGTCTTATTTTTCTTCTCATTGACTAGAATTATTCTTTTCATGATTCATTATCACCAGCCAAAGCAGCAGAGGTGGGATCACGGCACCACTCAAGTCGACGAGCTCGGATGCTTCGCCCCCTCGTCGAACGCGTTGTGGCATCAACTTCGTGCGCCTTCGGCGCAAGTTCTGTCCAATGATTTTTTGTCATCATTTGCATTTCCTAGTCCTCTGTTGTTGTTTCATCTTCTAGCATGTCGTTTCATCATATTTCCATAATCAGCATCCAGCCCTAACTGACGGAAAATCTAACTAACGGACTCAAACTCATAGCGGCATTACTCAATAGCAACGGTGGACTTGATCGTTCTGGTCACGGTGACGGTTCACCTTCGGTTCGTCCCTTTGTTGTACAGCGGCGCGATGGTGAGAAGATCCAGTCTTCTACTTTTTATCTAGGAACTAAAAAAGCGTTTAGAGCCTGACTAGAAGGAAGAAGAACGACAACAGAGCTACGAGTGTATTTCTATTCTTCATTTCAATATCTTATTCATTTACTTACAACATACTTAATTCTAGTAGTTTTCGGACACAAATCTGCATGCATGCACGATCTTCGATGGAGGACGTCGCTAGGATCAGTCACTTCGGGGGTCATGTTGTGTCGCCTCAGAGGGACTCCCAAACAATGAGTATCGTCAAGCTGCAACTTTTTGAATGTATCGCACCCCCTCTACTCCCCTCTACTGGACCGCATGACCGATTCATGGCTCAAGTTCTTAGTTACTGGCCAGGTCGTTTCTTGCTCTGTCGTGGGGCGCAACGACATCAAGTCAGAAGTCCAGGGATCGCCACATGTCTTAATGCGTGCATCAAGACACCTGGCTATTTAGCTACTTCTACTTCTTGCTTCTGCGTGCATCCGCACACTTCTACATCTACGTCACTAGCTAGTACTAAACCCTCAAGAAAAGGTTGTCCGTTGTACGAGTCTTACTTGGTATCTTGCCTTGTTTCATGTCTACGTGGTCGTGCTGGTGCACTTTTCTCTATATTTTTACATCAAGAATGGAGTGAAATTATCTACGTACAATGTTGTACCGATACTAGGGCATACATGTTGATGTAGTTGGTATGTCATGAAAGTGTACTAGTTGTCATATGTTTATTAAGGATGATGATGGTCGACAATCACTACGTTAAATCTGATCAATTACTGCAGATACAGGTAGTACTGCGAGAAACAAATTCTTGGAAAATGTGAAAACTTCACTATTTTGCATAACACATGAGTAGAAGCAAGTAGATGTTCAAATTAGTAGTTTGTACTTAGTTGGGAATATGTTGAATGTCAATGTATGTTAATCTTAATGTTTAAGTTTAATATCCAGAAAATTTCACTAATAATTTTCATAAATCGCAAATTTTGTAGCTACGCCATGCCTCCAATAATATCGTGGTATGGATAAATTAGATTCTATTCATGGCATGAAGTTGAAATCAAATCAGAAGATTGCAAATTTTTCGCTCGATGTTGAAGGACCACGATCATGATATGATGAGCGTAGTTTGATGTGTACAAGTTATGCTTATCCCTACAACAGCAATTTCGACAATTCTCAACAGAAACATCAAGTAGAAGGCACAAGATCTGATTTAGTACAGGAAATACAATATGCATAGACACTTCATCTGCTACTTACCTGCAGGTCGTAGTATCACTCATCCAACAAAGAATCTGATTTGTACAATTTAGATCGACGTAAACAGATGAAGTGTGATTTCACTACTGAGAAGATGAATTCTAATGTGGACGACGCTCTAATAAAGACGGATTTCTTCCATATTATAATCCCCAGAAAAATCCGTCTCGTTTTTCTAAAAAATCTAGTGCTTCACTCGTCTAGTACCCTACTTGAACAAGAATGTAGTCCACCTCTGTGAAGCTGAATCATCATCTATGAAGCTGAAGATCTTCATACATAACAATCAAATAATCATGCTCCCCGTTTTATTTTGCTTGCCATCAGAAGTTTTAGCCATGACATGTTCTTGTAGTCTGTAGCTGTTGTACCAGTACAGAATATGTAGTAAGAGTACATGCTCATGCTCAGCATGATGTTTTCGGTTCATCCTGTCATGACTAACACTTATGATGTTCTTCATTTCTGTTCCTAGTTTTTCTACCCTCTGACGTGCAAGAAAAACAACAATCCTGATCCACCTAATCCCATTCAATATTCTCGCTGGCATTTGAACAAGATTTGCTGCTTACTACCTATCCCTTCACCCTTCCTCTACCCTCCGACTCTCTGACTACAGGTAGTACAAGAACTAGTCAACATTCAACAAATTCAATATCGACTAGGACGAGTCCCTACCAGTAGAGTACAACCCCTCGTCCTACTACCTCCTCTATCTCCTCGTCCTTTATCCTAGTGATAAAGTAGGAGTGTAGTTCTACCTCCTGATGATCCTCCTAGTGAAGATCCTCTATTCTACCTCCTGATGATCCTCCTAGTGAAGATCCTCTACAGATCCTCAGGATTCGCCAGCGTGTGCAACTCGTGAATCATATCACGCTTTGCCTCATTGGATGCGCGTGGATGCAGCGTACCAATCGGCATCTTGTGCTCGCGTACCATGCGAAGGATATCCGGGATAGAGAAGAATTAGAATGAGCTCCAATTTATTTTGGGTTTATTCATTTTGCCTCCTATGATGATAATTAATGATGCTCCAATTATTTTAATTTGCATGGTTATGATATTAACTCTATGATCTTCTTCATTCATATTAACTCTATAATCTTCTTATACTTATAATATATGCTTCTGGGGAGATGAATCAAATCAAGCGTAAAAAAAGCTCTCGTCAGCACCATCACGCAAGTCCTCCGTGTCGCGAATGCGAGCCATCCCGAAGTTACCCAGCGGGGTGTCAGAGGTAGTCTCATCAGATGCTCCACCGCCCGACGCACCTAGGAATTTTTAATAGGTTATGTCGTTTGGAGTGAGGTGGAAAATAGGACGAGTTATGAGGTTAGTAGATAGGAGGAGTTCCGAAATTTTTAGCAGATGGTTGAAGTTAGGGGATAATTTCAGTCAATTTTTGTTTCTCTACGTACTAGAATCTAGAAAAAGTTCTAACCTCTACTACTCCAACGAAAAGCAAAATACTAGAACGACTGTCTGAAAATAAACTAATTAAATTCAAATATCAACATAATGCAGTTGTTCTAGACGATAGTGGATTAGTTAATCAAATATCAACATAAATATTACCATTTTCAGTCGGGGACTCTTCCGCGTCATCCTCGTTTCCGGAAAAAGCCAGGGAGAAAAAACTCTCTTCTTGAGGGAAAATCGAGGAAATGCGCTCTCCTGGCATCGGATGCTTCAGGTGCAAAAAAGCGCGCTTGGTCCAGGCATTAGACCTCCTTTTCTCTAATATTCATCTTGAAGCGCATCTTTGAGCGCTTTTTCCCTTGACAACTTACTACGTGTCAATAAAGATGCACATCTTATAAGAGATGAATTTGGGGAAACCTTAAAAGCATGGAGGCCACGGTTGCAACGGTCCAGGTTCTGCACGCACCACAACAACGGAATGCGAACGAAGAGGTGGCGCGGCGCAGGTTGATGAGCGACGCTGCTCATTTGCTGCTGGTACAAAATTAGACGAGGATGGTGAGCCATGTTGTGTGGGAGTTCGAGTTCGATTGCTCAGTGTGAATGGTTCTGGTATTTGGTAGCCTGATTTTGATATAAGGGAAAACAAGAAGAGAATCCTTGTCGTGATCGAAGCTGCATCACAAGAGCACGTTGATAATCAGTTCGACTTCGAAGACGATCGCTAGAGGTTGGAAGCTCGCATATCTATGGCTTTCCTACTTGAAGAGGCCATAGAGATGCGCATAAAGATGTCAACATTGTCAACTTCCAACCCACCTTAAACTATAACTAAGTAACCTTTAATATTTTTGGTAGTACAACAACAACAGCAAGGTGATTTGGGTCATATGTTGGCTTGGGTTGTTCTTAATTAATATTGGTAGTACAACAAGAACAACGTGATCATTGCGAGTCAACATAAGGGTTGTTCGTCCATGTGGGTCATGGTTTCTTTTTTAGCGTTTTTCGCTGGCGCAAACCCAAACTCCTGGTGCGGGAAAAAAACGAAGGTGACTTTGATGTCGCGGGAGTCGGTGAACGTTTGGTTGCGAGCTGCGAAAATACGCATGTTCTCACGGGTGCCCTGAACAATTCCAGCAAGCAACGAGCTCAGTTCGTACATCCACAGGATACGGGAGAAAAATTGAGTGCGGAAGATGTCAAAGTTGTCCTGCTCGACCGCAGAAATGGCAGTTCCACGACGCACGTGCTTCCAGTCACTGTGCATCAATGCGGGGTTCGCATATTAGAGAGAGTAGGACGAGGCGTCTAGTAGAGTCTAGTGAGGACGACCCGAGAATGCAGATGCAGCTGGAGATCTACTTTTCTTATTAAATCTGGTGGAGAAGGTTCAGAACTTCGACTTCCTAGTAATAAAGGTAAACTACTTAGTAGAATGAAGGTACTAGATCATACTTACTAGAATGAATCCAACAAGAGTTGTTTCCCTTTGTTCCGTATCGTGGATGCAAATCTAAATTCTTTATTGACCTAGTACACTTTCGTTTGACTTTTACTACTAGTAGTCCTCGTTGTAGTAAAAACTACGTACTTGTTGTACCTACGGAGGGGGTAAAAAGTGATGATCGTAAGGATTCGATGGCGGAGCCGGCTTTTTGGCACGAGGATAAGTCGCGGTGGCAGCGGCTGCGCCAGCTGTGTCAGTAGCCGAGTCCGAAGCAGAGGCATCAGTCACCCCATCGTTGAAGTTCTCTGCTTCCGGTGCAGGCGGCGAGTCGAGCGTATTGCTCAGGTGGCCGGCAGCGAAGGTATTAGAAGTGGTCACTGCATGCATTGCACCATAGAAAGTCATCAGAAGATGCAAATAATAGGAGAGTCCGCCTCGAGGCACTTGAAGGTGTTGTGGACAATTGTTCAAACAAAAGTAGAAGAATGAAGAACGTAGGTAAGAAGTGCTAATGATCTTGCACATTTTCGTTTTCATTTGACACCTAATAGGTGCTGGTAGTGGTAGTGGTAATGGTAAATCCCAGCACAGATAAATCTAAAAATAGATTCACATTTAGAGGATCCATCTAGACATGGACATGGCCTTCTCCACATCATAACAAAAGGCTGCAGAGCAACGAAGAGTTCCACTGGGGTCTTGCTGTCCCACAACGGCTGGACCCCAGCGGCTTTCTCCTGGCGGGCTCGCAGGTCTGGATCCTGGAAAGCAGCCGGGCCCATTTTGTTAGAGGTAGGCTCCTCTTGGTGTTCTTTTTTACTGTGTGGTTCGCTATGCCTTTCCCCATTCAGAAAGGCAAAACGAACGGTGAGGACAAGAAGAACTCAACATTATTATCTAGTATGGCTTTCCTACTTGAAGAAAGCATAATAGAGATGCTCCTCCAACATAGAGATCATCTTCCCAACAAGTTTGAACCCCTAATTTTGGTCTCATCCCACACCAGTTGCGTCTTCACGCGAGCGCTGAGCATGGCGTCTCCAGCGGAAAGCGTCTTCCAGAAGACGCTCTTGGTCCGCTTACCAAGGTGGCTCAAACTGTGGAATTCTTTGTCCATCTCGCCAGGAAGGGTTAGGCCCAAAGCCTCCACCTCAGGTCCATCGGTCGCCATGGGAGGTCCAATTTTGCGTCCGGCAAGGGTCTGTAGTAGTAGTTGTTGTTCTTGTTGAACAATGTTGATCTTGATGATGAAGGATCGATCTGTGGTAGTCGTTGAACAATGATCATGATGACAAAGAGTTTCAATCAATGGGCCACTTGTTCTAGTTGAAGATGAAGTTCGATGAACAAGATCCTCCACTACTAGTACGTACTCAAAAGTAGTCGTAGTACTAGTAAGGGTGTAGTAGTACAAGTACTAGTAGCGACTACCTACTATTACTAGTTGTAGATGAGTATTACCTGATTTCTAACGTCGTTGAATACCTGGTTCCTAACGTAGTTGAATACCTGGTTCCTGACGTAGTTGAATACCTGGTTGTTCCTGACGTAGCTGAATTATACCTGGTTCCTAACGTACAGTTGAATACCTGGTTTCTAACGTAGTTGAATACCTGGTTCCTGACGTAGTTGAATACCTGGTTCCTGACGTAGTTGAGAACCTGGTTCCTGACGTAGTTGAATACCTGGTTGTTCCTGACGTAGTTGAATTTAATACCTGGTTCCTAACGTAGTTGAATACCTGGTTTCTAACGTGGTTGAATACCTGGTTGTTCCTGACGTAGTTGAATACCTGGTTCCTGACGTAGTTGAGAACTTGGCTTACGAAACTGTAAGTGGACGAGCCTCCAGCAACGATCCATAGCGAGTGGCCGTGGAACAAATCGACAAGTTTGTGACTGCGCTTTATTAGACCGCGAAAGAGTTCAACATTTCTCGATGCCTACATTTCATCTCCCAGTTGAGTTCTAAGTAGAGGGAAACAGGGAGAAAAACAAAAAAATGGCATTTCGAACTAGAAATGAACTTTAGTGAAGAGCCGTAACTCTAGGCGGTCGGTCATTCGCGACATCAATTTCAAACCAGCTAAAGCAGCTTGGTTCATCACAGGTTGCGTCTTGTTGGGTCCACCTTCCGATGCCTGCTTCATCTGTTGATGTGGTGAAAATTTTGATGTTGAGACTTGAGAGAGGACGAGAATGGAGTTGACGATGTTGCTTAAGAGTCTATAACAGACTACATGTTCTTTGATGCTTGCGACTTGTTGATAAGTACTCTTGAATAATCCTTTCATTGATTTAAATTTATTTCGCTATAACTATCTTCAAGCCCAAACTTATAGTTGTTCCAGTACCACCAGCGCACCAAGGTGTGGTGGCGTAAAAATGTAGTTTTTTTAGTACCAGTGCATCAAGGTGTGCGGTAATGTTGGCTTTGGAGTCTTTGCTTGCTTCAGCGCTGTGATGGTAGGAAGTTAGTTCACGCGCAAGCTTCTCTCGGGAAGAGACTGCACGATTGGTTTGGTTCAATGCCTTTTGCAACGCGTTGGACAGAGGGCGCTCCGGAACCACTTGGGGATAACTTAGAAGAGGAGGGGGAGGAGGAGAAGGAGATGGAGATGGAGGAGAGGTTTCGTCATCTCATTTCATTTCGAACAGTTACAACAAGTCTGAACTATCTACTTCGTCACCACGATGAAGAAACAGTAAAAAAGTTAGTACTTCTACTAGACTGACATGATAGAGTAGATGACAACTTCACTCAGTAGCCATAATTTAATGGATGTCGGTTTTTTACGCGTTGGCGAAGTCTGCTTCTTTTTCGGAGCAAAAAGGTCAAAATCGTCGTCAAATGCAGCTTGGCCGAAAGGGTCGTTGTTGCCCTCTTTGAATATTAGAGAATGTTGTACCGCAAAGATTTGAATCAGGGCGACGCTATTTTTCCCTACCTCAGCAAGGTGGAAGTAAAGATGAGTAAGTAGATGCTTCGGAAGATGCTGCATGAACTTGAAATACCCAGGTAGACCTTAGACGAAAAAATAATTATTCTCTACAGCAACAGAAGTAGATGACATTGATATTGATATACAAATTCTACTAGTGAAACTGTAACCACGGTTGCCTTAATTTGACTCCTCCTGCCACTTTGACATCAGCACCTCCGCGACCGGGCCAGCAAAATTTGAAGAAAACGAGGCCAAACAGAGCCAAGCTGCAAAGCATGGCCATACCCAAAAGAGTCTGGCGCTTGACGACGACGCGACCCGTCACAGGATTGTCGATCACGACCAGGGCACCAGCGAGATATTAGAAGAAGTGATTGTCAACATGTACATGAGTGCATAGTAGAACAAGTAGTAGAACTATTTTTCAAATTCATTCATGATGTATCTTCTTGTTAGATGAAGGAACAAAACTACATTTGTTGAAATGATAAGAAGAACGTGTGAGTAGATTTTAGAAGGAAAACTTGCGCACATCAACAAAAATAATCGTCGTGCTGGAGTTGGAGCCTCGTCATAACCTCTTTTTTTGTCATCGCGCCCAGAGAATGCGCTTGTGGGGCTCGGTACCTTTCCGCCAAAGAAACCACCTTCGAGGTCTTGGGTTGCGATCAAAGGGTGGGCACCCCCTGAAAGGGGCTGGGAAGACGTTGGAATCATCGTGCTTGACCTGCCTTCGTGGTCCGGACAGACACTGAAGAAACCGGAGGAACTGAAAACAATTCTTGTAACTGGAAAGCGGAGGTGGACCTGAATTTGTTTGATGCCCTAGAGTATTTACGTTTTCAGGAGCAAAAATCTTAGTAGTTCTCCAACTTCAAGTTCACCTTTCTTTATTTACCCGTTGTTCCGAGTTCAACATCATAATCTAATCTTCAAGTGAGTTATAACGCTCCTGAAGATGAACTACACGATGAATAAGTCGCAAGTCTGTAATTCAAATTACGTGCTTCTCGCCTCAGCGTGCTTGCTCGATTCGTCTATCAAAGTTCCTCTCTTGTTCGCTTCCGGCAATCTATAGAGTGGTGTGTTAGGATTCGGGATTTTAACGGACCTCGTCGTGCTTGATGTCCTGGAATCCAAATCTTAATCTAGGATTTTGTTTGCCTCGGATGAATATTAGTTGTGTAGTAGTACCCGCTGTTTCGTGTTTTTCTGCGCCTCGGTCCGAAGTCAAAGAATTTCGTTGACGGGGGTTGTTTGTTGCTTTCGAAAGAACCTGAACAAAATAGGATGTGAAAGGCGTCAATGTTGAGTGGATGAAACATGTTCGTTGCATGGATACAGTCTGAAGTAAAGTTGTAAAAAATCATTGTTTTTCATCTTCAATCAAAAGAATTACACCTTCTTTGAAGTTCGACCCGCTGCAATTCTTCTTGACCCGCTGCAATTCTTCTAGGGTCGTGAATGCATATTCTTGATCCTTGTTGATCTTTCGTCGTACTAGGGACTACAAGTATACAAGTTCATAGATAGGTAGTCCAACATAGGTACGTCTGCGTAGAAGTGAAAGAAATCACCTTCCTTCGCTTACTATTTTTGTCTTCTTAATTCTTGATCTTGTTTCTTGCCTTTCCACCTGCCTTGTTAAACCTTCTCTGTTTCTTTGTTGTAGGTACTGGTACTCAATGTTCGCTGTTGTAGGTACGCAATTCTTTCCAAAAGTCCTAGCTGTTCCAGCTGTTCCACGCGTTGTTAAACTTTCAACATGGACTAGTTCCTTCCACGGTAAGGAGCCTAGGAAAGGGGGTGGTGGAGCAAATTGTGTACGTAGAAATTTACCTGCAACAAAATGGTTGGTGCGTCTTGAAGATCATGGTGAGATGTAACTAGTTAGACTAGGTGAATTGCATGTAGGAGTAAAGCTAGGCTCGTCTGAGGGAAAACGAACCGGCTCGATGAATCATACAAGGTTTGTCTCGATAAACTATAAGTACATCAAGTTCGAGCAGGAGAACGACCACGACCGATATTCGACCGCCGAGTTCTTCTGTAACCGATCAAACATTACTCGCCTTGGATATCAACGCTGACGACATCAACACTGATCTTGGTTTGGATGATCTCTGACGCACGAGCCTCCACTCTGTTATCAATAGTCTCATAGATACCTCACCAGATGAGTTTACTCAACAGATGCCGCGACGCCTCCTCATGTTCACGCCTCACCTCTCAACCCTCTTAACAGAAGAACTACGCTCGTCTCAGACAGATGGCAACAATAGTATATCATATTGGTCTGACTCCTCGTTCAACCGTCAGCGTCACACAACAGAAGTAAGCAAGAAACGGAGTCAAATGACAACTCAGTTACGCTCACGGGTACAGAGAGTCACTGTCTTACCTCACGACAGTGACAGACGAAATTTATTTTTCCACAACACTTCCTTCTCCCTCGTCAATCAAGATTCCACGACAAGCACGAAACCACAAGCACGTAGAACGCGACACCCTCAAGATGAACACGACACCACGAGGATCTTCAAAAAGATCGAGACTATTTCTCCCTCAGGAACGCAAAAACAAACGAAGGTTAGATTAGTGCCCGCCATCTAAAGCGTAGATGGACATAGGAGGCTACTGAAGAGCCGTACCGAGCAACTGAAGCCTACACACTGTCTGCATAAAAACTTCTACGTGTAGGTGGCTACGAAGGCCAGCACTTTTCTGGTGTTTTTCTGTGTCTGACATTGAGCCCGTCATTCAAGCCATGAAAAGACATAATGCGCAGCTCCTGATGGCTCGTGTATTTCCCACTACAACGGTTAAGGTCGTTAATACATGGAGAATTGTAGTGGTGCAGTCTGTTCATGACCTTGCAGTCTGTTCATGTGCCAATGCAGATGACTTAGCCACAACTTCTAAACTTTCTTCATCTGAGAAGGCAGGAACAGGATTTCTGTGTACGGATTAGTTCTACTAGTGAAGATGCACATTTTCATTTCCTTCAACTTCTAAAATTTCTTCTTAGGCATGGATGGTATACGGATTAGTAGTGATGCAACATTACGGATTAGAGTAGGTAGCTTTTCATTTACGGATTTTCACGGATTCGAATAGATGGAGTAGGATAAATGCAACTTTTCACTTAGGGAAGTAGGATAGATGCAACTTTTCATTTACTAGGGGTCAGGATAGGTGCCGATCAGTAGATCTTCAGGAGTGTCGTGACTTCTGATTCGCAAATTTTTAGTCACTTTCTTTCAGTATACTGTGCTTATACACATGCACATAAGGTACTACCTTCCTATATCAGCACGTTTATCTTTATGAACTTGAACTCATCAAGAATGATCATGTTGTGAAAACTCCATTTAACATCGTGGTGTACATTTTGTGGTGGACATGTTATCTTCTTTTTCATATTAATCACTAAAAACTCCTTTCTCCCCCTCAGGACCCAACCGGTGGCAAGAGATTCGTGAGCATGTGTCCCTCCACGCAGTCTGATATCAGTGTTATCCTTAGACCTACTTTCTGGAATCCATCTTCAGAGTCCTCTCCTTTCTGACCTTCAGAGTCTGGACCACCCGGTTGTTCCTCTCCCTTAGAACACGACGTCGGAGGTCCAAGAAGATGCTTCTGAAGATGGATTTATTCCAGAAGTCGTAAGATCCCCCAATCTTCTTTCAGCTCTGCTGTGATCGCCTGGAGGTTTCTCCAAGCGCGCGCGTCTAAAACAGGCGGATAGATGCTACCATCATATCGCAGAGTGAGATGTCGAAACCTCTTTTTTCTCGACAAGTCTTGTCGTGGATTTCGCCGACTGTTCGGAGGCCGGGACATGAAACAAGGGTACAAAAGGGGTAGTTCCACATTTAATGCAGAAATTCTAGACGATAGTGGATAAATCAATCTTTATTAAATTCCTCACTAACAGAAGTCAATTACTCTCGAAAAATTCTAGACGATAGTGGATTAATCAATCTTTATTATATTCCTCACTAACAGAAGTCAATTACTCTCGAACGTTTCCTAAGTAAAGTTTGGTTGTGGGATTGTCGGACATCTAAATGAATTTTGACAGAATATGTTGCCTCTATCAAGATCACGATAGCGTTAGAAGTGTGGTCTCTCCTCCTGTAGTTCATCATCCTACTTCTGCTAGTAAGTACTACACTAGTTTTTCCTCAACGAGCTCATCGTAAATTCCTTCTTCCCACCGCTTTCCGCCTCATCTTCTTCGTCACTGGGCAGCAATCCGAAAAAGCTCTGCTTTGCCGTTGTTAGAGCTTACGGCCCTACTTATGATCCATCTTTAGACGCATATTGGTTTTTAACCCTAAAATCCTTATGAAGCAGCTCTTCCAAGATGCACTATCTAAAGATGGACCATTAGGGGAAGCCTTAACGTTGCGCCAGTCGGCGACTGCAATCGGGGATCTTTAGCCCGTGCGCCCCTTAAGGAGAGCAATAGCATGGAAATTCCGCTTAGACCCATCAGTGGGTTTCCGCCCAAATCTATCTCCACACGGTCACGCAATAAGTTCCACACAATATCGATCATACTGCGGCTCTCCAGATCCAAATTTCGGAAGCCTGATTTTCAAAGTCCTCAAGCTACTTTTCAAAGCCCTCAGTATTTCTATGGAGTAAAAATGTAGAGTGGACTTCCATCAAGTCTCCGTAGAAGCTCTATCTTTTAATAAGTAAGTACCAATGTAGTTTAGCGTCTTCGGAATATTTTCCTGGTGGAACAACGTGATGTTCTTGAACGTCAAACGTGTGAATTCCTCCTTCACCAGTTGCCCTGACCTGTTCCGAGGCTTCTTCTTATCCCCTTCCCCCAGGAGGTCTATGTTTCGCCCCACATGAACCGCCTTCAGTCCGCAGTGCAAAAACGGCTTCAGGAGGAGTTTCAAATTCTCAATACTCAAATTGCATTCCTCTAGCCACAATCTTTAGAGGACGTCTCCCCAATTTTAAAAAAAATCTGCCTCTTGAGTACTTTCCCTATGGATATCAATCCCTCCCCAATCAGTCGCGTCTTAAGTATCGCCACGACACTTGTATCCTACAAATATTCAATATTGGAGCACATAGGATAAGCCGAAAAAGAGGTCGTATCTAAATTGAGGTGCCTAAGCTTGAGAGATCGATCCCCAGCACATTAATAGTAGAGATAGATTAGGGGCAGGAGCCTTAAAATTCCTCGAGTTTGCAAGTCGGCGCTGCTTCGATATAGGACGCATAAAGTGCGGGATTCTCGCTAACATCAAGAACCTTCAATGGAGGAGAATTGTCAGCAAACAGCAAAGACAGCAAGTTCCCGACGCACAATCCGCAGTTTCGTAACGAGAGGTTCTGCAACCGAGTTTCTGTGCTGGATGAAGATGAATCGAGAAGTTTCGAGGACTCTCCTTGATCAACATGTTGTTTTCCTCGTGCAGCAGCAGTATTCTTTTCCTCTGCACGACCATCAAGGGACTTGGTTTGCTCCCTCAGACTTTTTACGGCCAAGTTTGATCAAACTTAGAGCAGTCAGGAGCTGACAAACCGAAACTTCTACAAGAACTTCTAGTTTAGTTGTACTGCTAACCTGGTTCTTAATATTACAACAACATCTTCTTGTTCAAGGAGGAGAAGTAGAAAGCATTACATCATGTTGTTCGACAACAGTGCGATATAAATATCTCGTCTTTTTTGGTCACTGATAGATAAGAAGCCTCTCCAGAATCTTTGCTGCCTCCATAATCTTTTCTACGTGGTGAGTTCCTGCCGCTCCCTCCTCGCGGAGACACTGACGTACAACCTGGTCCAACACGACTGCTCGGTGATACGACCACGTGGTTTTGTCCAGCTCCAGCCGCTTTTTTGTGTGCAGCAGCGCCTCCAGAGGTGGTAGCGTCTTAGAAGAACTATGACATCAGGATCCACTTCATGGAAGAAAATAAGGTCTGAAAAAGATGCATCCTCTTCTAAGTACTTGCTTAATCCCCCGAGAAAAAGGGGAAGCCATAATTCATCTCTCCCACGCCTTCCTCTTCTCCGGCCGTGTCCTCGTCCTCTTCTTCTAGCATGCACGATTTCCTGAACTCGTCAAGGTCGAAGTCGCCAGCATCTGAGTCCTCCCCTTCAGAGGCTTCACTGGGACTATAATCCCTTATCAGTTTCCGGATAGCCACCGGCAATGCCCCAAAAATCAGCGGGTTCGCTTTCAGAAAATACAACAAGCCCATGTCCAGCAAAGGGTTATCATCGAGAACAAGCGTCTCGATGGAAACCGGAAGGATTAACCTAATTGATGCGACGTGGAAATATAACAGGGATACGGCAGTGAAAGTGATCATGGTCGTATCAAGAAGGAATGCGGATAGGGTTTAGGTTATTAGGAAATATTCAGGGTGATGAAAAAAGGAGCTGGAGCAGGGGTGTTAATATAATTATCCTACTATGTTGTTGAGAGCAGGAACCAGCTCAAGTCTTCTTCAACAATCATGATGTATTGTAAGACTCCCGGCGTAACTCCTTAAAGTCTTGTTTGAATTACAACTAGTAGTCTTGTTTGAATTACAACTACAAGGATTACAACTTCCAGTACAAGGACTAACAACTAAGTAAGTACAAGGATTGCAACTTCTAGTACAAGGACTAGTTGTAATTTATCTATTAATATAATCAAGTTTTCCTTCTACAAGGACTAATTTAATATTTGTGGTGGAGCCGACCTAACTAGAAAAGAGACAGACCAAGACCTTTTTAATATCAAGTCAAGAAAGTCTTCAACAAAATAAGTAGAGAGTACTTTTTCACTGCTTGTTCGTCGATGCCACACCTCCGTAGGGAAAGATACTGCAAGTTCTCGTGTAGTTTCAGCATGTCTAGACACGTGGTGGTCATCTCCGGGAAAAATTGTATGCGGCACTTCTCCTCGATCCTGTCTAACATGTATTAGAAAGGAACAACCATTAATACAGCACAGTAGTTTTTTCTTATTTTTGAACTTAGTTAGAAAGGACGAACAACCATTAGTTTTTTCTTATTTTTGAACTCAACTTGAAGATTCATAAAAATAAGGCACAGTTGTAGTTATGATTCTGTGTCAGTGGTGTGGGGTGGTGTGCTGTTCTTCTAAGCGTTCGCTGGCGCGTGTCATGTCATGTCATGGTGCCTCTTTTATAGTGTGGGGGCCAATTCTTGTTTTTCAACCACCAAAGACGAAATTTTGTCATCTAGAGGACTTACTTCTTACTTACTTACTTACTCACTCAGCCATAAGCAATATCCAACTCTTCATCGCTCTCTGTGAAACCAGACTTTTTAACGATTCCTGTGGAAGTCTGGACGTTTTTCCTCGCCAATTGTGCTAGCTCGTCACGACCTGCTCTCCGGATAGGACTGTCTGGCCTCGCGCCGGCTGACTGGCCTCCAGCGAAAAAAACTCGCGACTGCTTCTTCGACTTGTGAAGATCGTTAGAGTGTGCAAATCTGGACGAGGTAATGTACATGAACATGTAGATAAGTAGTCGAGACAAAAGTCTGACAAAGACAAAAATGAACAATAGTGATTTATTGGCCGTGAAGATGAACGATAGTGATTTATTAGCCGTGAGTGTCGCCATCCTTCGTCTGTTCCTCATCATCGTGTCTCTCCTGTAGAGCTGAACCCGTAAGATTTCCTTTTCTTAAAGATTGATACTCAACAACTAAACCTAGAACGTCCCAAAACCAGCCTTAATTCTTTTCCTCCCTGGGCCACCTGCTCCACCCATTCCTCTTTGTGCTCCGTCGTCCTCCATTCCAAATCCTGAGGCCATCGTTGTCGCCTCGCTACTGCTAGATACCATATTAGATGACGACCTTCGAAATTTCGATCGTCCTGACAAGAACTTTATTTCTAGGGAATATCTAAACCTACAATCCAGTGGTCACTCTCGTCAATCATTTGGGAGCGACTGGCATTTGCGCGACCTTGTACACTTAAGACTAACAATATGAGTCTCAGCCCGTAAACATTACTGTCGCAGATGCTGATGACGGGTCTATTCGAGTCGCCGTTGAAGAAGCTGTCCGCATGGTCGAACTAGCACTACTTGATGACAGCTTCATCATACCCTGTCGCGCTGATACGAGTGTTGCTGCCCGTTGTAGGCCGCGCCGCTTTCTGCCTTGCGAGATTTAGAACAACAAGGGAGTAGTTATCTGGAGAGAGGTGTTATTTGCGCGTGTCGTCGTCGTGTGTCTTTGTCCTGTATTAAGTAACCAATCTTCGTGATCGTGATTCATATCTTGTCTAGAGTTACATCGAAGTTGTCCAGATCATCTAAGACATCTCTGATCGAGAATGGTCTTTCTCGTAATTGTCCAGATCATCTAAGAAAGAGACCACACCTCTAGTCTAATACAGGAACCTTCTCGTCCAGCTCAAGACCTATTTTATCATAAAAATGTCTACTTCCCCCCTCCTCTTTCGGAAAGAACTCCGAAACATCCTCGCCACGGGCCATCGCGGCTAAGTATTCCAGAGAAACCGGCTTGCGGAACTCTCCACTGTGCGAATCCCAACCCTTGAACGTTTTTCCTGTCAATTCTGCCACGTTTGTTCATTAGAGAAGATGTTCATGTACAAGCATCCTCTTTCAATCTGATACTAAAGAACAAATATTAGACTTCGAAACAGCAAGTAGCACGTGTGCAAACAGAAGCAAGAGCGTCCTCGAAGCGAAGTGTTATTATCCTGAAGACGATGTTGCGGCTTAGTCTTTTCTGGAAAGCAGCTGTCTATTTTTGAGAACCTAATTTTCGTGGTCGGTCAAGAGGCGCCTCGAGTCGCGCCAGAGCATTTGTGATTGCGGATCCGAACCCCGTAAAAGAGTATTCCGATTGGTCTCAAGCGTGTATTTGATATCCTGAAAGTCCAACATGTTCCCATCTAAAGTGAGGTTTCTCACTAGACTGCCTCCTTCCGCTTTTGAGACCAATTTCAGCAGCTTCGCCAAAGGCGACCCACACTGAAATTGCAGATCCGGCAGGTTCACGTCTCGCAAATTGGGGAAGATTAGATGAATGAGATGGAAAGGCATTGGATAATTCTGAATCAATGTTTGTCATGGTGTAGCACGAAGACAAAGTGACTAGCGAGGTGGTGATAGACGATGGAGTGGAAGATCTCCATTTATTGGACGCAGGTTTTTACGTCGTGGTGCCGCGTGGTGATGAGTTAGTTATAGTTGTACTCCTGATTTCGGAACACGCAAGGTTAGTAGTCGTACTTACTAACGACTTGTTGTTGTTCTCCCGACGACCACGTCAAGGAATTGAAACTCATCAAGAACAGACGCAAGTGCCTTAAAAACAAAAGCTGCATTTCTGGCGATGCTTTTGCTCCGGAGAAAAACTCTGCGCCTCGTCCTGCACTTCGGAAACTAGCTGGGGCGTGGAGAGATTCTCCTTGCGCTCCTTCAACAATGTTCTTGTTCCTCTCGTCCGTACTAGACATAGTCATTTTTTGATGCTTTTCTGTTAATTCCAAATTTCGAACGAACATTGGATCCACCCTGTAGCCTAGGCCACGTTCCGCCTCTAGCACTACATCCGTGTCGAAGGTTAGGGCAGGAAGCAGCTCCTTCAGCGAGTCCAGGTCCAACCTGCGGAGTTCACGCGCTACACGACTCAATGCCAAAACCATCGACTTTGGCTCGTCTCTTTTCGACAATACCTTCGAAGCCTCGTACTGCGATTGTCCGACTGTGTATGCCTGTTGTAGCTTTTGATTTCATTCACAATGAAGAATAAAAGCGCGACTTCGAACAAGATGGGTGACAAGTATGACATCATTCTTGTCATCAAAAATTATCTATGTATTACTACTAGTTTTAAAAAAGAAGATCAAGATCTAAAGTATAGGTACTTTCGCGTCCCTCTGTGTTGTTGGTACTTGTGTCCCATCAGGGAGGGTTACGTAATCAAGCTCCTTACCACTTGTACTTGAGGATCCACCCGACGCACTCAAATTGCCAGAAACTGCTTTCGTCTGGCCTATTCTTAGAACTGTAATTATTCCTTTAAGAGTGATTATTCCTTTGAGATCCCATTCACAGCTTTGATTGATCTGGTATCAATGCTCCTAGAAGTGCTGGTCTCCTGTTAAAATCTGGTGAGCGCCATAATACAGTGGACGGCGCTCCGTAATCCTGCTCTAACTGTACAGCTGCTTCTACGTCATTCGGTTGCATGTACTTGTACCCCGACTTCTTCTCCTGTATCAGCTTCGCCTTCTTCCTCAACAATACGTCTCGCCGTCGCCGTAACATCAAATACCGCGCTCGATCGTTCAGGTAACTGCTTCTATTAGAATGTCGAAAAGTTGTTGAGAATCAATCTCGAAAAGTTGTAGTATTAACAGGAGCTAGGGTGTGGTCTTCAGTGGTAGCTTCTGCGACGTACAATCTTCGTTGATGCAAAAAATTACAAAAAAACGTTATCATGTCAATAGGACCTTCGGGTTGGAGCACCTACAATCACACATCATCAAAGAACGGAAAACCTCAATGGACATCTTCTACTTGGTGACTCAGAAGCGGATCTTGGTGGGACAGAAGTATTAGTTCCATATTTTTTGCTGCTGGATTGAGTAAGTCGATGTCCTTCACTACAGTGGACTCCAAAACGTGCGTTGGGCCTTCCTCGATTACATCCTCATCATCATCCAAATAACTGCTAGGAACAACAGCGGCCCTCGCCATTTCCACCTCAGCGGGTTTTATCTTAGATGAGCTCAAAACAATTCACTTCTTCGCTTCATTTCTTCAGAATTTTTTCCTAACAAGAACTAAACCGAAAAAAATGAAGAAGATTCTTGGAATTCGAATTGTATTTGTAATAGAATTGCATCGAGCCTTAATAAAAATTGTTCCAGCTGTTTTATTGTCTTTATTCGGTGCCGCTGTTTCCTCTTCTGGAGCAGCCACTACTACGGGAGCTGATAACAAAGCATCGTTAAGGGTACACTCGCCAACCCCACTCCAGACCTTACCATCACCGGGAGGAGAAGGTGAAGACGCAGTAACCCAATTTCGCTTTGATGCGGAGAATAATTCCGCAAACGGGTTCTTTCCATACATCACTCCACTAGTACTACTGGGTTCCATACGACGCGGCCCTCGTGGCGATCCTGCATAAGGCAGGTTGAGGCTAGAACTAAATCCCGGAGACCCACTCGCTATGTTGCCGCCACTCGTTACATTGGGATCTATGCTCACTTCTCCCATGTTTAAGTCCTGTAGAGGTGGAAAGCTTGCTAAATATGCGTCAGGCAGTTTGGTGCGTGGAGACGCGCCTGCGTCTGTGGTCCCATGATGTGCAAGGTTAGTTGCTAGTATGAAAGGTGGAAAATAAAGTGCACTCACGACTATATTAGTACTCAAAAAATTGGGATTGGCTAGAAGGACTTATTTTGATAATAAGCATAAGGAGGGAACCACTTAGGCCCAGCTATAGCGAACTAGAACTACAACTTCTAGCTACTCTTTGGAGTACGCGTCTGCATGAGAGAGTGCACTTTGACGTTTTTCTGTCATAACTAGTGTACTAGACGTATTGGTTGTGCTGGTGCTTGTCATCGAGGACGACCGTGCCGTGGAAGATGGTGCCTGAACTCGCATTGTCTTCGATTTTGACCAACGTTTTTTAGAGCTCACCTGAATCCATCTTGGAGCCGTTTACGTTTTCCTTTTCCCCTTGCCTATGGGACAGCCCTAAGTAGCACTAAGATGCTTCTGGAGATGGATCATTATGGGACAGCCCATCTAACTAAGTAAGATGCTTCCGGAGCACCAGATGGATTAAGCGAACAAGCCTTAATTTTTGCACTCTGTGCTAAGGCATCTGCGGCTTTACGGGTTCGCTCGAGTCGTCGCAACGCTCTCCGAAAACTGTCAGCAGTTTCCTCCTCCGTCATCTGGATCTTGGGATGGCCTTCGGGGTAAGTCATCTTCTCTAGATTAGAGGAGAGAGTGAGAGGGAGAGCGGTGGTGAAGGTAGTTCAGTTTCACAGGGCATGATCGCGCAGTAGGACGAGTACTCGCCTGCTCAGTCAGAAGTAGTTTCATCTTGGTTTCGATATATCAAATGATCTTTATCTTAGAAGAGGTGGAAGAAGGTTTCTAATTTAGAATTAGAAAACTATAATATGATTAGTGGTGGAGCCAGCGTAGCTAGGACTATTATTCATCAAATTTGATCATCTTCGTTTTCGTTATGGTTTTCAACGTACAAAGAAGCTACTTACTTACTCAATGTGTGTGTTTGTGTGTGCCCTTCGTCCACCTTAAGGAAAATGTAAGGCAATACGCAGTAGCCTGATTCGCATGCCTCCTTCGCGGAAGTACCACTACGTGGTCGACTCCCTGGCAGGGTGCCATTATTACTACGTGCTGCTGCTGTAGCGGACATCTTCGTCTCCTCGTCTCCTCAGATGTTGTATTCTCAATTTGACCTGTTTAAGCTACTCCGATTTGCTTGGGCTTCAGGCAGGTTTCCAAAATTTGTTAGCTGCAGACGCGACTGCTCCTAGTACTCAGAAGTCAAAATTTCAAAGTTTCTTCGCTGCAAAAGGATGTCGAGGACATTCTGCTAATTTCTCGTACAGGCCTGATAAAGAGGAGGCCAGTGGTGTCACACAATCGCACAATCAGCCACGTGCACCAACAGCAAGTACACAGTAAAGTCACTGCTCAACTATCACGCTGTGCAGCAAGAAGAGCAACGAACTCCGTTCAAGCACACATCCCTACAATGTCTCTGAAGTCGGAAGAACGTGCTCGAGACGAGCATGTTTTCCCATGATGTTGTGGTCCATTCTCGTCCTTTCTAACTTCAATCTCATCATCTATAACTGAACAAGTCGAACCAGTTGTAAGCCTAGGAAACGGGGAGGTGTGGATAAAATTGAGTCTAGAAAGTTCCAACCAACAAAAATTATCATTATAAGTTCTTGAGAGGATAATATGCAAACGGAATTATTGCCTCCTTATTAAGTCTTTAAGCAACGATCAACGTAAGGTACAACTAGTTGATAAATGGAATTTTTCTTCGCCAACTACAAACTCGAAATAGCGACCGATAATCGACCACCGATACCGATTTCCGTAACCGATCAAAAATCAAACTACATGAACGCTGACGACAACCCTCTGACTAAGTACCTGGGTCTGAATCTTGACGGGCGAGCCTCCGCTCTCTTGTTAGATTTCAGATTTCAGGGGATGACGATGTCAGCAAGTTGTATCAGATACTGTTCTCGTCAAGTACAACAGAGGATGACGATGTCAGCAAGTTGTAATGTCAGATCCTGTTCTCGTCACGACTCAGTCTCAATAAGACAGTGTTCACGTCCTTCCCGTCGATTGTCCTGCCACAGACTTCCCGTCGATCGTCAAGGCAGAGCCTTGCTGCTTTTCAGGCGCAAAAATAGGGTTGCTCCCATCGCCGTTTGATCTTCACGATGTTCTTGTTGACAAGAATTTTTCGTTGGCTGCAACATCAACATGATCCTCGTAGTTAGTTGTCTGTGAAGACTCCACTAGACCTTTCGGAGTGAAAGTTCTAGTGGAGTCTTTTCGTTGCACCATGATCGCATTTTTTATAGATTCGCATTAGCTTGCCTGTGCATATTATAACTGTGCATTTTTGAATGTTTTTCGAGAACAGGAAGATATTTTCGATGTTATTGAGTAGATAGAAGAATGAGAATCTTCGATTGGCTTTCATGACATACTCGACGTTGTGCTTAACTTGAGGTAATGGGTACACACTTTGAACCAACAAACCAAGATCTATCAATAGAGTTCTTCTTTCGCTACTCTACGATAAATGATGCAACGTAGTTGTAGAGGAAGAAAAAGTCCATGGCCAGATTTGCGATTGCGTAATAGGATATGCAGAACTGTAGAGCTGAACGGTTTAGGAATAAACGCCCAGCACTATTCTGTCTGTTTTTTGGGGGCGTTTGTTCCTAAACTGGGAGAGAATGGGGGTGACGCTAGAGAGAAACGCCGCGACAGGAATAAACGCCGCGCCAAATTTTCAAAATCGTGCGCGTTTTTGCCTGTTGGGGGCGTTTATTCCTATACTGTGAAAATTTGCCTAGATTTCGTCCTCGTCTAACGTTCTGCGGGCGGGTTCGAGCGAAATCTGTGAAAGTGTTAGAAATCGGCAAAAGGTTAGCACCTAAACCGCATGGTTTAGCTCCTAACGCGGTGCGGCGTTCGCGCCTCTCCCCCACGCTAGAAGAGGCGCCGCGCGTCGTAGGCGGCAAAACGACAGGCCGCGGCGCGGCTCGGTATTCTGTGCCTGGCCCTTGTGTGGGGTGCCTCGCTAGAGTTTGGGCCGTCGGTCTGGGGATTGCGCCGCTTTGGTTGTTCGGTGGGCCCCATGGATTCCCCCCCCCGCCCCCCAGAATCTCGAGGCATTGGAAAACCCAACGAAGACTGGCGCCCAACTCTTCTCGGGTTTCTGGCGGTTTGGTTGGTTTCTTTTTCGTGTTTTGGTGCAGAAGGGCCGGGCATTTTCTGCGGAAGAGGTGGGTGCAAGCACCTAGCCGCCTTGAATAAGCTAGAAGCTAGCCGGGGTCTTGGCCACCCCGCTTTGCTTGACTCTCAGTCATTCGCTGCCGTTCGCCTTTTCCTCTGGTAGTTGAGTTCACTCGGGGCCTCCTGGAGGCCCGCCATGCGGAAGCGCAGGGGCGGGCAACCGCGGAAACCGTTGCGCCTTCCTCGTGTTCATATCTTCCGCCGTCAAATTTATTTGCGCCTCGCCCCCTTCGCGCCTCTCAATAGGGTCGCGCGGCTTCGTCTCTGTCGGTTGTTGGCTCTTGTTGGGGCTTGGTCAATTTTCTCCCACGTTCTTGACTTGTTTGTTCGCTCAGAGGCTTCTCGTCTAGCCGCATACCCTCGCCATCGATAAGCCATCGGTCCATGGGGTACTTCTGTTCACTGGTCTGCGTTTGCAAGGACTTCGCCGTCGGCCACTTGCTGGGTCTTCTTGCTTCGCTGTTCTTTGTCCATCTGGTTTAGGGCTTAACGCTCCCGCCCCAAAATCGTTCTTTTCTGGCGTTCTCGATTGTATTGCATGAGCTGCGAAGCCCCTTTGTTTTGCACTGGGGCTTGCTCCTGTTTAACGCTTTCAAAAATCTTCGCCTTGTGCGTTCATTCCTAGCGTTGCGTTAGCTTCTAACGCTCTGCAGATAATGGTAATATAATTCTTGATAGCACAAGCACAACTCGCGGCAATAGCAGTATGATGAAAATGCGAGGTATCGCAAGATCAAAACCGATGACATAGGCAAGACAGCTACAACCTACTGATCTAGTCTAATAGATTATCTCAAGCCGGAGAGTCTACAATGCGGTAATAGGTAAACACTTTGAACAATTGAACAGCAGGAGACCATGTGGTAATATCCGTGGTATAATATTTGTGGTAATATAATCTGTGGCAAAATCTGTTGAACAAGGATAGGACTTTTGATGTGGTAATAGGAATAAGAATAAGAATATGGGATTTGTTTATGGTAGAAGTATCTGTTGAAAGTAATGAAGTAATTTGTGAATGGCCCTAATCAAATTATGTGCTCTAACGTTCTTCAGGGGAACTTTCGGAATAGGGATTTTGTCCGCTGATCATGTTACTCATGTTCATCATGCATAAAAAAGTATGTAATTCTATCATGATCATGAAGATGTGGTTCTTGCTCAGCAACACTACCTTGTCAATGAAGATAATGTAAGAACTACTAGTACATTGAAATAAATCAAAATGAAAACGAAAAGATAACTTATTAAGAAACCATGACAACTATGAAGATCACTACAAAAAGAAAAACTGACAAGCAGAAATAAGCAGACATGAAGAAGCATTACTGGTGTTCTTGTAGGAAGAACTTCTATTTCATAGCTCGTTAGTTTCTTCTTCTACTCAACAAGTTAGATTTTGAAGTGTCTTCGCAAAGCCTCCAGGACGTCCTTCCTTCCTAATCGAACGGCCTTTTTTACGCAAGTTTCACCATCAAAATCTTGGTGTCGCAGCACATCATGCAAGACCGTTGCGTCCAGCGCACATGCCTTCAGCAGCAGCTCTATCAGATGCACGTGTACTCCCACACTCTCAATCGCCATCTGCAGTACGTTGCGACCGGTGTGGCGGTCCGTCTGAGCAAGGGACTCAATCCACAACTGTTGAGCTTGTCGTCGGCACATCAGGGAGTCCTCAGAACAAGCTTTGTTCGTACCAGCATCAGTTGTTCTTGCACGACCGCTAGTTTCTGTTGTTTTTGCACGACCGGCAGTTGTTGAGGCCGTTGTAACCGTTGCACGAGATGCGTTGTGATGGTGTTCATGTTCTGCACTATTGGATTTGACAGGGGTTTTAGTTGACGTTCCTTCAACTGCATTCATGATCCCATCAGCACTACTAGTACTACCCGGCAAGAGTACTGAGAAAGCCCGCGACACGAGTGCACCGGCAGCGGTAGCTGCTGCCGCGACTGGTTCGACGCTTAGGATTCTTCCCGCTGCTTCTTGAACCAGTGAACCTGCGGTCAAATTAGAAAGCCTTAAACAAATTGCCCCATCTAGAGAGTCTCACCTTTGACCAGTGTGCTTCCCTTCAAAAGTGTTGTCTTGTCTTCAAAGACAGGTGGTTGGCAGGTTCACTTGCATCGTCCCTAGTACTAGTACTCCTCGACGACCACTACTGGCGGGTCGATATTACAGATTCAAAGATGGTTCTTGTATGTTGTTGTTCCTGTAAGCAAGAGATGAATAAATAAATTACATAGTACCATTACTTAGTTACGCTTGTTAGCCTTAATCAAGACTCCACCTCTGCGGTCTGGAGAAGCCAAGTGCCTGGCTCCCGTTGTCGGACTGGGACTGAGGAAAAGCTGTGACGCTCCATCGCGCTCTGACACCGCCTTTAACACCCGCTGGACGTCGCAACCCGGCGCCCGTCTAGGTGCGCCTGTCATTAATTTCCCAATCATTAGAAGTTGCAGAAATCCATCAACATCTTGGTGCGGTGCTCGTTTTCTTGTTGCTTTCACAAACAGGAAGGCCAAGCAAGATGCTGGGGACGAAGATGGATTTCAAAAGCAATCACGTGCAGAAAAGGCCTTAAAATCACGTGCCTTTCAAATTCGCTGTCGCTATCGCTGAAAACGACTTCCTCTGGATCCATAGGTTCCAAATACAAAGGCGTCCGATCAGAAATTTCAGCCTTTTTCTTCGTAGCTTGATTCGCGGATGCTTTAGTAGAGGAAAGAGCAGGCTGAGAGGAGGATGCCTTATTACGTTATCAGTTGCATGTACGACTTAAATTGTAAGGGTAAAAGAGCATTGTAAGGGTTTAGCATTTTTGTAAGGGTACGAGGACTTACATTGTAAGGGGTGTAGCGTGACGAGGAGGATAAAAGAGCATTCTGGATCTGGTAGAAGTACTTATGGCCTCAGGCTCAGCATCATCATATTACAAAGTAGAAGAAGTAGAAGGCGCAAGAAGAAGAGTTGTAAATGTAACTAAGATATCTATGCCTCATAACTACGTCATTGAAGATATCTGCACTAGCTCCAGACGGAGCTTGTTTGATATCTTGCTTCTGCACGCCAATCCACTGCTGTAGCTCTTTGGTGAGTACCTCCGTTGTCCCCGCAGCAATCTGTACTACTTGAAAACGGGTATCTTTCCGATATTTGCGCAGTTTCAGCCTTCTCTCTTCTTTTTTTCGTTGCAGGTCTGCGTTGGCCCGATCTGTTGTCCTCCGATCCTTCTTGTTTTGGTCTTCCTCACCGTCGTCGGACTCCGATTCGGAGGAAGACGAGTCAGACAAAATTTTGGGTGCAACCAAAGGTCGATAGGGTGGCGCGTTAGGATCGTCGTCGGGAATATTCAGGCGCGGAACCTAAAGAGTCAATGAAATTGCAAAATAAGAAAAAGTTGTGAAATATTCCGGTTTGGGTACTAAAGTATTTACGCCAGACTGACATCAACTTCAAAAGAAGTCACACCATTAATGTCATCACGTGCCTCCTGTGCTAGAGTGAGATGTCGTTGATGTCGAAGAAACAAAGAAAATAACGAGAGCAGGGGCAGGCAGACTCCTCGAGAAGGAACAAATCAAATCATCTTTATCATCATCACGCAGCTGCACATGGAGCACTCCTGCTATAATAGTACCTGTCCAGGCCGTTTGAACTTGAATATTCTGGGTTTTTTTTGCCAGAATCCTACTGCGGCATTGAGGCTGCCATCTACCATGGAGCCTTCAGTAGACACGTTTAGCATATGAAAGAGCTCCCTGCTATCCATACCCCATCCGCACCGACTACAGTCCACAAAGGCCGGTGGTGCCTGCAGTTGATACAACAATTGACAGCCTTTCGCGTTACCAGGATTCAGCAAATTGCTCCTCGCAACTTCAGAACCCGACATGGTTTCCAGCATCTTTTTTTGAGCTGCGCGCTCCTTTTCGAGTGATTCGCGCACGCGATTCTGCACCGCCGTTTCTAGTTCTGAGGCTGCCGCGGCTTCTTTTTCTTCCTCTTCTCGTTTTAGATGCCTATGTCGCATAGCCGCAACGCAAAGTGGCCCAAAAATTAGCTGTTCTAACAGGATTGTCAGTACTGGCTTTGTTCGCCCTGCGCGGTCCCTCAACGCGAGCTCAGTGTAGGAGGTGGTAGTCGTGCTGGTGGTCGTCGTGGCAGGAGGACAAACAGTACTAGGACTAGAAGGAGAAGTTGTAGCACATGTCGGATTATTGGAAAATGGAAGTGTTGGATTTCTTTTTATTGCAGATGAAGCGGTGGATGAAGCGGTGGATGACATGATGGACGTAAAACTTCGGGATGCAGATGAAGAATCTGTAGCTTGTTTTAAGCTGCTGTCCGATTCGGTGGCATCAGCAGTCAGCAATCTTCTCAACACACTAGCAGCCACAGCTGGAGATGTTCTTTTCATGCCGCTTCTATAGTTGTTTCCGCGGCCGTCCGCGCTATCTGATGGATGTGGTGGTGTGTCTGGTGGTGTACTACATATGTCGTCGTTCTCTTCTGCAAAAGCTACGACTGTTGCGGGCTTTATCTGCAGCTGCTGCATCTCGTTTTTCTTATTTTTTGATGTTTTGTCCCTAGAAATACTAGTACCAAGTAGAGACGCAGAGAGATCTTGGTCAAGGTTCGGCAGATCCTCCATTTGTTCCCCACCTTGTAGACTCAACTCATCATGATGATCTTCTTCTGTGGAGGAACTGCCTCCTCCTCCCGCCGTTGATGCATTCATCCCAGCTCCTCCTCCTGTATCATGCACGATAATATTGTTGGTACTAGTAGTGCCGAAAACTAGGTTTTTTAGTTCCTTTTCGTTCTCGTAGCCATCCCACCACTCGCTGAAAATCGTCTCATTCGAGGAAGACGCGGCTCCTACAGTCGATTGCGCCAAGGCAATCATCCACACACTTTCGCTGCTTTCGCACACTGGCTTCACCTTGAGCGATCCCCATGATGGTGGGGAAGAAGAAGAACTCCCACTCCACGAACCATAGTTGGAAACCGCCACCCCACTCCGCGAAGAGTTGGCCGCTCCTTCACCCCCGAACTCTTGTTTCGAATCAAGCAACTGCCATGGAGGAAAATGCAATTGCGAAAAATGCATAAAGCTGAGACCCTCGCCACTGGTGTTGGTGGCAGCATTTTGGTGTTTCTGTTTCCCGTTTGTTGTGGCTCTCTCCCTGCTCAGGAGATGAGGCAAGACAAACGATAACTACAGGAACATCACCTACTCTATAACCTTACTACCCTTAATGCTACCTCTGAAGATATCTCCACTGCTGTCTCCTCCTGGTGCCTCTCTTATAGCACTCCGCAAAATGCCGCAAATCCACTCGCTATCGCCACTTTGCACAGCATCGAGAAATCCTGTCGATTCAACCGGTCTTGTATCGAAGTCAAGCGCAAGTCGCGCATGACTCTGAAGACTTGGAGTTCTAGTAGTTTTAGCCGAGCGCTCTTGATTCACTTTAGCTGCCTGTGTCGACAAAGTTTTTACTGCGATGCGCAACGCAGCGAGGTCGGCACCCGTCTCGAAGTTCTTACATGACGAAACGTACCAAGAAGATGGTCTTCCAGCTAGAGCGCCGTCTTTTTGTTGCTGCGCGGCTCGAAGGAGAACCGGTATCTTCGCAGCACCCTTCTCTTGATGGTGCATTCTTCGTCGTACGTGTAAGACACGAGATAACCGGTCACCAGATCGCACACCACTCGAAGTCAATAGAGATCTCGAGGAGAATCCTTTTCCTGTTCGTGATGTCCCGTCGCATCTCCCAACGTCCACCTCCTCAAAATCGAAACCCAGAGAGAACGCCATCGTGGTCGAAGATGCAGAAGATGGTTGTTGTTGACTTCTTTTAACTATCGTTCCTTTTTCTCGAGGATCTCTCCCTCCCGCCCCTTCTAGAGACGAGGTGGATCCTGGTGTGGATCCCAAACGAGGTGGAGTCGCAGTTATCAGGCTCAAATCTGGTGTCGTTGTGCGGATTACGTGAGGTCGGTGGAAAGCGTCCAGCGAAACTAGAGGCACATCAGGAAACTCCGACAGCAGGAGCTTGCAAATCTCAGCATTGCCCATCAGCCGAGAAACGCGATACGCCACGGAAAAAACTCGGTGGAGAGCTTCAGTGCGCAAGGCTTCGTATTTCTTGCTAGCCATCAAGTAGTTCTGCTCTTGCTCCTCTAAAAATTCTTGACCTTGATCTTTTTGTCTCATGAAAATCGATGGGCGACGCAATGCTGCGCTAGTAGTACCAGCACTAGTAGAAGACCAGGACTTCTTGGCTGGTGCCACGCAAGCTTTCGCTTTAGTGATGATCGTTGCTGCGATTTGTGCCTGTTGTCGCTGTGCATGTGGTGACATCGTGGTCGAAGGTGGCGAGGAAAAGGTAGAGCGGACACCAGAGTCGTAAGCAATCCGATTTTTACCTGGGCCAGCACCTAGCAGGGACACGAGAAAGAAAAAAGCAAGCGTTCGCAACTGCTCAGTCTTGCCCAAACGGTGAAGGAAAAACTCGGGACAGTCTTTTTCATCAAACAGAGTCTGCAAAGCCGCGGGTCCCGATGAAAGCAGTGCCGCGACTCCCAGAGTTCCCGGAGAGAATCGTACCTTCTCAAAAATCCGCACTCTCTCGCGGCTCACTCCGGCATCACGAACCAGAGACAATACTTGCTTGTGGAGAGGCAGGGCAGGAGTCGCAGGGATCGTCCAGTTCAATGGAATGAGCAACGACGAGGGCCTCATCCAGTTCTTCGAACATGATTGATGTTCGAACCCAATTATGCTTCCAGAAGTTGTATCGGAAGATGCTAGCACTTTTAACAGACCGAACCCGTCGCATGACCTAGTCGACGCTCCTGTCGTCGCGATCGAAAATAGAGGATTTGAGTAACTTCCTGCACTAGTGTTCTCTGAACGCTGAAGAGCTTCTGACTGAACCGCAGCAAGTTGGAGCCGCTCTCCCACTGCGCGAAGAAACCAATCCGGGCAGTAGGATTCATTCGCCCGACTCTTCTGGTTCTGATTCCGCGTCAAAGGGCCAGAAAGAGAACAAAGTGGTCCTCGTCGTCCTTGTCCAGCGTTGGCGTAGGCGTAGTTGCCACTCATACCGTGATCACTATCCAGTGGCGAATAGACGAAGTTCAAATGTTGAGCAGCACCGCCAATTATACTAGCGCTATCGCTAGCACTACTATTTCTATTGGGCACTAAAGAAGAACGGAATTCGAATTGCTCCCCTGCTTCTTGCCTTTTGGAACTAGACTGAGTTGTCATTCCCTGTTGTAGCTTCTCGAGATCTGCTAAAGCAGATAGCACCAACTGATCAGATGACAGTACTCCTCCAGCACTTTCGTTGGAAGTGCCTTCGTTGGAATTTTTTTGGGCTTTTCGTGAAGAGGTGGATCCTCTAGTAATTCTACCGGACGAAACTGCAGTAGTCTTGCTATTCCTAGAGGTGATCGCCAAAGCAGAGGACCTTGATGTTGACCACTGCTCTTCTTGTCGTTGTCGTGGGACCTTGTTTCGACATCCTGCTCCTGCTGTGTAGGATTTACTCAGAAGATCATCCTGTTGTTCGTTCTCCTCGTATCTATCACTGTCGTATTCCCTGTTGTTGTAGTTCAAAGCCCCACCTGCAGCCTTACTTGAAGATGAATCTTCGACGTGATCTTCTCCACGAAAAGCAGAGTTGGCTTCTGCACCCAGCTGGGCTGCGGCATGAAAAAGGTTGCTTAGTCTCTCCTCTCGTCCTAGTTTAGTTCTAGACACACCAGTCTGGTCTTGGTACTCAACCACTACGAGTGCTGATTTCAGTCCTGAAGTAGAACAAGAAGTTCTTGTGCCTTCTATCCCTGCAAACAAAGCTGCAAACAAAGAGAGGTTTTCGTGAGTTCCATCATGTGCGACGTTGCAGAAATTATACGACGCACTGCTATCAAAGCTACCTCCTGGCAACTTCACCACAACTTCTGCATTGAAGGCTTGCATTAGCAACAAGTTTTTGGAAGCGTCGCTGCTCAGCTTGCGACTGCTCTGCTTTCTCACTTCCCCCGCAAAGCGTTCAAACGCACTTTTTTCCCCTGTTTGAAGAAGAACTCGAAGAATATCTTGTACTGTCCCAAGGCTCCGGTCCGCGCGCCGCTTCTCTAACATTTGAAGAACTCGACACTCGTGCTCTTGCAGAACTACTGCATTTGTGCTAGCACCAAAATGTGAGGTGGACCCACCTCCACCTCCCCTAGTACTAAATGAAGAACTAGTACTAAAGAGCATCATACTGCTCAAAGTTCTGGAGGATGAAGAGTCACTGCTACTTCTAAAGGATTTGCCCACTCCAGAAAGAACGTCTGAAGGTGATGACTCCCGGTCATTCAAGAAGGACAACCCCGCTCGCCCAGATTTTAGCCATGAAGTGTTCCAATCAGTTAGGATTCTATCCATTCGCTTTCGCTCCGAGAACATGGCGGTAGTTGGCCTCCTGTTCCTCCAGTCCTGTTGTATTTGGACAACGTTTTTTCTCGTCCTGCAACTTCTGCTACTAGCGCCCGTCTGCCTTTTCAGAAGTCCCAGCTGCGAGGCTTGTTGCAAAAAGAGACCCTGTTCACCGAATTCTTCTACCAGTTCGACAACTAGAGGACGAATTTGAGTCAAAATCCTTCGATGTCGTACGTTGCCGCTATCAAACGGAATCCGTCTGCCGTCTGGCATCATAAAGGCGTCAATACGATCACCGGGAAGCACGACGTCGGAAGTAGAAGTACTTGTTGTGCTACTTGCTTGATGAAGAGATTGCTCGACAGCCGTTTGGAGAAGATGCTTGCTCGTGTTTGATGTAGTTGTCGTCCTTCGCGTTTGACGCCGAACTACATTCAATACTCGATTAGCATGCAGAGCTGAAAATTCCTTCACTGCTACGTGTTGCTGTTCTTTATTGTCAACCTTGCAGCTTTCGTCGCTTACGGTTGTCGGGCACACATACGAGGTCCACGGGAACGCATCTGCTTTTGTCTCAGCCCGCACGATGATCCGTCTCTGGCTTTTTGTTCTTTGAAATCGGATCCAATACATTTTTTCTCGTCTCGCGTACTCGTTCTCTTCTTCTTCTTCTTCTTCGCTAGATTTTTTACGTCTCCAATTAACACCCAAATTTTCCTCTAGAAGTGTGAGAGGTTCAACAGTTGGTGTGTAGTACTCTAAGCCTGAACTATTGGTGGATGAATTTGAAGCCGAGGATGAGGAGGACGTGGACGCGTCTCGAGCGCCAGTGGTGGTTGTCGATCTCGAAGTCGAACCCGTGCTGGGATCCAGAAAATGTCCAAAATCGTAAATTTTCCAAGTAATATTACTAGAAGAAGAAGGACAAGAGGTGGACAAAAGCTGCTCTACAACTGCGTCTTGATTTGGGAAACGAGCGTCGTCCATCGAGAGAACTCCTCTGTCTAAGTCATACTGTAGTCGGAACCCATCTCCGGAGCGGAGTAAGTAGACGACCACAAATTCTTGCTCCCCTGAAGTAGAAAGAGCTGAAGGGGAAAAGTTCGGATAAACATGCAGAAGTTCTTGTTCCGCTGGGTGGAAGAGGTAGTTGTTCTGCTGGTAGTTACTGCTCCCAAGATTTTTTCCAGAAGACGGCCAGCAGGACACAGTAGAGGCAGAAACTGGAGGACGCTTCACTTGCCGCATGACAAGCTGTTCGCTGCTAGAACGTAGGTGGGCGAATTGACTCTCCTTGGCCGTGTCTCCAACAAGGACTAAAAGATCAGACGGATGAGCGTGCTGCTCTACTACCAGAGATGAAGTAGAAGAAGTTCTAGTACCAGAGCAGTCAGTTTCTGTTGTACTACAACTAGTTGAAGAAAATCCACCATCAGAACTGGGACAGCCCTTCAAACTCCGAAGCAGCTTCACCTCAGATTCGCTGAGACCTTCTTCCTCCCGTGAGTGCGAGGAGGGCCATGGAAGATTTGTTGTGAAAATGGATGATGCAGATGCTGCCTGCTCTGCTTCAGATCCAGGATCGGTCTTCGAGAAGTTATCGTCGTGGCAGGTGCTACCAAATCGACGACTTTTTCCTGAAGAGGTGCTTCTGTGCTGATCATAAGAACTACTACTACTACCCTCCCCTGCTCTAGTACTAACAAGGTGCAGTTTTCTTCGAGGATCTTGTTCGAGAAGGTGGTCGTGATCTTCTTCATCATCTGGAGGCGTGCTGCCAGTTCTACTTCTACTAGTATGGAGCAGGTGACCACTAGTGGCAGTACAGCTAGATACAGCGGAGAATGGTGAATCCACTACACGCATGCGATTCCGAGCAGCCGCCTTCTTCTCCAGATGTCGACTCATGAGTCGACCAAAGTTTGTCCCTTGTTTGGCCCGACCACGGTTGTCTCCTTGTCCTCGTCGCATGTGACTGGTGGAGCCCACCTTGTTCCTGGTACCAGAAGTGGATATTAAGAGTTGTTCTTTCATGTTCCTCCAATCTTCTGGTGGTGGATCTCCATCTCCACGAACTCCTAGAAAACTACCACCTTTGCTTGTTTCTACTAGTGCTGATTGGTCACGATTTTTATCGTGAAAAAGATGATTGTTTTCACTAGTCGTGTTGGAATTCCCACTTGATGTGCCACCAGTCTTCGTTCTTGAAGGATGCTCTTCAGATCCTGCTAGAGCGGGAAAGTAGTGGTCGGATGCTCCAGATGACCAGAAAACTGCTGCAAAGATTCTGCCAAAAATTGTCGTATCTTCTTCGCCCGTTGTTGTACCAGACTGAGACTTCTGGGCTCGTGGGACCACCATAGTAGAAGTAGTTGTATTGGAGGCACCCCTCTTCTTTCTTATTGAGCCAGATGCAGAAGATGTGGATCCATAAGTGGTTCCTCGTCTACCAGGGCTTGCAGCTAGATACTCAGCCAAAGCGCGTTCCTGCTCCTGCCTGGGGCTATCTACGAGAGCAAGCATGCGCGCGAGTTCGTTAGAACGCGTGTTGTTTCCGAGACAAGCGAAGCAGGCTGCAGCGGGTAGCAAAGAAGGACCTGCTCTAGCTTGCTCGTCAGGGTGTTCTGCTCTGACCGCAAAGCAACCGCCAAGAATACGGGAAAACACCCCACGATTAGCCGCTTGCTGCTCTCGGAGCGTCCGAGGACTGGGAGAACCGCTAAGACGAGGCACCATGATTCCCCCACCGCCTTCTCTCGAGGAAGAATTGCTACCGATACTTCTGCCATCTTCATCCTCCTCAAAAAGAACGTCTGATGACGACTCCGGATTCATATTCTTGTGCTCTTCCAGCATCAGATGATGAGTAGCACCACCTCCCTGTGATTTTTTGGATGAGGAAGAACCTCTTGCTCCACCGATCTCGATACTGCTGCAGGGGCTCCCGTCCAGCTCCTCTTCGTCTTGTTCCTCTAGATCATGATCTAGATCTTTTTCGTCTTCGTCGTCATCAAGTGATCTCATCTTGTTTAGCACCTTCTTCCGTTGAGCCTCCGTTGATGTTGAAGCGATAAAGTCGTCACATGGCGTCGTATGGGCACTCCATCTGCTATCGATTACGGAAGACGATAAAAGCGATTCCATATCTGTATCCAAGTCGAGCTCTGAATGATCGTAATCATCATCATGAAGATGTCGATCTTCGATGTCAGAGCTGTCGCGGTCATCAACCCTATTTGTCGATGGTTGCACTTCTATTCCCAAAACTTCGCGTCGATATCGACGTAGTAATCCGTCTTGGGGTGCGGGCGTGCCTGATACCACCGAAATATGGTCGCAGTCGTGCACAGAAGAAGCACCGCACACCGACTCGTCTTCCGTACAAGAGCTGGTTGTATAAGCGTGAAGTTGGTTCATCTCTGTCGTGGAGGATGAGTAGGAGCCGCGTCTGTTAGAAATAAAAGAGATATTATCCCTCCCCCGCAGCATCTTGGGTCCGCTTTTCCCTTTAATAAAAACGGGACCCAGAAAGATGCGTGCCTGTGAAGATGGATTTCTTGTACTTCTAGCCTTAATTCTGTGTCCCGGAAAATTGAAGCTATCGTCATGATCATGGTGCAATGACGAGGAACTAGAAGACATCTTCGAAGATCGGGTTTTCGAGAAGGTTGGACCTCCAGAAGAGAGTTTGCTTCCTCCACTAGTGCTCCCATTCGAGTCTTCTGTTATTTTCAAGTCTGCATTGTTCTGAAGATTCTCTCCTTCCGCGGGAGGAAGGACGCCTCTTTTGTCGCGCTTCTTGAACGGGGACTTCAACAACGACCTGAGAGATGACGGCATCATCAAACTTGACGCTGATCTTCCTTGATCTTTCTTCGTCTCTCCTTCCAGACCTCCGCCATCAACCATGCGCAATTGCCTTTTCTTAGGCTTCAGTTTCTGCATTCTGGAACCCGATCCACGTCGCAGGCTCGAAGCTCGTCTCTCTAGGATCTCAGCAATCATTTCTCTATCATCATCCACGTCATAATCTGCCTCACTACCTTGATGAGCGCCAACACCTTGACCGTCGAAGAAGTCCTCCTCCTCCTCGTCCTCTTCTTCAACTTCATCTTCGTCAATAGCATTACTGTTCTTGTCCTCATCATGATCGTCGTCACTGTCTTCATTACCATTCATCCGAGGATCTTCGTCTTCTTGATTATATCGCGAAGCCCGCAGCCGCATTGATGATGTACCGGAACTCTTGACATTCTCCTTCCTGGTGTTTTTGCTTTTATCACTGCCAGGACGACCTGTGTTATCTGTCTTCTCGTCCTCGGAAGAGACTTCGGCAATAGTCGCTAGTTTCGAAGACGACAAAAAACTGCGACTATTAGCATTATTTCTAGTCGATATCCTCCCCGCTGACACCGATTTCGTTCGTCGTGTCGTCGTAGAAGCAGTACTACTGGATGCTCGCTCAGAAGGCCTGGTGCCATTCTTATCAGAAGTATTTCTCGAAGCAGCAGATCCCGGCAGCGAGCTCGTGGCGCGACGGCCTTCACCATCACTTGGATGCTGTTGCATCCCCGCTCGCCGTGCTGCTACGCGTTGCTTTCTCGCCTCTCGTCGCTTCCGCATCTTTTCGCGCATGAAAAACCGCACGAATTGTTGTTGTCGTGCGTATTTGTCAGACAAGTACGCGAGGCGCACACTGCTCATATTCATCGGCAAAAACCGTCTGTGCTCATCGCTCATGCAACCTATCTTGTCGGAGGAGTCCTCCTCTTGTCCGTTCCCTTGGTTCCGCATCTTCCCGCCTCCTCTTTCTCCTACTGCTTCAGCACCACTCTGACAAGAAAAGGCCAACCGCACTACTTCGTAGCCCGACGCGTCTAAGAGTAGCTCTAAGATGTGTGCTAAGAACTGTTGCCTGTGGTCTGCTGTCTCCAGCACTAGAAGTTTCCCCAGAACACGGAGAACTGGATCGTGCATGTTCTTGTAGCACTTTCCCACACCAGTGCCACTTAGGAGTTCCCTTGCAGGCTGTATCAAGTTCACCATGCAATCGAAATGGGGGTGCAGGACAATCCTCTCACACAATTCTAAAGACTCCAACTCGATGGCGCAGAGAAGGGCCGTCGGCACATCTTCGCTAACGAGGTTCACTTTCGTGAAATAAGGCGAGTCTAGTATCCTCGATATAACAGGAGCCCACTCGATGAGAAGACTCTCCATCACATGCTTATTCTTGGCTCCTGAGAACGCTCCTGCTGCTCCTGAAACTGAATGAGTGCGAATATGTTGAAGATACAATGTATCATGAGGGTTGTAGAAATGAGTCTCCTGACCCTCGCCATCTTGATCATGCTCGACATCGAGTAAACTTCCGAAATAACCCACGTCCTGGTCAGGTCGGCCATAGGATGTGCTGCTATGTCCATATTGCCAGTCGCGGAGCGCTAGCTGGTGTAGTTCCCTATTTTCATTGTAGTCTCTCGTCGACGTCATGGATGTTCCTCGTCGCCTAGCATCTTCATCAGGAAAAAGAGAAGATGAAGATTTCAGTACTAAAAGCCGTAGTAATCTCGTCAACAACACGCCATCAACGACCCTGGAACTGGAAGGCTCGTCTTCTTCGGGTACAGCGAGAGGTTCGTTGTAATTCACAGCGGCGTCAAAGTCAGGGTGTTCCCGCACACGTTCCGCGAAATCACTGAAAGTGAGCGACAGCAATAGACAAGCATAGGGTGTGCCCAACCGAGTGTTAGAGCAGGTCGCTCGCGGCCCTTATTCATCTTGAGATAGTACATCCTGCTGGAGGGTTTCTTTTCCGGTTGAAAAGCCTCCTCTACTTCAGGATGCTTCAAGAGATGAATTAGGGTAAGAAAGTCTTAAGAGTAGCTAGAGTGTTGTTGACAAAGCTTTCGCTCAGATACGAATGCCCAAGCAATCGAGGTAAAACAGATCCCCGCACAAACCGCATGTAGCTTGACTGATAGGAGAGGTTCTTGTTGTAAGGAACGCTCGCCCCTGAAGCGCCTGCTCCGCTCAGCAGCGTTTTTGATGCTGTGGTAGGGTTGTAAATGGCAAGGGCCAGGTTGTCATCTTCCCAGGAGCTGTCGTCCCACGACTGCGAATGCAGCTGGTTATCATATTGGCCACCCAGAACTAGATCGCCACCTCCTGAAGGTGAAGGTGATGTGCTGAAGAAACCACTGTCGACGATATAGTGCAGCACGTTGCGGCCACATGCGTCGGTCGCATTGATAGCCGCTCGAAACCGCACATCTTCGAGGACCGCAATAATGCAACTTTGCAAACCTTCCTCGATTCGCTTCAAAACGCTTTGCTCAATGGCTGTCTTTGCTTCCTCTTGCTCTTCTATCTCACGATGCTGGTATAATTGGCTTTGTCCCTTACGAGTGTTCTCCCCAATTGTTGTTCCTTGTCTCATCACTGCATGGAGGAAGAAGCGATAGAGACCGAAAAGTTGCATCAAAAAACTTCCATGCTTCTGGTCACTATGACTGATGGCATCCCCTGTGAGACAACGCTCCAACCAGAGCTGACACTCCGTTACCGTACCAAATGCTGGGAAATCGTGCGGGTAGGAGAGCGAGGCAAAGATTGGTTCCTCTTCCCCCCGTGCTTGTTTTTGTTGCATCGTGTGAAAGAGCAAACAGGGCTCAAGGATTTCACTCTGTGGTATCAGAAGCGTCAGAAGTCGATTCTCGCCAATCTCAATGATGCTACTTGTGTTTTCCTCTTTCTCCTTCTTGTCTAGAATTGTCCCACTCCTAGTCCTATGAGATGACTCTCCGCCTCCAACTGTATCAGCCTCTCCTCGCGCCTCGTCCTCGTACCCGCCAGCAAAAGTACTAGACTTTTCATGAGCGTTTATCCGATCATCTAACTCATCAACATCTACCACGTCTGGCGCTATTCTGACTTCGACTACCGACGGCACATCATCCCATTCATCGTCGTCCAGCAAAAGAGCACCCTCATCACCAGCGGAGGAGCTCGCGGAAGACGTGGAGCTGTTTTGCCCGGATGATGTGGAGGAATCTTGGAGATGATGGGGATGAACAGGTTCACCTTCACAAGAAGAGCCCTGGCGCTGTACCGAAGCGGCGATAATGTTCTTGGTAGAACACCTACTGCTCTCGTCTTGTTGTACTCGTCCAACATCCTGTTGTACACCTGGTCGCAACAAGGACGCTAGAGAAAACGACTGTCCAGTACCGCCAGCAGCAGCATAGTTGGTGGAAGAAAATTCCCCTTCGGGTCGCGAGTCCTCTCGTCGTGGCCCTGCTGCTACTCTACTTGCATTCAATGTGAAGGCATTATCCTGGTGGAAGTCGTCTTCAATAGTTCGCTGTTGGAGCACATCCAAATCGTCTGTCGTTATACTGGTCGACAAATGTAGCTGATCCGGGGAAGAGGCTGTTTCTGATACTCGTCGTCTCCTGTTATTTAGTTGCTGGTTTATTTGGTGGGTTTGCAACTCGTTGTAGTTGTAGCTCACCTCGTTTGGAACAAGTATTTCTCCCCCCCCAAAGTGATTATCATTTCCTCGCTGTTCACTTCCTCCATCGATGTCTTCTACTAGAACAGACGAGAAGGCCAAATTCGATTGCTTTGACACCTGTCGTGATCCTTGTCTGGACGAGGACCCCAACATCTGCTGACTAGAGCTGCTGACCAGAGGTGAGGAGCAAGACGACAGCTTGCTGCCAGCTCGAGACGAGGAGAACTTTGAAGGTGCTCTACTAGATCCTCCTCGTCGGGAGCCAGGAGAGCCTACAGGTGGGAAGAAGTCGAATTCTGCCAGTCCTTGGGACAGAACGTCGTCCTGAGATGCGGAATCACTGACACTACCGATCGCAAAGAATTCGGTAGTCGTAGATCGTGCAGGAGGGCCAAAGCCAGTTGTACTAGTTTGCACCTCGTCTTCTCCATGTTGTTCATGACCTGCCTGCTGTACTTGTAGTTCGTGTGCTGCAGCAGGAGTAGTACTAGAAGATAGGGTCGTCCTAGTATTATGAATTTCGGACGGCGAGGGCAGTAGATGACCACCATGTTGATCTTCAGCAACGTGATCGCCTGTGGTGATACCTGGACTCGAGGACTGCTCTCGATGTTCGCCGGCATCTCGATCCTCTCTTCTTATTCGATGCTGTTGCTGTTCCTCCGCTACTACCACTTCCGAAGCGCTGTTCATCTCTGGGCTTGAGGTACTAGCGTTCTCAGTGTGATGCTCGCCTTCGAGAATGGCTCCCTGCGTGAAAGAACGCGATGGCTCGTCTTCTACGCTCGTTCTTGAAAGATAGCTTTCAGCTACTTCTTCAGCTCGTTGTGGCCTAGTGCTCAGCGCCACCTCCTGGCTACTAGTAGGTGTTGGTGTAATCTCTGGCACTCTACTCCCGCGAGCGGAGATGCTGCCTGTCGTAGCGGCACTGCTCGTGGCACCACTCTCGGCTGCGGCAGCATGGTCTTCTTCTTGGGTGCTGCGTCTTCGTCGACCACCATCTGCATAACAAAAATCATGATCTTCTTGATAATGATATTCTTGATCTCTATGATCATTTCCGCGGCTATGATTACCAGACTCACCGGTTCCTCCGCCACAATCGCCAAGCAGCTGATCACCGTGATCCTCGACACTACCGAGCGAAAGATTAGACTCAGAGTCTACTAGGTCTTGTTGGCTGTGGTCGTCTCCCGATATTACTGGAAGATCTTCACCATGTAGGTGATTTAAAGCGACACCAGAAAAAGAGCAGTCGGAGTCTTTGCTTTTCGCTGAATTACGTCGCTGCAACTGCTCCGTGTCTGCGGCGTTTCCCCTATCATCAGGATCGGAACCAGAACTAGGACCAGATCCAGGGTTCTGCTGGAAAGAAACCGCCGCACCTCCGCCTACAAGTAGTCCCGATTTTGATAGTTCATCCGAACCACAACCGTCAGGCGCATACGTCAGGTGCGTCTTCGATATTGGCGACCAACCGTCATCTTCCTCCTCTACGCTATCTCCCTGTACGCTATCTCCCTGTACGCTATCTCCCTGTAAAAGTGACTGATGTCTTCCTTCGAACCTCTGACTTCTCGTTCGCGTAGCTTTCAAAGTCGAGCTGCTCTCGACGTCAAGTACTTCTTTTTGCTCCTCTACTTTTCCACCTTCTTGCAGGTGAGTAGAAGACGACTCAACATGATCTCGCTGGTCGTTATTCAGCATCTCTTTCACGCGACTCGAAGAGGGCTTCAGCCCCGCCGTTTCAATTTTCTCATCTCCAAACCTACTCGTCCTATTGCCAAAGCATGTGCTTGAAACGCTTTCGGCCTTGAAAGTATTCTCGGTGCTGATGGTGCTCTGCATAATCTTGGAAGACGCGGTCGCTCTTGTGTGCAGTCTATTCCTAGGCCGAATAACATGTGTGATGCGAGTGCTCCAAGATGGAGCGGCATCATCTGCGATCCTCGGTGATCTTTTCTTGCTCTGCTCCTCCTTTATTGAAGTTTCATCTAGTTCTTTAAGAGCATGTTGCTTTCCCACTGCATCTTTATTGCTGGGTCCATGCCCATCTTCATCTGAGCCTGGCACACTCCTACATCTGGTGCCCCCACCGCCAAGCATTATATAGAAGTTTGACAACTCTCCTCCTGCAGAGTCGATGTCTCGAGGTCCACCTAGTATCGTTCCTCTTCGCACTTCCTTTATCGTTTCTTCGTCGTAAAATTCCTCTGCAACACCTAGTCTATCGCACAGGAGGAATCCTAGGGCAGTTCTACTTCGGTACGGCTTTTCAGTCTTTGCAGACGAGTTTGTTGCGTCACGGTCACCTTTTCTATCAGCATGATCTTCCAACAAGCTCCGCATCCGCTTTACGTAGTACGATGATGCGCTGTTCTTGAACTTCTGATCCTCCACCTGATCAGAAGAAGAAGATGCATCATTCGTATCTTGACCATTCATCTCATGTTTGCGGAGGTTGCGGACTTCGGGTTGTTTTTTTCGCGCAGGAGGCGAGTTGCAAATGAGTTTTTTGCGAGGTGCACTAACATTTCGATCGAGACCCTCGTAGAGTGCCCAATCGCTAACCTCGACACCAGCGAGAAGAAGACTATGATCCTGTTGACTAGCAGTTGATGTGGATGTGCGAGTTGTGCTATTTTGATGATTTCGCTTGTCTACTTGATCGTGTTTATTGTTATCCCCATCCAGTCCGGCTCCGGTGGTGGTCCTAATGATACTGCGCGAAGTAGTAGATGCATTTTTCTCAGGCGGAGCATCATGTATGTTGTCCTCCAAAATCACAGACGACTCGCTATCGCCGGCCTTTTTTGTCTTTGCATCCTTTATTGATGTGGTAGAATCATCGGGATTTCTCGAACCTGCCTTCTGCTTTAGAAAGCGTAGCTTGTCAACACCAAACGACTGATCACTCCCATCTCCTACTTGTTCTGAATTGTGTCGTGTCGCAACCACATCAATCTCGTCGCCTCTTTCATCTAGTTCGTTGTAGTTCTGAGAGGATCCACCAACATGATATTCATTTTTTCCCCCTCCAGACCTTCCTCCTCCCCCATAGTAGTCCGTCTCCTCTGCAGCCTCCAGTATGGTTTCAAACCCACCACGACGAAAAACCGAGGGTCTCGTCTCCCGATCGTCTGGACGCCATACTTGAGGGGGCAGAAGTCCAAGAACGGACAACGCACCATTTTTCTTGTCCTTGTTGTAGGCAGCACTTTCAGCAGAAGTAGTCGTCCTTGTTGTGCTCCGTCTAGTTGTTGTAGTACTGGATGAAGATGATGCCCTGCCACTAGTACCTGCAACACGTGTCGCTCGTGCCGGCGCAATCCTCGTGACATCTTTTCCTGTGGACGATGGGGTGTCTACTTGTTCTCTTATTTTTGTAGAGATGACAGGACCTACTCCTCCACTAGTGCTGCGTCTTGTACTGTTGCTTCGCCTCTCCTGCTGAACAGCAGCATGATCTTCAGCAGACGGTGGACGAGGAGGACCTCCTCCGAACAACAATCCATCGAGGAGCTGATTGGCGTCAGGCACATCTCTCGTAGAGGAGGATGACGAGCCTCCGCGAGAGATCAACGGTCCAGCTGCAACAGCGAACTTAGGTCCCCGCGTGTTGTTCCCAAGTCGTTCAGCATGATTGCTCATTTTTGTCACAGCGTTGTTGCCAAATCATTATCATAACAGAAGAACCATTTGCAGAAATCTTCTACCTACCAGAAAATGAATTTGAATTTGAAGTAGAAGTAGATAAAACAAATTTTTTTCGAGGAGCAACTTAATAGGAAATTGAATCTTAAAAGTTTTTCGAGTTAGAACTTAGAAACAGTTGAAGTTTTGATCATCTTGAAGATGAATCGGATTCTAGGGTGATGCAGTATTATTTGATGAACAGAATTTTTTTTCATCAATCACCGACTCCTCGTACAACTGCTTAAGCGCGTCACCGATCTAATATCACTGCTCTTGAATGTTGAGGACCGACGCTCTTGGAAGCCAGTACTACATCTTATGAGGTATTCCAAGACTTTCGCCACATGAACCGAGTCAGAGCCACATCATGACAACTCGCTTGTAGCTACACTCGCAAGCAGGACAGAAAAACATAATCTCACTTCATAGCATAAACGACGTGGAATAATGTGAATCTGAATCGTAGCTGCTGTCAGCAAAACCACCTAGCTGGCGGCCTCGGGAGTCAGTAAATTTGGATTCTTGCTTATTTCTCAACATCTTTGTTGACGTTTCGTTTTCACAAGCACTACTTAGTCAATCGGCAGTCTCCACGAGTCCTCGTTCTTGATAAGTTGTTGTATCTACTTTCGTCATCCTCGTTGACAAGAAGGAACTATTTTCCTCGTTACTCGTTCTTGATAATCACGTGTTGTTAATCCAATCGCCTGCGCTAGTACTTGGGAGCGTTCATTAGCAGAAGGCTAAGCAGGAGATACGAATGTGCAAATTTCCCTACTTCCAACTCGCTTCCCAGATTCTAGAGTTGTGCTGGCCATTCACGACGTTTCTTGGCTGGCGTCCTCCTCCACTCCATCTTGACCATCTTCTCCCTTGCAGCCTGCCTTTGTGTTTAAGCCTGTGAGTTCATCGGTATCAAGCTCTGTGCGCTCTTCAAGCAACGAAAAGCAATCGGCCTCTCCAGCATCAAATGCTTGATCCAGCCGTACACTACTCGCCCTACTACTTTCAATATCTTGTTCACTCGCGTTAACAACATTTCTCGTAGTGGTGGCTGAAGAGTGAGTCTGAGCGTCTTGATCCATGAAGACCTTGCAATAAGCGTCCAACTGCGCAGTCGATGGTACGCTTTGCTGCCGGTGGGTCCAATACTCGCGGTAAAACGTCATGAGATAGTCTTCATTCGTGGCGATCTGCACAGCATTCACCCTTGCAAAGCAGTATGGCGCGAAATTTTGCATCGCTATCAAATTCGGAGCGCGATACCAATTTTCGGAAAACAAGCGCAGCCCTGCTGAGCTCCCTAGCATGTCCAGCCAATAAGCCGCTAAGACCACTGGAGAGGAAACCACAGCGCTCACGGTGGAAGTCAGGGATTGCAGGTATGTCTCAAAATTAGAATACGCAGAGGGAGCCCATCAAGATGATCTTCGTTTCAGCGATGAACAAGAAAAAGCCAGTATCCACTGCACGTCTGATCTTGTTCTACGACTGTATTCCTTGATGTAGTTGAGCAGCTAGTACATTTCTCGAACTGACAACTTCTATCAAGAACTACAGATCATACAACAGAAAGCGCACTTGTTTCACATAATGGGAAGCTTTCTATCGTCACGCCACCATCGATTGATCTGAAAAGCGAGAGAGGACAATGCCGGTGAATACTCATGCACAAAAAGTGCGCGAATCTCTGGTATGCCAAGAGGGTGAAACGGAAGTGTTGCTGGTGCCTTTGCATCTCGAGTCGAAGACTGAGTCGCATTTAGTTAGAGCTACCGCGTCACATCCCTAAACCCTAAACCCTTGAGCCCCTTTTCCCCTTGAAAAGGAGACCAAGGATGTCCTCGCTGGGGATGCTTCAGCGGTAGCCTTAATTTAGGGTAGGAATCTTTTGGCGCTCCTCATCTTTGATGTTGTTTATTCTTGATGATTCTTCATGTCCTCCTGCTCCTTCATGTTGGGTTGTTGACGTTGCAGTTCTTGTTGACTGCTTTCGTCCTCCACAGTGTGCCGTGATATAGGCGGCGCGCACAAATTCCGATGCTGCTGCCCACGAAGAGCCGCCAGCCGCAGCCCGCGCTTGCAGTCCATTCTCTCCACTTAACACTGTGGAGAGATAGGCGTGCCTCGCAAGGTCCCAGTGCTCTACCCGCAACGTACGAAACCACCTCGACACACTCACCTCGTGCGCAGGTGCGGCTGAAGCCTGAAAATTGGGTCTCCGGTTTTTTTTGTTGGGGGTTCAAGAATCGAGTTGATTTGCATGTATTCAACCGGTGGATCCATGGTCATCATAAACGCAGCATGCTGATACTTTCTCACGACAAATACGACGGACCTGCTTTCATGATCGGCACTGCCTTCTAGCGGAAAATAGTCATTTTAGCGATCCAAACATGAGTAGGAGCGTAGCTAGTATGTAGAAGAATGGTTTAACAGTCATATTCATGAAGCTGAGAAGCTCTCATCTCCCAAGTGGTGGCTTTTTGGGAAAGAGCAACGAACGGAGAAGATGAGGCTCTGCCTACTCTAAAATGGGTGACGAACAAGTGCACAACTACCTAGGGCGGGACGGGACCTACAAGGAAGACGGACACGACAGCAACACACAGCTTCAAAAAGTAAAGACGCGTAGAAATGAACGAAACACACGGGGCCAGACCTCAACTTCCTTCCCTTTTAAGACATGGCCGCCCGAGGATGCAGCGCAATTGTCCCAGGAGCTCGGCGACGCTTACGCCCTGCGGAGGCGCGCGGGGTCCTCTTTCTGCGCCTGGCAGACTACGACCGCCTTGATGCCATGGCAGCGAGTCGACGGAACGGCCTGACAAGCTTCGCCGGGGCCAAGCACGGCAGGCGCAGTGCTGTCTGCTCCAACCATGGCCCGGCGTTTTCCGTCTTGTTGCGAAATGGATATGGAAGGAGAGGACGGAGATGGAGTTGTGAGCTACAACCTTCCGAAGGCACTCCCTGGGCCAAAATCATCATGAATTGTGGTCAGTTGCATTTGCCTGGGCCGCCCTATTGAAAGACCAAGATCTTCCTCATGAAAGTAAGTAGTACAAACTCGACTCGCTTCTTCTTCAAATCCTCCAGCACCATCCTCCAATCATGAGATTCCGCCCAGGTCCACCATGCGAAGGTGGCCCCACAAGGAAACGATCAATTATAAGTCCGACAGCGACAGCATCTATCTTTGAATGGATCAAACAACTTCTTCTAGTTCTAGCTCATGCTCATCTAGGAGTCTAACTCTAAGGGTTGTAGCAAACTTGTGTACAAACTCCACTCGCTTCTTCTTCAAATCCTCCAGCACCATCCTCCAATGCGGGACCTGAGTATTTGTAACAACCCACTGTAAAAACTGCCGATCGCGGACAAGGTACTCCAGTGCCGAGGAGGGCACTTCGATGGCGTCCTCGCTCATTACACTCAGTTCTTCAAATTTGTGTGCCGTCAAGCCAAAGTGAAAACAGTGGCCCAACTCATGCACGATTGCCTGTAAGTCTGCCAATGAGAGAATTCGAACATACCTGTTGAACAAGGTGAGCAAAAGAAGTTTTACTTTCAGAATTAACCGGTCAAGATTCTTAGTACCTCTACTCTGTTGACTTGTGCTACTAGCGCCTGCGCCATTTATAATAAAGAAGTACGTGTTTGAGTTTGTTCGCAAGTGTTGCAGCTAGAGTTAGAGAAGTTGTGTTACAGTTAGAAAAGCTGTACGTGTTTGTGCGCAAATGGTGGATCTCAGGGGCATTCACATTCCACACCGCGGACCAAGGCAGGGGCTCCTTGTTCAAGTCTGTCTCTACAGGGACGTGGCTTACCGTCGTCAGCGCTCTGCTCCCTCCTGCTACGCTCGGCGCAAGCGAGGCTCCAAGGTGGAAGCAAATTGTTCGCGGTTTATTACACATGGCCTTGTTGTAATTGAAGTATTCTGCTCGCCGATCGTAGGGCATGTGTCTGGGCGGATCGATTGTTAGAGCTGTCATCTACTGGGCCAATTATTATTGAGCGACGCTGCGTTTGCGTGCCCATTGAAAACATGGCGCTGGGGATGCATGAAAAAGCGTGAGGCCAAGAGGAAGAGGACGCTTGTTGTGGAGCAGTAGAGGTAGCCTTAAGATGAGTTTGTAGGTGACAGATTCGTGATCTGCCCGCGTCAACTTCAACGAACATCCTGCGACTTCGCCGATAAAGGTGATCAGTTTCTCGAGATCGGAGTCCATTACCAGTAAAGCTTCCTGACATTCTCGGCTGTCTTCGCAGAGCTCGTTGGTAATCATTGGCAAGTCATAGGCCAAGCGATTTTGATCTACTTTTGGTGGAAACCACGTGGAGGAATCCGCCCCCACCTTGCTTTCTATTTTCGCCGCGTCATTTCCATCTCTTGCAATTGATGTTCCGGCAGAACCAGATGACGCGCCGTCTAGTCCTGTATCGCTGCAGAACCAGCGACCCCATCTAGTTGCTAGCGTGTGCAAGAACTCCTCCTTCTTTGAAGTGTGCTCTATTTCTCCATCTTGATCTTGGCTCTAAGGTCTTCATAGAGGTCGTGCTCGTGGTCTAAACTAAGCTGCCGAAAAAGAGTCTTAGGGCAGAATGAGAAAGAAAGCACGCAGATGTCATAATTTGTCGTTGTGTGACGTTTTCCAGCCACAGTTATCGGCTAAGAGCATTTCTGCGTGGCTACCAAATCCTGCTTGTTTTAGAGCTAACTCAAAATCCTGCCCGTTTTCAACATCCACAGCACCTCAGACGAGGCTTCTATCCTTGGCTTCTTTCTCAAGTAGAAATAATAGAAGTAAAAGAGTCATCAAGAATGTTGATAGAATTTAAGGATACAGCTAAGCTTTAGCAGTACAACAACAACTAGCCTTAAGCGCTTCGTTGCTTGTGCATGCTGTGCTTTCAACATCCTTTGCCAAACGAAGTTCAATCCTTTATCCTCCTCCAGATGCCGATGAAATGCCGCTGCCAATTGATGTCGCTCGGCCTGCGGCACCCGACTGTCGCCTAGAATCGCGTGTACTGCGTTGATATCTCCCAAACTGACTGGAACCTTGTCATTTTTATCTCTATCTCCAGAAATAGATGACGAATTAGACGTTGATATAATTCTTGGCAAAAACGGCAGCTCGATGTTAAAGCGCTCCTCTATGCTGACTAGGAGCGATCCGAGTACGGGCATCGCCGCACGCAGGCGCATATTTCGCGCTTCGCTGTCTGAGAACAAAACTTCGATAGAGGCCTTCGACGTTTCGTTTCCATGCTCGGCTCCAACTTCTTCTTTCGCGCTTGTCTGTTCCTGCGATGCGGACGTAGAAGCGGACGATGCACTTCCTAGTACTCGATCATCCTGAGGACCTAGAAGTACTAAACGGTTTGTGATGTAGTGAACCGCAGCGGAAAAGAGTTCCTGTCGCCGCAAAGCCTTGACGAGGCACCAACGCCACAACATGACAGACCAGTGAAATATATGCCGAGAGAATGAAAGAGAGTCCTTTGAACGAATGAAAGAGCAAGTGAGATATCGCATTAACATAGCTCAGCCAGGAGAGACATTAATATAGCAGTAGATCCTAGTTTCCATTCAGAGGTACTTAGTACGTCGCATTTCCTACAAGTAGTACTTTCTCTGGCTTCTACTTCTGTAAATCATTACAACTAGTACTGAAGAGATGAGTCTACTTCCTCTAAGACAGAAGGCGCCGATATGAGACAGTGAAATTAACTTGCAGCCCTCTTGAGAAGTAGAATTTCTAGTAGAAGTAGAAAAGGACGGGTGGGAATCATAAACGTTTTGCCTCGGCGTGGTCTTTTGCAAGCTTGAACTCATACCGCCGCACACGCTGAAATTGAAAAGTAGTTGCAGGTCGTAGTTGCAGGTCATCTGTTGATGATCTCGTTGTTGCTTCGTATGATCCCTAGTTGTATGATCACAAGAAGCAGCGGTATGAGGATAGGGGTAACCTCTATGCAGGACCGAGAAGCTCAATCACATAAAGATACACCTACACGCACAAGTGGTTATGCTGGTACAAGTGAAAAGTTCTTGAATAATTGTTTTACCGTTTCTTGCATCATGTCCTCGGTGACCCTCATCGGAGGGTGCAGAGGAATCACTTCGAGCGGCAGGCGCCCATCTGATGGCATGGGCTTGATCCGGAACTCTTCAGGCAATCGCGTTACTGGCTCCATGCTCGATTAGAGCCCAAAACGATTCATTTTTTCTCCCAATTCATCTATTCTCCCAACTGTCAGGGAGAAATGGCTAGTAGTCTTGATGTAGGCCTTAGCATCTTATAGAAGGGACTTTTCTTCCTATGATAAAATGAGTAGTTTTTGTATGAGCCTTAACTCGATTCCTCTTGTACTGTCAAGCCCTCTAGTACTTCACTGTAGTTGTAGGTATTTGGTGATCTCGCAGACGAAGACTGTTCCAGTTGTCTGGTCAGCATGTTAACCACGGTGGTCCCTTTTGCCGCATTTGAAGAAAGCTCCTGCTCCTCTTGTGCAGCACTGGGGGTGGAGAGCGCAGAGGCAGCAGAAAAATGACGATGTCGTTTCGATGAAGACGAAGATGTTGACAAGGCTGTTGAGACACCGCTGTTGTTGATGTAGCGGCGTGTCGTGCGAAAAAGTGCTGATCTATTTCTCGTACGATCGATGAGGCCCCCTGCTGTCACATCTTGGTGCCGCCTCCAGACCCCCAAACGAGGCCCATTCTCAACGGGCCGCGGTACACACAGCAACTTCATCCTGTTGTTCCCGAAACGGACTCGGAGCCCGATTTTAACGTTTATCTAAGCACCACCCATGGGGCGTCCATGTTGTTCCGAATAACTAGACATTAAGATGTAGGAGCTTTTACAAAACGAATTCTAGACTCACCTGTTCCTGATTCCACAAAGTTACTTACTCCACTCTCTTTTCGTCACTTTTGAGACCCCCCTTTTCCACTCAGTCTCACTTTATCCGCCCTCGCCACTTCATCTCCGCTATCGTCTATATTTCGTGGGGAATCATACTTCTTCAGGAGTCCCTTATCAACAGGGATACTTACTCAAGAACTTCAGCTATCGCCACTAGCTCAACTACGTACAAACATCCGAAAAGAAAAAACATCCCCCACCCACGCTCTACTTGTCGCACTCGGCTAGAAATTTATGATCCTGGTAGGAGTGCTGTCTTCGCCATGCACGACGGGAGATGATGAGGAGGACAACTACAGTAGTTCTTGTTCAAAAGATAAAAAGAGGGAGCTGTAGTGCTAGTAGTTAGGAAAATGTTCAAAATGTTGTGGTTTGGAAGGCTTTATTGGGTGTTCTGGAGTAGATACCCCTTGTTCGCTTGATGTTGCTGTCGTGAGTATTAGAAAATGTTAGAAGTTATCAGACGTGAAAAGTGGCTAGTAGAGTGTAAAAGCTAAGACGTAATACTAGCTAGAATGTGGAAGGCAGTGGAAGAGAGAAGTTGGAACAATATGATCCAAGTTGATAGTAAAAGTTGACTTAGTCATTGTTTGAGGTGTGAAGGTCTCAGATGTTTTTCGCGTCGTCAGGAAATGAATTCGACAAAAATGGAATAAAACTGAAAATTCTTGGATTTCAAGTTGTAAAATGAATTTGGAAATTCAAAAATTAGGAAAAGTCTGCTTTTCCATTTCGTGAAAAGTCTGATGTACAACTTCTCTTTCATCTTCTCTCATGATCTACTGCTATCTTTCTGGTCTTGGGTCAGCCTCAGCATCTTAATATCCCACGCCCACGCCCATGTCCACTAAGCCAAGCCCAACATGCCCATCTCCACTAAGCCACGCTCATGCCGGTCTCCACTAAGAAACTCTTCCACCGTTAATATGATCTTCCAAGCTCAACACGCTAATATCCCACTCCCATGTCCACTATGCTATCAGAAAAAGCTTTCCCTGCAGCGTACTCGTTAAATCGTTCTTGAAACGTATCCCAGCCGTCGCTCATGTAGCTCGCTATCCGGTCAGCATTGTGTGGAGACATCAGCACATTCGGGTGACTCCATTGATTGGAGCAATGTCACTATGATGTATTCCGTCTATCCTCTCTAGGGTCAGTGGTCAGGAGATCTACTTACATCAAGCGGTCGTCTTCCACCTCGATCATATGTGTGAGTGATGTACTAGTTTTAGGTAAAGATGCACAATCAACACAGCGACAAGAACTCGAAAACAACTGTTCTAGTAGCACTTGCTACTCGTTTCTACTTGTTCTAGTACACGTTTCTTCCAGTACAAGTTATAAGTATCGTAAAGAGTGGACTACTCTGGGGAAGTGGCTCGCGTTCAAAGACGTCTAATGCTACACCACCAAGTCTGCCTGCGTGTTCTATTACCGCCTCTTCGTCTACGCAACTTCCGCGTCCCAGAGAGATAAAGATCTAATTGATGAAAATCGTTGTCAATAATGTAGACGTTTTTCAGACTGAATTACTAGTACAAGAAGACTCGCCTTCTACTTCTACTTTTCGTGAGCAATTGTTGAAGCAAGAATAGCAAGAACAGGAATGCCAACTACAAGTGCTTAGTACCGCTCCATCCTTCATGAGCGAGAAAGAAGCCATGTCGCAGTAGTGACGCGTTTCCTCTGTGCCTGGAAGGCTACAAATCACCACGTCTGCCTTCGCAAAGACGTCTTCTCGGCTTGCGTACCCTATGAGCTTCTCCATCGCGTTCTCCCTGTTGTTGGTACTCGGATTTTCCCACGTCGGAAAGTCTTCTTTCATATGAAGAATACTTTCACATGAAGATTGCAGGAAGTAGTTCTTACAGAACTTATGTAGTTACTCATGTCATGTCATGCTACCTCAGTCTCCATCCTGTCAAATGGGGTTGAGGCCCTTTCAGCCTGATTGTACCCTCTGAAAAGAAGAACAAATCTAACATGTATTATCTTCTTCAATGCCATCTTTCTTATCAATCTAAATCAAACAACGTACTAGCCATAAGAGTGACTGAAACCGAAGAGGACCAAGATCTTGATATTCTGACTCTCTGTCTATAGAGCCAGTGCAAAGTAGCCATAAGAAAACTCATCGTCCCTGGTTCGTGTCCGTCTGTGCACTAGGACCCGACTCCATGGTAGCGTTTTCGCCAACTGCCAGCATGCCTCTCCAATCGACCCAAAGGCGATATTGGAGCTCACCGCGATCCATCATGACACTCATCTGGAGGCCGTTTCACCCTTATCATGGAAGAGCCCTAACCAGGTGCTGCTGCTGGACATGGAGAAGATGGACCAGCATGAGGACATCGAGATGGATGAGGAGAAGCCTTAACAATAAAGCCTAGAGTTTTACCACGCAGTGAGTCCATACAGAATGGATCCCACTGCTTCGCCTGCTGCAATGCGTTCAGTCTGCGAGCTTGCTTGTTGAAATAGATTAGCAGAGTGGTGCTCGCTTGACGTGAAGTTGAAATTCGTATTGATCGTCAAACTGTAACTGCAGGACACCTAGATCTCTGTGATGTTTTTGATATCTAAGACTTCTCCAACTTGGTCGGAGCAGCTGTCTAAAATGAAAATGAATATGAAAGCCCAACGTATAAGACAGATCATAAGTAGAGCATAGCGAATAAAGCGTACTCGCCAAGGGCGTAGCTGTATGCTCCACGGGCATTCGTCAACGGCAAATGCTGTGTGGCAGGCTGTCTTCGCAACGTACCAACGAATTTATCCACTCCAGCAGCCAGACTATGCACCCACTTTAGTTAAAGCAGGATGGACGAGCATTGCTTGCATTCTTCAGAAGAACATCCTTGCACTATTTCGTGCCACGCACTTGAAAAAATATGAATATTTAAAGTGGTAACCCGGGTGTAGATGATTTTTGATCTTCTCCTTGTGCAGCACAATCTTGACGCGTTCTGCGGTGGAACTCACTTGAAAAAATGCAAATAAAGGTAAGCAGGTCAAGGAGGTTAGAATCCGCTTTTTTTTTGTGGTCAATGTGAACGACAATAACAAAACCTAAAAACTCTTGGACTTAATTCAAGTTCGGAAGAGCAGCGACGGTCGCGATCAAGTGATTTTCGTCTCCGCCTCCTGTGAAGGGGGAGATGATCATGACCTCGCACTTCTGCAAGAAATCTGGTGTCGCGCCACCTCCGGTGATTAGAGGAAGGGGTAGAAGAAGTAGAAGACTACCTTATACAAGTGATGATGGTGTTAACTAGTAGAAATAGAAGAAGTGAGTCTATCAGAGGTAGTGTCAATCAGATGAGTTGTCGTCCCTGGTTAACGTTATATATAAGTGATATTATCTGAAGATAGATCATGGAGACTGTGACTGACAGCTCTTCCCTTAACTTCAGGTTCGGTGTAAGTCCGAAAGCAAACTCTGCACCACTGAAATCAGCAGCTAGCTGTGCTAGAGGAGCATGCATTTTCGACATAGGGTCCGATTGCAAGAAGACGCGAATGAGTCGTGGACGCGGCATTTTCTTCGTTCTTCGAGCGCCAAGAAATACGGGAGGAGTTGTAGTGCTCTAAGTAGAACGGACCACAAGAACAGTAATTTCTTGTAGTTGTTTTCTACAAAAAGCGGAAGAGCACTTGTCTGAGCACTGTCTGAGCGTGCTCACTAATCTTTGCCAGAGGACAGCACGTCTCTCCTGTTCTTGACTTTCTATATATAATATCAGAGAAGTCTCCTGTGCTTTGGGAAGATTGCCTCTTCCTGTGATTTCTTCTTCTTTTCGACCTTCATTGAGCAGTTTTGTGCCGCTTAAAATGATCAAAATCGTCTTCTACCCATTCGCACAGGAAGGTGCTACACCTCTTCCTAGTTGTCATACCTAGAACATGATAAACATTTTTCAAGTGTGACGAACATAATTGAACAATAGGGGCAATACTTGAGTGAAATCTTCAGACAAAACAAGTTGGTTGACCGGTAAGAGGTGCAAATAAAACAGCTTACTAGTACCATCAAGACGAGGATAAACACTGACTCTACGTCTACTTCTAGTCCTCTTGTTGTGCTTCTTGTGGTTCTTTCTACATATAAATTCTCATTTTTAGAAGGATAATCACTATTATTCTAGAAGTGCGGTGGTTCCTGAATCTTTTCTACGCTACAACTTCTATTCATCTGTTTACTATCCCCCACCGACCGCAGTTGTAAGTGCTTTTGTGTCTTGTGCGTAGTAGTCGCTAATAAAACCACTCCAAACTGGGACGCCACCGTGATACCCGTGCCCTACGTAGGGTAGAGCAATAGCGACACGCATTCTGTGAAAGTGTAGGATGAGGTGGTCAGATTGTGGATCCTCATCCTGCACAGGAGTGTTCTACAAATAGGTTATGTTCATATAATTGCTTCCACAGAAGTGTTCTTCTATCAGGTGGTTAAACGAGTAAGTAGACTGACAATTATCAGATAAAAAGATTACCTTCCTTTTCCGACAAAAGAAGACGTCTCGTTGTCTCCAAACCCTTTCTGAGAAGAGTGATAATGCCTCCACCCCATGTTCTTTGCCCGCCCACTAACTCGCACACCCGCGCCGCGGCCGTTAAACATTAGACCGATCCCGTTTACATCCCCTCGTTTCTAGGCAATTGCGGAGTTTCTTCTACTCGAAAAACTGAAATAAGCGATTTACTGACTGAAAGTAAGGGAGATACTGATGCTACACAACGACTGTAACGGTACGCCAGCACCTTAAGAACAAGTACAACTCCGTGTCCCCGCTATGCTCGAGCACATTGCAGAAAACGGACACCTGAGTCCGGAAGCTGCCACGGTTGTAGCTGGTGAATAAGGGATGGGACTGGCAGAGAATCGCCAGACCTCCTTGGCCGCCAGCGTCATCTAAGATCTTTACATCTATGATCACGCAATTGAGGTCTGAGCCGGGAAATTAGATGGGCAGGCACGTTCTACTTACTGATAATTCATGTGGTCAGTAGTCCTATATATCTCGACGACCCATTTGCTCTCCCTTGTATTATTCTTTGAGATGCTGGGATCTTTGTAGCATGGTACCAAAGACGACGAGAGAAAGGTTGATGTATTTGATGGAAAAGAGCATCGAGATGCTGAGAAAGACGGACACTAAATGTTGACCATAAGCAAAACTATTCTGATCGTCCTCACTCGTTTCCGGGTTCACGAAATGCTCTCCTAGTTCGCCCAGCAAAGCCGCTACTCCAGAAGATATCGCTGAAGCTGCAGAGTCCTGGTTAGCATTAGCGCGGACCAAAATTCATCTTGGAAGTCGTCCTGGACATGTTTTCATCTTGAAAACCTGTTCAAACGGTAAACCTGTCAAAACGGACATGTTTTCATCTTGAAATCCTGTTCCTTACAAGGTGAATTACAGCAAGCCTTAATACTAGCACCTGATCCACCTTTATTTGTGCTCCCCATTGTTGAGTTTAGGGTCTGTGAAGGCGCTCCTGCACTAGCCTTCTTCGTCGGGGAAGACGATCCGCCACCACCTGATGAACCTCCGCCACGCCCGAATTAGAGCGACGCACCAAGTAGAAAAGTCGTTGACGAGAGTATGTAGCCAGAAGTGTCTACCATTGAGGCCATCCAGTAATACAGAACCTCCAAAGGAGAGCCGTACTACTGGTCTTATGTATTGTTTTGTGAAGTAACCACAGTTCTCGCCTGCTGTCACGCCGTAGTTGTGCTGTAACTACAACAAGCAGAAAATATACGAATTACTTGCAAACCAATAAAACCGATTAAGAATGGTCGAAGTACAAGTACTACGTCCTTGTTCCTAGTGCAACATGTTCCCTGACGCTGAAGCAAAAGTGACTTTTACCACTTGGACTTTGCAGTCAACCCGCATCCCAGGTATACTGCTTCCTGAAGCCAGAGAACTGCTGCTCGCTCCACCCCTGATGACCCCCGACGTATCCCCTAACAACCCTCCGCCGCCTTCTCGTGAAGAGTCTCCGTGATGATGGTGATGCTTGTGCTCGTGCCCGCTACCAGAAGAGGAGCTGCCATTAGCAGAGGAAGAAAGAACTTACGTCTGATAACCTGTCGCTGCAGCATTTGCAACTTTTCAGACAATAATTTGGCTTTTCAATGATCATAATTTGGAGAGCACATCAGAGTTGAATATGCAACGATCTTACTCGTAGGTTGAGCACCTTCATCGTTTTTTTAGGTTCTTGCGTAGGTTCTACCAGAAATAACTAGTCATGGGTTATTTCATCGGCACACACGACCCTAGATGACATAATTTTCGTGCCTCCTGAACTTGAGCTGGTGCCAAAGCTGCCTGGATAACACTTGAGCACTCCACTGCCGTAGAGACCGTCACACAGATCGCCTCGTGTTGGTGCAGGATTATTTAGATCTCCATTTTCTTCAGGACAACATGGTGCATCTTGGTGGTTCCTTCTCCTTATAAGGAACAGCATATCTTCCAAGATGCACTAGCTGAAGTAGATGGACCATCAGGGGAAGCCGTAAATTGTGCTTTTTCCATAGGAAACCTGACCAGTCTCCTCCAAGCCCTCCACTGGTCCAGCTCAATTCGGTATTGAGTAAGCCTTTTTAGCATGGGACAACCAGCTAAAAATAGATTCGAATCGTCATGGGACAACAGGAGGTGGAAGGTAGTAGATACTCCTGAAAGAAGAGGATGGATTAGAATTAGGGCAAGCCTGAGAAGATGGATTAGTATCTCGCCAAGCCTTAATAACATCGGTGGAGCACACCTAACTAGAAAACAAAAAACCAAAAGATAAAGAATCAAGTAATCCAAATATCTAAATAAATCTTAACCTTTACACAGCCCCGAAAATTTCTTGGTATCGCGCAGCAGGTTGGGTCCAATGGGTAGGCTCGCGAAGTCTGGCTTTTCTCGGATCTGTCTCTGCAACCGAAACAAGTCGCGATGCAGCAAGAGATTCTCATCTCTTGACTTTGCCCGCTCGCTAATGAGCCCTTCCGCGTTCATATCAATTTGCTCTCGCAAGGCGGATACTTCGCTCAGCAGCGCCCGGTCGTTAGCTTAGAAGAGTAGAAGTGATAATGCAGCTGTTCTAGACGATAGTGGATTAGTTAATCTTTATTAGGTCCATAACTAACACTAATCTAGTACACCCGAACATTTCCTAATTTTTGGAGATGGGAGAAAGGTAAAGGAGGAAGAAGGGGCAGAGGAAGGGTAATGATCGGAGTAGAAGTGATAAGTGATGAAGACTGCTAGTTCTCGATCATCTTCATGATCACGAAGATCGAGGCGACGATAGGAGCGAATAAGTGGTCTTGACGAGGAGGAAAGCCTCCGCTTTAAATGTCCTGCTCCTGCTCTTCTAAAAACAGAAGTTTCAGATTGTCGTGACTGACGAATATTAAAGCACAAGATAACTACAACTATGTATGATACAACGCCAGCATAATTAATCGCATCCGTGAGCAAGAGGCAATTGTCTTGCACCACATTTACGTCGCCTTTATTGGCTTTCCCAACTAGATCCAATTCTAGCATGTTGAGTCTTGACCGGTGAACAGCAATTTCCTCCATGTTCGCTTTCTCAGGCAGCTGCAGCTCTAAGAAGGCACAACGCTCTGTCAGAGATTTTAGAGCTTCTAGTTGTTCGTTGTAGGTTGATGTATTAGTAACTAATACGACCTACAACGACTAAGTACGAAACTACAACGACTCTAGTTGTCCATCCCTACAGTTGCCAAGTCCGATGAGCGGGCTTTCGCTGCCACCTCCTCCTCTACCATTTCAAGCCGATTTTGCGCACTCTCAACCACACTCTTCTCCGCTTTACCCGCAACTTCAACCTCCGCACAAAGCATGCGCTTCGCTAAATTATGCACTTCGACACTAGCTTAGAGGCCGCTGCGACGTTGGTTGTATTGCGTTCGTCAGACCATCATCATCCTGCTTGACTTCTTTCGTTTTGGTATCGGAAAAGAAGCCAAGTAGAATGATAGTGCAGGATGCAGCAATGACATTGAGTAGCCAGCACATTGTGTGCTGGGAACGACCACCCGTAACTACCAGCTTTCCAAAATAGCGAGCGCTCGACTGCGGTTGTTCGGTTATTCACCTGTAACAGCTCATCCACGTTTACCTTGCCGTTCAGACTTGCCTCTGCCTGTTCCAACCGATTCTCAATACTAGCAATGGTCTGCGGACTCAGACCGGAAGTAGTGCCAACGACCACCTCCAGGTTGGCCACAGTCTGCGCTAGATTCCGGCCTTCGGCATTACTGTACTTAGAAAGCAGCGCCGTTTCCGTCTGCATCACACGCGACGCCTAGAGGGGGTGGCAAGAACGGAACACAGGACATATTAAACAGTAATCGCTGTGGCAGGAAAGCAATCCATAACATCAAGGCTCTCACGACGATTAGGCAGGTCCTCTCTTTCCCAACATAACTAATTGAGCAATCATTTCCCTGGTCTAAATCCTCTAAAAAAAATTTAGGTCTGATTTTTGTTTTTTTCCAAAAAAGAAGTACTGAATCGAGAGTAAGATGAATCAGGATTGATTCTGATACAATACAATCTAATAATCTCGCACCACAGTTAATATCAGTACATCAATGTCAATATCTTATCATTACTATGTCTCGAAATTCGGCAAGATCAGGCTTTTGCTGTAGGTCGTGCTCCACGGCAGGAAGTCTCTGCAGTACGGAATCCATGTCCACTGCGCTAGCGTAGCGACTTTTCGACTGCTTCGAATTAGTGGTGGTGGAGAGCAGGAATAGTTTTGCTTAAGTAGATATGAATATTTCCCTCGTTCTGATAGTCGCTCCGAACAAGATTCATGTCGATCCATGTTAATATGCGGACGTCAATCATTCTTGGTTCGTCTTCGGAGCAGGCCCACTTGTGTATCTAAGAGAAAGAGGACAGTGCTGTCAGTCATAACTACGAGAGTGTCCAGTACATTCTGGATTTGTTCTACCCGGTGCGCCGCTGCCTTCTCTTTGCGCTATGAATGCGTCTCTCTCGTCCTATTTCTGGATAGGACTGGGACTCACGTAAACTAAAAAAATAATCAAGTGAACTAGTAGGTGAAGAAGTAGCGAACAAGAGATGAGCATGTCCTCCGATGTTTTGGATCTTCACCTACTTGAGAGAACAGGGGGTAATGAAGGGAAAAGGGGAGAGCTTTGAAGGTGGCCTCTTCCGCTCAGCATCAGAAGTGACCACTGAGTGTCGACCTTCGCTACTTAAGATATTGATGTCCACCTACGCTATGAGGGAAAAGAACTATTTTTATGTCCACATATAAACATTTGGGTTAACAACATCATAAGAGGGAGTCCCTTTGTTCGGCTACACTTTGCTGGAGCATCTGCACGGCAGTTTTTAGAAGATGAAGAGATAGTACTCAATTTCATCACTGGAATCGCTGATGTGGTTCGTAGTCGAGTAAATCAGTAACGGATTCTTCATCCACAAACTACATCAAGTGCGACTAGTAGCTATGATCTACTCTTTCTTCTAGCAGCTAGTAGCTAGAAAGATGCATCATTTCATCCTCTAGCAGAAGTATATTAAGGAAAACCTAAACCAAAGCCGTTAATACTACGCAAATCCACCAGCCTTAAATCTTGACTGGCTTTTCCGCCTATTGCGTTTCGGAACTGAGCTACGAGTTGCGACACATTACTCATTGCATCCGCGTCTGCTTTGAGTGACAGGTCACGTTCACACAATTTTACTCGTTTTTCTAGGGCAGTAAAATCGTCCTTCAGAACGCGTTCGCCCATTTCTTTCGACAATCGATCCAGCAGAGGTGACGCATGCTTCTCGAACCGTGTCACAAGATTGGTCCATTGCGACCCACTCGGGACAGTCTGGAACTTCTCCTGCTGTTGTTCTTAGAAGAGGAGCTACGAGGACAGTCACTGCCTTTGCTTAGAGGTTGAGACGAGTTGGCGTCTCTAGCTCGCATATCCTCTATGGCTTTCCTACGTACTTGAAAAAGCCACAGAGATGCGCATAGAGATGTCAACTTCCAACCCCCTTATTTTGACAAGGTACCTAACGATTATAGGCCTCCATTTTCCTTTGACTTCCATTTCCCTTTGGAAAATATTTAATTGGTTAAGTGACGATGTTGCGGATATAAACGTTAAAAAATTTGCAAAGTGCTGTCTCTTCATTGCTTTTGCTCACACTTGAGGATGCTCTCTCTTGGTTGCCTTAATGTTCTAACCGCGCCTCCAGACTCTTCACGGTTGCCTTGAGGTCCCTCACTTCTTCCGCAAGGGAGACGACAAGTTGCTGCTCAACAGCGCCGCTCCTTGCCATTTCGTGAGCTTTCTTGACAAGAGCTTTACAGCGCCTCTAGTCCTGCACCAAAGTGTCGGCTCTTCTCTTCGAGTATGTGCTGCACCTTAAAAATCGGAGCGATGCTCGTGGCAGAACTCTTCACGCATGATGTGGTGTGCATGGTGCCTCTGGAAGCAGCGACAACGAGGAGCGCCCCTCAGTTGTAGAGCAGAAACGAGAATGAGCGACCTCTTGCCATTTTGTTCATGATTGGAACTTCGCGTACTCGTACTCCAAAAACAACTAGTAGTACTACACTGCGTAGTAGTAGTAGTAGAAGTTGTATGAGTCTTCCAAAAATGTCGATTTTAATCATTCAGAGGACATCAAATTCAATACTAGGACTATCTAACTCTTTCATCTCGAGTGCTCCCCTGAAAATGTAACAAACAGGACATTTCAAGACTAAGAGTCTTCTCTCTGACAGACTCCTGTACTGTATCTCTCTACGCTTTTTCATTGAGATTCAGTCTTGACCCTCCATCAAGTTGTTGTTCGGAAGATGCGTTACTGAATCCTCCAGAGGATGTGGAAGGACATATGTAGGAGATGACCTGTTGAAGTATATCACTACTAGCTCTGTACTTGGAGTAGGAGATAAGGAAGAGCCTGAGATTGTTCGTGGTTCTGTTGTTTGATGAAAAAATAGTGCCAGTTATATTCATCGATGATTTCGTGAGGTAAGTGTGGGTTGCAATGGTTAGTTGTAGTTTGCTCCAATCAAACAACTCATTAAAAAAGTGGTGGTTCTCCTTGTCGGTCTGCTCTATAAGTATTTTCATGTAGTACACGGTCAGACCGTCTCTATAATTTTCTTCATGTAAAACAAGTACAAAAAGATCTATCTATATACACAATTTCATCAATATTTTCACAGACTGTAGAGGTTTCTATTTTTCTTTAGTATGTTAATGTTCAGCCTTGTCAAAATTTCAACGAAGAGACCACTCGTGATTAAGACGGTTATACCGTGATCTTTTTGTTTTTACACAACTGCTGTCTATTTCTTCTATATTCTCTGATTATTCAAAACAAAATCAAAAATTTCAAAGTAACGTGTGTGCTGCTGGACTAGATCTAGCAGAGAAAGCAGAAGATCTAGGTAGTAGATAAAGCAGAAAGTTGTATGACATAAAAGCGATTACACATACAAGAAGCTGAAGCCGCACAACTCTACAGACACTAGATTTATTTGTTCTGTATTATTGTTCACTCACGTCCATGGATCACGAAGATCTTGTTCTACATCAAGTTCATCAAATGTTCAAAAATTTCAACACTGCACTCTATGGTACTATAATTTCTACCGTTTTTAGTTTGTATGCAGAAAGAGTAGATGTAGAAATGGAGATGTCTCAAGCTCTTAGTTGCCCTGTGCCCGGCAGAGACAGTTTAGTATTCTCGTCCATTTTCTTCTGTGCTGGTCGTCAAGTGGCTCACGTTGAGGCGATCCGAAACTGCTACGCAGCAGTTGCGCTCGTGGCGTAGTACAACCCGACGATGTACAACAAGAAGGAGAAGAAGCTGAAGCCATTGAAGTAGTAGTCCTAGTTCTTTTATGAAGGTTTTCCGTAGAAGAAACTCCACCTGCTCGCGCCACAAGCGTTGTTGACCGTTGCCATGCACCTCTAGGTCCGGTCCTTGTTTCTCCTATTCTTGTTCTGTGGTCATTATAGGAGGTGGTCGTCGTACCAACAAGTTGAGGATGCCCTCCAACTGCAGCTGTACTAGTGTAGTTAGCGTTCATCAGCCTTGCTCTGCCGCGAGTGGCGAAAAGATTACGAATCAGCCGTATTGTTCTACTCTGCGATCCATCGTGGACGATATTTGCGCTTTCATCTTCATTTTGTTCCATTCTTGCAAGGGGAGCATTAGAAGAAAGAAGAACAAGAATTCGAAGATGAAGGAATCAAAGAAAAAATCAAGTGGTCAGTTGCGGCGGGTATCACTACAGCAAAAAAACTGGCGTTCGCGTAAACGTGATTCAGATCATGTTCGTCATCAAGAATGCTATTTTTAAAAAAAATAGGGCGCGACTAATTTACATCAACTTGACAAGGGACGAAGGGGACCTTAAGAAAGTACAAACACAACAAAAGTCCTTTCATAATACTGGACAATTCTCGTTCGTGGTGTGCTTCCCGTTCGCGTGTATGGCGAACCGCAACTGAGTTCTGGCGTCGTAGTTGCTGCAAATACCTGCGCATTTCAAAGGGAGTGCAAGGCTTGTAGTTGCACTGCAATGCATGACCATTATCATAAGCTGAAGGCTGTGAGATGGAGCAATGTGCCTGTGTAGGGCGTGCCGGATATGGCGGAGCGACAGTGTCGTGACTACTTCCACCAAAACCATGCTGCGGAGAATAGTAATTCATGTGGTTCTGTTGTTGACTCTGAGAGTGAGAACCGTCAGGATGCTCATGTATCAGTCGTGGTGCTGAGGTTTCCGGCGATGGCCCTGTCTGGCTTGCTGCACCCAAGAGATTCGTTGTTCTTCGCGGAATTATAGGTAGGTGAGTCGTGCTCGTCTCTTGCGTATTAAAGCGTAAAGCTTTTTCGTCGTGTCCTTTTGGAGCTTCGTCCAGAAGCGTAGCAGTAGTACTCTTGCCACCCACGATGGTAGTTCTAGCATCGACGTGGCGCTCCTGATCGCGGTTCCTTCTCATACTGCGGGGACGGCCTGTGCTGCAAGCAAGGAGTGCGGGAGAGCAGCAGGAATAACAGTTATCCGATCTTGTTCTTGCCGTAGGTGTTGACGAGGAAGATGTCATCACCTTTGTTGAGGCCCCTTCCTGCTTGTAGTTGCTTCTATTGGCGCGCTCAATAGTTCATCATTCTTGGGCTCCTCCTGCATCTTTTGCAGTATCAGTATGTATCTATGAGTAAGCATTTATTAAGCCGTAGGTGTTAGTATCTAGTAAGGAAAACAATAGATACTTCAAAGAAGAGGACGCAGTCAAAGATGATTGATTCGTCTGCTCTGGTCTAGCCTTAATACTTGCGGCTTCGATCAGGACTCCATCGCCATCTCGTGGCCCTGCTTTTCCGCTGCTCCTGGTGCCTAGACCCGTGGTACCCCTGGCCGCCAAAAGCAAAGTTATTATCTCGAGAAAAGTGAATCCATGACCGAAGAGAGAGAGGCCCAACATCTTTGATGTAGTAGTTCTGAGGAGGTGTTGGACGTAGTAGTACTAGTTTGAGGAGTTATTTGAGAAAAATTCCTACAACTTGTGTGTAAGAACGTCTAATCTCTTGTTCATGTTATTGATTCCACGTACGGATTAATGCTGTAGAGACGAACCTGCATCAAAAGGCTTCTCTCGATCATAATCATTTTCATTCGACAACGGCCAGAAACACGACCCGGACCCCACTTCACTTCTAAGGATCTTCACAGTGACGAACAGAATCTTCAACAGAACGGGTGCTCATCAATATTACAGGATCCCACCAAAAGAACAACAGTCGAGGCCCTCCAAGGTGTCGAGCCTTTCCTTCCAAAACCAAAACGTGAAACATCAACTAGGACTTGAGTTATTGATTCTTCTGGAACATTCATGCTTTACAACAGGCGACGTCCGAAAGATTCTCTTTCTTCGTTCACCCGAATTGTGCTGAAGAAGTAACCACAAACGGAACATCAATAAGTCATGTCTGCTCATCCTTTGATGTAGTTCTTCACCACGATGCAGAATCCAATCAACACCACACTACAAGGCAAGGCTTACTTCTGCTCCATCACTTGTGCTCCATCAGGCCCTCTTCTACAGTGGACAAACGGTCCTCGAACTGATCCTGTCTCACTGCCAGTATGTTCCATTGCCCATCGTCTTCCACCTTTTCACCCAGTCGAGCCAACGTTTTTGCAAGCAAAGCCTCTTGGCGAACTAAAGTCTTCTGTTGTTCCAAATGCATCCTTTGTTAGCAAGGCTCCAAAGATGTATCCATCAAGAAGACCAAGAAAAATTGATCTTCTTCTACGGTCATAGTTTATTACTCAGATGAATCCAAGAGAGGGCAAAAAGAAAAAATACAACGGACTGCTCTGATGTGAAGATGACAGAACAGCATGTACCTCCTGTATATGTTGATGAATTATCATGAGCCATATTTTTGCATGGTCTGCACCTGCGTCCCCAAAGCTAGAATCTTTCGGGCGAGCGTGACGTCGATGTCGTTCAACAACTGAATGCTTCCTCCACTCATTGAGAATGTAGATTGATATGGGAATGTCGTTCCGCCTTGTCCTTCTTGCTTAGGAACGACATTGCCAAATCTTTGTTCTCAATGTGTGGCATCATACAACAATGCGTCCAGCTCTAACAAATTTCCCTCATCATCTTTGAAGGCATACTCTGCCTGTAACCTCGTCTCAAACTCTTGATGTAGAGCGACAGGGCCTTCGGCTCCAGCAGCACTGTCTTCGGGTCCGCCACCACCATTTTCAGCCGTCCCAGCACCTCCACCACCTGATCCTGCGTCTTCAGTGGATTTGTTCCCTTCATTACCTACACCGGCGTCCACTTCAGTTCCAGTTCCACCACTTCCAGTTCCAGCGTTTTCTCCTGCGCCGTCGGCAGCAGCAGACTCAATATCTTCCACCACCTTGCTAGTTGTACCAGGTCTAGGCCCCTGGGAGCCAGGTGTTCCAGCTTCAGCTGCACCATTGTTGAATATTAGAAGATGAGCTAGCAGGAAACGAAAAACTACTGTTGAGAACGAGGAACAACAGGAGGAGACAACTCTACTTCTTCTAGGACGACCTTCAACATCGTTGTAGAGGTTGTAGTGGTAACAGATTTACTACTAGAAGATGTGCGTCAACAACTTTGCGTTTGTCGCCTAGAAGATAAGGTACCTCGACCTTAAATTTGAGGACAGCAAGGTGTCTAATTTTTTCTCGACTAGATCGGTCACTTGATTTTCCACACGGTCACGCACAGCTGCAAATGACCTTGTGATACTGGCACGAATCACAGATCGCAAGTTTTTCTGCCACTCACGCCAATCTCTGATCTCTCCCCCACTTCCTCCATCAGGTGCTGGCGAAGAATTCGATGGGAAGGACGAGTTTTCTCTACCCTTGCTGTCCTGCTCATCTACTTGCTCGAAGAGATTCATCGCTCCCATCGTGCTGTACTTACTTCCGCCACCCTGTGCCTGTGTGCTTTCGATTTCGATAAGAGTTTCTTAGAGCTAACCTTAATCCATCGCGGGGTTCATCCTGCACCTTTGTATAGTTTTCCCCTGATATGGGGCAGGTCTAAGATGCTTCAGAAGATGATGCTTACGGTAGGCCTAAGATGCTTACGGTCTAAGATGCTTACGGTAGTCCTTAAGTTGTATCCTCGGCATCTTCCCGTGACAACTGTAACTCTGGCCCCATAGCGCCGGATATTTCTGTGAACCTGTCTTGAGTACCACTCTCGTCAACAACATCTGTAGACGGTGGATACTCTAAATGCTCTCTATAATCGTCTCTGAGAAGTTCGTCGCCAAAAACGAGACACATGGTTTTCCTTAGAGCTCGCCCTTATGCTTGTCCTCGATCTTAAGACCGTGCATTCTAGAAGACCCCTTTTCCGAATGAGAAGTAGCCCTTCCAGTTCCAGAATACAGTCACGGGCAGGTCTTTCTCCTAGGAATAGGAATAGGATGTTGACTTCATGAGATGTGACTTAGTAGCGGAAGTCAGGCTTCTTCACTCCTGTGAACCACGACCCTGGGTTACCTGCCTTAATTTCTGTAATTGCATCTCCACTTGTGAGTCCACCATCTTTGATTTAACGCTAGTTTTTCACTATCCGTGGTCACTATCCGTGGCTGCGTCAGTTACCCTTGCACTTGGCTCGGCATCGTCCAGAATCCGACTTAATACATGTAGATGTACAACCCAAACACTCTAGGGAAAATGGTGTTTGACTAAGTCGAACGCATGGGATGGTTGGTATGGGATAGTGATAGTGAAAAACTAGCCCTAATCGATAGTCGCTCCTCTGAAAAAGCATTCTGCAGTTGTTCCCTAATCTTCTCCAATTCCATGTCTTGGACATTGCTCACCGTACTCAGTTTTTGCCGCAGATAATCGTACTTCTGCGTCATGCGAGCCTCCAGATAGTCATGCTCTAGCTTGGACGTTCTATTAGAAATGGAACTAAGTAGTACGGGAAACACATCTTCAGGAACCAACACGCATGCCATGTGCGCGTCTCTGATAGTGCTGCCCGTAGCACCCGTAGCACCCGTAGAGACTAGTTCTGACAGTCAGTATCGGTGCCTTCCTTTTCCCTCAAAAAGAAACGGAACCCCCGAGAAAAGCCATTTCAAAAACACGACAACGCTCGTCAGATCATGTAGTTCTAGACGTAGATGGACGCTTTGTGAATGCCTTAATGGAAAGTCGCCCGTCCTCGTCCAAAACTGGTGGATGGTAGCCGCTTTTTACTGCCTCTACTTCCCTCCTCAGCTGCGTTATGTCTACGGAATTACGATGCTCCTCTTTTTAGAAGCGTATCTGTCTCTGTGGTGCAGTAAGTTGGTTGTGCTTTGTAACGTCTACGGAATTTTTATACCACTCAATATGTTTGTACTTGTGGTGGAGTGAGTTGCTTCGTCTACAGAATTACGGCTCAATATGTTTGTATATGTGAAGGTGGAGTGAGTTCGAGCTGTTGCTTTCTTTCGTCCTGCTCTCGAATTCCACCCCTTAAAATGATCATAGAGGGGACCGCCACTTTTCAGTGTAGATTTTCCCTTGAAATGACAGCGGGGACGGGTACTTTTCAGGATACTAAATACTTACACACCCTACAATTTATTTTTCAATTTCAAAGTCTTCAGCCAAAGGGCCAGCGCCCCAGATGGGGTGGGCGCAAAGAAGTCGTACATTTCTCGGACGATGCGGCGAGGACCCGGCATAGACCCGAGACGGCGCCAGTGCACTAGTGCAAGATGAGTGATGGACAACTAGCCTTAATCTATAGATGCTCGAAATTGTTCGTATGAATGCTGCGACTTTGCCCGTTCCTCTCGAAAGTTGATCAGTTCACTAATCTTTTTTCTGAGCACTTCATGACGCTGTGCAATCGTTGCGTCTACTGGTTCCAAGATGTTGCTAGTGTCGACAGCCGGCTCCTGCTCACGCTGTGGCTGTTGTTGTAGAGGAAGTATGCTTCTTTGTAGCGGTAAGGCTACCACGGTCTAGGTGTCAATTCACCCGATGAGCTAGGCTCTTTCCCCTTAGCCTTAGAAGAGTCAAACCAAACAGAAGCAACCACCAAAACACAAAGTCCGTAAACTCTTTGCCGGGGGGTCCTCCGGGTCCGCCGACGTGGCCTCAGCAGTCGTGTCTTCGGCTTGAGCTTGAGTGCTGGCAGGCTGCTGCCCCTCAGCATCTCCTTTAGGAACGCTCGCAGACGACGACATTGTAGGATAGGATAGGATAGGATGGAAACCTATTGTGAAAACAGAGATCACGAGAAGAGGAAAACAGCACGAGGCAACCGATGAAGATGGATATTTTTCTTTTGGTTTTTCGGTAGAACAATAGTAGCGGGATTGGCAGCGGTATTGATGTATTGACTATATTGCTGCACGGTATTCATATGAAAGGAAAGACACAAATTGCATGCGTGTTGACTCAAGGCCTAGCAATGAGTATGCGGCTGGTGTTTGGATTTGGTTCATGTTGTAGCTTGTTGCTGTCTTGATTACATCGAACGATTCGCGACCAGAAACATGGAGCACAGTTACAATTTTAATCTTCATCTTCATCACTACACTCTTCGCCACTAGATTCTTGAACAGCGCCAGACTCTTGAACGTCGTCACATTCTTGACCTGCCACCCTGACGGTCTTGATTCGTTTCATGGATCCATTTATTCGCAACGCCTATTGTCATAGATACAACCAGAGTTGTAGATATAGTCATCTTTTACTTTCAGCACGAGGACAATCCCTCCATGTGCTCTTGAACTTGTTACATCTGTCTCCTTACTTGTTCATCATTACCTCTCGTGACCTCTTCTGCTTACTCCTACTTCCTACTTCTCACTTGTTCTACATGGATACCTGCATGGACACTTTCGACTGGAGGAGGTGAAAGAGGCTTCTCACCTCATCTCGATCTCACGGCTGTGTTGCTTTTCGTCAGGATATTTTTAAAAAATCAACGGAGTGGGAATTTTGAAGCACCAGGGTGATGCATATGGAACTCTACAACAAGTACTAGGTAGTACAGCCGCCTCCTTACTTATGAAAACTACATACTACTAAATCCGTCTTCGCCCTGACCAGGATAACCCACAGATACGGGCAGATGAAAGATTGCACTCATGTACATGTAGTTGCAATAAACATAATGCATGGATCCCTACTATCATTTTTGCATTCTAAGAAAAAAGCGAGATGAGTGCTGCGTTGTTGTTTTACATCCTGGCCACTGGGTCCCTAGAGTGCGCTGAGGCGTTTCCTCTGGTTGCCAGACGGCGCAAGATCATGGAATGATACACAGGTAGCTGTTGAAATGAAAACCAATGCTCTCCCAAGCATGATAATTATAGATAATACATGCCCAGAAAGCGGGCCCATCAAGGGCGGGCCCGCTGCGCTGGGCATAGGTTAACAACTAGACAGATTGATTATTAAGAGACAGAAAGACAAACGAAAAAAGTCGCCAAGTCTGCTCGCCAAGGCTGGGACTGGCTCCCACTGTGGCGAGGCTAGTGAGGAGGCTACGGCTATGGCTACGTACTGCCTTGGCCAACTTGCTTGGATATTGTGACGCGCACCAAGGTCCACCCTTCAGACATGCAAGGGCTCGCGGCTGATATCAGTCGCACAGGCATCGACATCCTCAACGGCTTCAATTTTCAAGCCCAGAGAAGTACACCCGTGGCCTTCTCATGCGTATGATGATGCTCACCAACGTCCACCCTTCAGCCACGCAAGTGCACACGGCTATCACTCTCACAGCCATCGACATCCTCAGCGGCTTCGATTTTCAAGCACGGCGATCGATGTCTTTGGCCTTCTCATGGACGTGATGACGCTCACCAGGGTCCACCCTTCAGACACGCAAGGGCTCACGGCTATCATTCTCACAGACATCGACATCCTCAACGGCTTCGATTTTCAAGACCAGCGATGGATATCTCTGGCCTTCTCGTGGAGTGGACACGATAACGCCCACCAGGGTCCACCCTTCAGACATGCAAGGGCTCACGGCTATCATTCTCACAGACATCGACATCCTCAGCGGCTTCGATTTTCAAGCGCGGCGATGTATCTATATCGTTGGCCTTCTCATGGACATGATGACGCTCCCCAGGGTCCACCCTTGAGACATGCAAGTGCTTACGGCTATCATTCTCACAGACATCGACATCCGCAGCGGCTTCGACTTTGACACGCAGGCAAAGGCGTAGATCTTTGGCCTTCTCATGGATACGATGACGCTCACCAGGGTCCACCTTTCAGACATGCGGGGGCCCACGGCTATCATTCTCACAGGCATCGACATCCTCAACGGCTGCGACTTTCAAGCGCAGGGATGTTCATCCTTGGCCTTCTCATGGATCAATATGATGGCGCTTGCCAGCCTCTGCCCTTTCAAGTGGTCACCCTCTCCCGTACAGTTCTCCCCCTTTTGTGCTGGTTAAAGGTGTGCTGGTTAACCATCTCCAAGGGCTGCCGCGCGCTCCTGTGGTCGATTGCTGTGCGCGGAAGGTAGCCGCGGAAGGGGAGCGAGCTAACTTTTTCCCAAAAGCTTCAGGGGGGTCGTTTAGTTTTCTCTGTATTCGAATGGCCTCCCTGAAGTTTTTGAAAAAAATGAAGGCGCTGGGCGATATATAACAAGGGCAGCGGTTGGGAGTTCGTTGGGGCGATTGGCTAGGGGTCGGCGCCAATTCTGTGGATCGCTGGCAAAAGGTGCCAACTGCATACCTTTAGCTTTCTTGCGTTCCTTTTGAGCCCTTGGAAATCCCTCAACGAGGGGTCTAATATTAGCCAAGGGCTATGCGGGTTGTCCCTTAAGGGCCTTCCTTAAGGAAAAACTTTCCTCTTAAGGAAAGTTATAGTAACTTTTTGTAGTAGAAATTCCTTAGGGACGGTTTTCCTTAAGGAAGCCAATTAAGGGAGTCCCTTAAGGATTTCACAAACCATCGCTAACCCTATAAATACTAATATTAATTGAGAAGTAGTTCTAGTTGAAGTGGTTTTTTATTCAGCATCATTTACAATTGCTTCGTTGAGAATTAAGTAACATGCTCAGACCTCCCTCTTCTACGAAGTATCATTCCTTTCTATTCATCGTGCTCTATGTTGAACATATAAGCAACTCACTCAAGTCAAGTCTACTACGTACACGCTCAATTGAACTATGAAAATACCAAGGTCAGCGAGTGTACTACAGGTCAATAATTTGCTCACGATCAATCAGGAGGACCATGCGCATGATGACTTATTCTTTATCTCATGCTGCTATTGTCCCTGCTGGCTTTCCGACTGTGCATAATCGTCATGATTGATTCATTTCAAACTAATACAATAAGGATGCATAAAGCTGGAGCTCTTATATATTTTCCAACTCTTATATATGAAAAACGTCGCAATATAGAAATCGTCCGTCTTTTAAAATATCTCACCTCATTTTTGGTCTAACGATCCGACCAGTCAAACTTGTCTTCTCTAGACGACGTTTCGTTACACTCAAACTACGACATGAATGTAATGCAAGCAAGTGGAAGTGCTGGTAGCGTAGAGCATGGCCCCTACTTGCGATCAATTCCCCCCCCCCCAATGGACCATGGGCGTGCCCATCCGGCCCCGTTCCTTCGTCGGATCTTGCCCATTATTTCTACTCCGGGGCGGAGGGGGTTGAAACGTCCTCGCAAATGCGTTACCCAGTGCTTTACCCGCTGCCTGGATGGCTCCTTCTTCTACTTTCTTCTCCGTGTGCTTATGATTTTTTTCTTCTACTTTCTTCTGCTCCATCGTGCTTTGACGCTTACGGTCTACTGCCTGTTTCTGCTGATGGTCTACTTTCTCCTCCAAGAAGGCGGTAGACGCAGATCCTCGCAGATTCGGAGTCTGTGGCGCCGGCTCCTGCCCCACAACAATAGTGGAAAGATTAGAACTAGAGGAAGGGGTAGGGGAGATTAAGATGACTAATGACGAGTGTGGCCCTGAAGATACTTCTAGATGTCGTGGCCATTTAGTCTCCGATGTACCCTGCCAATCACCATGATCACAACGCAGCCAATGAGCTCTAGCTCGAGGCTTTGTTTTTGGCTAAGGCTAACCAAAAAGAAAAATAAAAAGCCCACTGATGATATGAAGTTGATGAACCGAGGAAGACCAAAGACTCGATATTTCTCCAAACAAAGGATCTCGCAGAGCCTAATAAAAGCTTCAACTTGAAGTTGAAAGAGAGAGAGTACAGACAGACACAGAACCAAACGTCCACAGAGTATTACCAGCGCAACGGCTACTTTGCTGCTGCTTGGTCATGACATATCATCTTCTATCATGCAGACTAGACGATGACGTACGAGCATATTTAATATTAAACTACTAGTAGACTGACAGAAGGAAGAGTCAAAGTAAAGTAATATTACTTGTAAAAAATTGGAATGAGAGATAAAATTAATAGCCCGAGCATTAATATCTAATGATTTTTACTAGAAGGATAGATGCACGAGGGAGAGGGTTCGTATATGACAGGACCCAAAATATCGCTAACAATGGATATGACGAGTGTGCATATGAGGAGTATTAAAAGTTGGCCACTTTCGTGCCTTAAAAAAAGCTGCGAGCGCGAGGATGCTTTTCTGCGGAATGGACGACATCTTCTTGGCTGTGAAGAACCTGGTGATGAAGGCAAGATAGAGCATTCGAAGAAAAAAGAAGACTCGATCATTCAAGAAACCTCTCCGAACAAAATAACAAGGAAAGTGGCATACGGTACATTGATGTATACGAACTACATCAACGAACATGATAAAAGAAACAAATTATTATAAGTTGATAGATAAAAAACATAACAAAAAAAAAATCTACATTATTAATCTATATTATTAATCTATATTATTAATCTATATTATTAATCTATATTATTAATCTATATTATTAATTGTTGGAACACCCGAACACGTCCAAGCGCAATATGAGGCTCTAGAGAGCAAATGGAATGACTATCGTTGCAATGTAACAGAAAGACGATCAGAACGGACGCGCCGAATGATCACTGACTGTTTAAGGCCCTGCAATGGTATCAAAATGGGTTCAATGTCATTGGGATATCATGAAGGGTCATAGTGCAGTTAAAGATCTGGGAGATCTTGCTGCTAATTCATGTTGGAATTCATTGAGTTCAAATGATGATCATACGAGGAACTAACAAGAGTTCAAGACAAGGAACGGTATTGATCATGAACAGGGTGACGAGTGAGAGCAGTCATTTGGTATTGAAATCAGGTTCATTCATTGGATCTTGAGCCAGTAATGACCATTGACCAACACCCCTCCTCAATCGCTAGGTGAGGAAATGACGAAAGTCACAAACGGTCTGGTGTTACCTGCTCTGACCCAGAACCATCACGATTCTCTATATCCACTGACGTCACCACTTGACCAACGACCTAACACCCTAAGAAGATAGAATAGGTAAGCACCGCCACGGAAGCAGAACTTGAACCAGACTCATCATCTTCCGTTTCCGAGTCACTATCATCTTCATCATGGTTACGGCTAATGACTGGATTCTCTATGTGATGTAATAATAATCTGCGTTGAGTAGATGAGCATGAAAGTTTCGTTAGTCCATCAGCTTTCATGAGGTGAGTAGGACAGAAAACTACTTTCTCAGCTGCGTCTCTAACTCGTAAATAACGTAACGCATAGTGTCTACTCTTAGGCTTCGTGTCTTCACTCTTTGCTGTCGAGATTGCAGACTGGTTGTCTATCCACAATATGGCATCATCGAGGGATGGCGATATACCAAACCGCGTTTCCACTAATTGAGTGGGTAAGGGATTGAAGAAATCTGTAAAATCATGCAGCTCGCTCATGACAATAGTGTCCGACGCGGCTATATACTCTGACTCTGCAGTTGAATATGCACGCACGGTTTGTGTATTGCGTTTCCAACAGATTGGAAAGCCCCGATAGTACATAATCGAACCACTGGTCGAGCGCATGCTCTTTATGCAGTTTGCGAATCCTGCATCTGAGAACCAGTTAGTATACGGTAGCTCTCTTCCTTCTGGTAGGAGCTTCTTGTAAATTCCGTTGAATTCTTCCTCACTTTCTGGAGAATAATAGAGTCCTTGGTCTTTTGTCGTAGCTAGATACTTTAATACTTTTCTACAGGCTTTTGCAATTCTTTCTGTAACGGGCTTACTGACATACCGAGCCAATGTCGCCACAGGGACGCAAATATCTGGCCTTGCGGTTGTCGATATCCAAAGCAGTGCGCCAACAATCTCACGCAATGGAAACCCGGCTGCTAGCTTAAGCCCCTCCTCAAGCAAAGCAGACTCGTCGAAATTTGGAGACCACACCGGCTTACCTAATGTTATTTTATACTTCTGTATAGTCTTCTCTATGTACACATTCATCAGGATTTTCACTGAACGTGCTTCCCGACAATAGTGCACAATCGCACCAAGAAAGTCGAACTCTAGCCATTCGAAACCCGTAAGAGAATCGACTCGCTTTGCCATCTCAATAGGTCGGCCAGGGGCGCGACTAAAGATCCGGTCGAGCTCAGACCGTAACTCGTGATAGTCAGGTCCAGTAGCTAAGTTATCATCAACATAGACTGACATCTTCATATACTTTCCTGGGTGCGTTTTGCTCTTTTTCCGCCACAATCCTGGAGCAGAAGGACACGGCTCCCATCCGAGTTCGGACAATAGCACGCAATACTTCTTGAACCAGGCTCGTGGAGCGTCCTTGAGCCCATAGAGAGCTTTCTTAAGCTTGACGATATCCGCTCCATGCTTCTCCGCCCACACTGGTGGAAGACGGCAGAAGACGTCACGATCGAGTTCAGCATTAAGGAACGCAGAATCAAGGTCGAATGGGATGACGAAGTCAGAGTCCGTCGCTGCTGAAACGAGTAAAAGTCTATTCGCAGCATGTGACACTACAGGGGCGTAGGTGTCGATATTCCCCGAACGATCAAGATTCCCGAGCACACAAGCACGAGCTTTGAAAGTTCCATCACGTTTTACCGTGAGAACGATTGCTATAGGCATTACCTGAGAAGAGGTTCGCAGCTCCTCGTCAGTAGCTGGCGCCCAAGTCTCAAAGGCAAGTAGTCTAGCTTCCTCCTTGGTGATAGCTGCACGCCATTTCTCGGCGTCAGGGCTTTTCAAGGCTTGGGAAACTGACAGCATGACATGTGCTTCGAGAAAGGTCTCCCCTTCTTCCAGCTCATGCCCGCCTGCTAGCATGGCAAATTTATGCATGTCTTTTCTTAATGCTTCTAGCTCGGCTTTTGTTCTTCTTTTGCGTTGTCCTGGATTCTTATCCTTGCTCCCTTTAGGTCTTCCTCGGCCTTTCTTCCCCTCCTCAACTTTGCCTGGTTGAGATGGTGGAATGGGTAAGGTCCTCGGATCCCTTGCTTCAGGATTAGAGTCAGGCGACACACGCTCCGATGAGATATTCCCCTCCTCAACGCGTTGCGCGTCAGAGTTGGAATCATCACCGGTCTTTGGATCTTCCTCTTTGTCCAAAGATTCACAGAAAAACTCACCAATGTCATTGTTATCTAGTATCATTTCCATGCCGGTTGGATCGCCTGAGCTGTACTCCGTGCCAGAGAAGCGCGGCTGACAGGCCATACGTTGCAGCGCATGTCTGTGCAGGACGGGACCCAGCGACGGCGTGCCAGACTGCAGGTTTTCCAGCGGGTCATAATCAACATAAATGCCCTTCGACGTAGGCAATAGCCAATCAATGTTCTTGACTAATATCGACTCTCGAAATTTTACGTCTAGTGTGGAATACTCACTCCACTTGAAGCCAGCTTTCGTTCTCCCATCGTTGTGATATGTACCTACTAGCCAACCAGACGAAACTGGACACAGACCGAGAAACACACCACGCCGATAAGGTGACGCAAGCTTTGCTTCTTTCTTGTTGGTGGTGTCTACGACCTGTTCACGAAAGTACACCAAGCAACCAAATCTTCTTAACATACCTAGACCACTTTTCGAGGACTTCTTTCCTATCCTCTTTTCTAGTATCTCGACAGGACTCATTCCATCACGTTCTGGCATTTTTGCATAACGATGCGGTAAGCGATTCCAACAATCTCCGGCATACTGTAAGCAGTAACACCAAAGACGTCGGTCGACTTTGACCAACATGGTACGTACAGCACCGAAAATGGTCCGCATGAAACGTTCGCAAGTTCCGTTCATTTCTGGGTTGTAAGGAACTCCAGGAATTTCCGAAACCAGTAGCGATTGCATGACTTTGGTCATATGGTCACTACTTAGGACGGGTTCGTTATCTCTACGGATGAACCACACCACCTTGTCGTCGAGTGACAATGAGTAGTCCTGGCGAATGCCTTTTATTACTTCTTCAATCACCTCTACGCAGTCCGACTTGAGGCAAAGAGGACGAACGAAACACATTTTAATCGAATCACAAATAATGACTAAAGCACATCTTTTGCTTCTTATAGATACTGGTCTAATACCAACTGCGAAATCAATTGCAAGTGTTTTCAATGGAGAAGGTATATGTCCAGGGGGTCTCACTTTTGCATGAGAGCGTCTTTGACCTTTGGTTCGATCACATTCTGGACAAGATACACTAAGGCCATCAACGTGAAAGTGACCAAGTCTACGATGTATGTCTAATCTTGAAGCTTGTGAATGAAGTCTAGCTTCTTCTATACTAGTGCATACTATATCCTCCTCAGTTTCATTTTCTTCTTTGCTAAACATGTCACAGCCTAGAATAGGTAACTGCATCTGGGGGCAATTTGTTATGGGTAGAGAGCGGCCGGAGCGAGTATTGTACAACGTTCCGCCACTTTCTGTGAAATTCATTTGCCAACCCTTTTCATGACAGTTTCCTTCACCTAACCACGGTATAATGCGATCTATGGCTTTTGGTAAGTGTTCAAAGTGTACGCCATATTTTAATCCTAGTTTGTTTTCTTTTAGTCTACCTAGGTTCCCACTTCGCTTTCCAGCAGTGCCACTAATATGACAAAGCCGGTGGCTAATTTTCTTGAAATCGGAACGATGGCTAGACAAATACTTATTTGCACAACTGTCAACAAGTGAAACTGTTTTGCTTTGATTTGCACTAAGATAGCAACCTGAGTGATTGTCAATCATATAGCTTTCATCCCTAAGCAGTTCACTTCTATATTCTTTATTCTCAAAGTTTTCTTCCAAGTTCAGCGAACATTTTCCATCCTCATTTTGGAAATCTTCTTCCAATTCTTCTTCATCTTGGGACTGTCCATCTCGTCTCCCATATCCATTCCATTCCGGATTGGTTTCGACTCAGCGTTGTGGTTGTTGTCCACCCCATTGCTGCTGTGGGTTACCGTTGTCGAATCCTTTTCCTCCACTTTGTTGCGGTGGATAGTTGTTCTGGTGCCACGGAGGGATAGTGTTACCTTGCGGCCAACAGTTGTATGAATTGTTGAAGAAGTTGCTGCCCATGGCTTTGTTAGGTTGGTAGCTTTGACTCATCGGGTTTAGCCAGCATTTGTGCGCCTTATGTCCATATTTGTGACAATAGTTGCACTGGATGCCCTCATTAGGATTTGAGTTCTTAGCACCTTTACCTTTGCCATTTCCTTTGTTCTTCTTACTACTAGAACTACTACTACTACTCTTTCCACTTCCTTTTGTTGCGTAGACCTCGTTCTTGATTTCTTTGCGAATCTTCTTGCGAAGTCGTTTGATCGTTGTTTTCTTGAGAGCGGCAAACGCGTTACCATCGTCATCACTCTCATCTTGACGTTTACGCTTCTTGGTTTTGTTATTGTTCTGGTTTTCATCATCGGAATCTTCGACAGCTGGAAAAGCTTTGCCGAAAGATGGATTCTCGATCTTGTACTCACCAGAGTCAATCAAACTTTGAAGCCGTTTCGTGAGTCTGTCACCGATTTGGACGAACGTTAGATGTTCATCTTCTTGCATCCTCTCGATTGTCTGTCGAAATGCTTTGGAAAACATTTTTGGCAGAATGTCGAGGATTGCTCCGTTTTGTTGATCAGCAACAGCCACACCAACTTCCGGCGGGTATACGGTCGGAGATTGGTTCATGACATCTCTAACCTTCGCCAAGAATGTTGGAACGTCTGGAGGAGAATCACTGTTCGTGAAATGCATCCCTTCCAACGCTTTAGCAGAGATTCGCTGCTCTGTGCGGTCATTTTGACTGAAACCAGCGTCACGGAGGTTTGTTACCACTTCACCAGCGTTCATTACAGTGGTATCCTGATCCTTCATATGTGCTGCGGCTGCACCTTTGAGCGACTTGATGATCACGTTCTTCAAATCTCGCCAATTCTGCTGGAGCTTGCGGTCGTTGTTGTTGGGTTGGTTCGGAATCCCTGCCGCATTGCCGTTCAGCACGTTGTTGAAGTATTGGACTAGGTCCAGGCGGTCCGCTTCTTGCGTTACCGCTCGAAGCCAGTCACGCCAGTCAGATTTCTGTCCCAGTTTGGGTGAAATCTCTCCAAGACTCATATCGGGCATTTTGTGGCGCAAATAATGCGACTTTGTTTTCTCTACTTCTACAAAGTATTGACTAGCAATTTCTTTAATAAGGTAAGGCTCAAGGGCTTGAAACAGTGTTGGAACACCCGAACACGTCCAAGCGCAATATGAGGCTCTTGAGAGTAAATGGAATGATTATCGTTGCAATGTAACAGAAAGACGATCAGAACGGACGTGCCGAATGATCACTGACTGTTTAAGGCCCTGAAATGGTATCAAAATGGGTTCAATGTCATTGGGATATCATGAAGGGTCATAGTGCAGTTAAAGATCTGGGAGATCTTGCTGCTAATTCATGTTGGAATTCATTGAGTTCAAATGATGATCATACGAGGAACTAACAAGAGTTCAAGACAAGGAACGGTATTGATCATGAACAGGGTGACGAGTGAGAGCAGTCATTTGGTATTGAAATCAGGTTCATTCATTGGATCTTGAGCCAGTAATGACCATTGACCAACATTAATCTATATTATTAATTGTAGGCAAGATCAAGATCAGCCAAGACATTGATCGAGTTTGTGACGAATCACCATAAGGATCCACCTGAATCCCTATGGCTGATCTTGATCTTGATCTTGCCTACATTAATCTATATTATTAATCTATATTATTAATCTATATTATTAGTCTATATTATTAATTGAAGAAAATCGTACGGAGGTAGTGATTTGTCTTTAGTTGATTACGAGACGAGTGACAGCGCAGAGCTCGTTCGGTTGAGTAGTCTCTCTGTCGCGAGACATCTCATGAGGATCGACTTCGTCGATTATGCAGTGGTGAGAGGAACGGTGGATCGAACCACTGTTATTTGTGAGGCACCAAAGTGAACTTTGGCCTTTCTTGGAACACAATATGACGCCATCATATTTCTGCTTTCTCAGTTCGCGGAGCTGGAAGCTCTGCATGGAAATGACAGTAGGAAGGAATTGAAATACCCCACGGATCTCCACCGAGATCCATCGAATACTAAAGAGGTCTGATCCTATGCGTGTTCCACTCCCTCCAGTCATGTCCCTAGCCTATGATCGGCCATTACAGGAAACTGAGACAAGGCGTCCTAATTCTTCATAATCTATATTATTAATCTATATTGTTAATCTCGCCATTGATCGCCGCCATAAAACTCCCCGCCTAGCGCACCGGAGATTAGTCGGCTTCTATCGCGAAGCTATTGCCCATAGTCTCCTGCCCTTTCCCCTCAGTCTCAAGCCCGATAGCCTCCGGCCGTTTCCTTGTTGGGATTTACGTTGCGGCCCCGTGGCAGACCACCAGAAAAGAAGGCAGAAAAATGGCCGACGGGGGTGGGGGCGCAAGCTGGGGAGAAAAGTCCAAAGAGAGACAGCCAACGAAAGACCGCCCACCGAAAGGGCAAAGACATTGGACCAAAGACACATGGACCAAAGCCGATCTTTGGACCAAAGGCGAGCTTTGGACGAAGGGCGACCGTTGGACCAAGGGCGATCTTCGGACTAAAGGCGACCTTTGGACCAAAGACGACCTTTGGAGCACAGGCGATCTTTGACCCAAAGACGATCTTTGGCCCAAAGGCGATCTTTGACCCAGGGGCGACCTTTGGACCACAGGCGACCTCTGGACCACAGGAGACCTTGGGACTGAAGACGACACTGGAACCAAAGACGACCTTGAAACCAAAGACGACCTTGGGACCGAAGACGACCGCGGGACCACAGGCGACCTCTGGACCAAAGTGCGGCGACCTCTGGACCAAAGTAGGGCGACCTTTGGACCAAAGTAAGGCGACCTTTGGACCAAAGACGACCGCTGGACCAAAAACGACCTCTGGACCACAGACGACCTCTGGACCAAAGCCGACCTTTGGACCGAAGACGACCTTTGGGCCACAGGCGACCTGTGGACCACCGGCGACCTGTGCGTGGACCACAGACGACCTTTGGGCCCAAGACCTCCGACACGACAAGAGTGAGACCCGCGACAGCAGACATCTGGCGAACGACCTCCGCCAGAAAAACTGACGCGAGGCCTCCCTGTGGCGCGAGGCCCTTGAAGATAGCGAAGACCTTTCGCGAAGGACGTCAGTCCGGCGAACGCGGTCAATCTGGCGAAGCACGTCAGTCCGACGAAAGAACGGGGCCAATCTTACGAAGGAAAGACATCCGCAGCCCGAAGAAAGGCCCCGCTCAGCCTGTTCCCTCCGACGCAAGGCAGACGCCTGGCGAAGCATTGCGCCGGTCTGGAGAGAGGCCTCACCTGGCTGGCGAGTGCATCAGCCTGACGAACGGCGCCGAGCTGAAGCAAGCCATCAACCTGACCAAAGGCGTGAGTCTCGGCCCGGCGAGGAATGTCAGCCAGGCGAAGCGCTTCAGCCTGACGAGAGACGTCGCCCGACCCTGACGAAAAGCCTCAGCCTGACCCAAGACGCCTGCCGAGGGGCGCCGGCCTGCCCGACGAACGCCGCCAGCCTGGCGCAGAGCGTTGGGCTGACGAACAGCATCAGCCTGATGGAGGGCCTTAGTCTCCAGCTTGGTGAAAGACGTCAGCCAGCCGAGAGGCTTCAGCCACAGCCCGAAGCGCGACGCCGCACGACCCCGCGAAGTGCGCCCGCCTGTTTCTGACGAGAGACATCCGACGAAACAAAGAAGCCCCGCCAGGTGTAAGCGCGTAGAGAGACCCAAGCAGCGCGGCCCTGCGTTGCTTTGTCTTGTTTGGCCCATCAAGGTCGCCCCTCGTTCTTGCCTGGCGCCACCGCGAGGCGCTTGCGTGCGTTGGGGCTTGCGGATTCTTGTGCGTGTCTGGTGGCTCTCTTCTGGTCTTTTTGTTGGACTGCCGTGGGGGTCTTGCAAATTCTTAAGAATTTGCATGACCCGCCCGGCAATCTCAAAAAAAAAACCGAAGGCAGCGCAATGCCCTGCACATGAGTCGACGCATCTGAGTCGGCCACCGCCGCCACTCGGCTCTTGTCGTAGTCAATTCGTAAGGTGCATCAGCTCACCCGCCGGCTGTCTCTACTCTAGCGGCTGTAGCCCGTGGGAGGCCGCAGAAAAGTGCTAAACTAACTTGAAGCCGGGCGAAGCTTGTGGAGGCTAGTATAAAGTGAAAAAGTGCCTTCTTTCTACTTTGTTCGTACGCCGGTGTGCAGAGCCCACGTCGTTACTCGTCGTTATTGCTGGCTTGCTAAAATGTCGCTTGTTATTTCACGTAGTGCTTGCTCACGACCTGGCGAGGAACACGTTTTTAGGCATGAAAAGTTACCCACATCGTGAATTACGTCGAAGAAGAGCGCTGAGTTCAATATGTTTTCTCACAAGTACACGCTGATCTCATCTGATGGAATCTATCTACAACTTGAAGTAGACGTAGAGAGTACAAAAATTCATCTGCATAAAAGTTACGGCGTAATTAGAAGTACCTTGTTGTTTGATGTCTTGAGGTTTTTCTCCTTTAATATTGCGCTGATGTTGTCCGACGAGTTGCGTGTAAGAGTCTTCACTAATATGGGAAGTGTCTGCACTATTGCTAGTCCTCGGCCCTGGTACACGTGTGAGCTTCCTTTGGCGAAGAACCTGTCGATGGAGGTAAGAATGTCAGAAATAACATGTCGCGAGACTGCTGCGTCCGTGTTTGTCTGAAATAAAAAAAGTTAAACTACATCATTGATTCTATCGATAATCGTTATCACACCAGGTTGAACCAGGAAGCACAAGGGCAGACCATGGATACTCTATATCAATTATAAGCAAAGCGTAGATCCCAAAATAATTATAGAAGTAAGTACTTTGATGGGAGATTCCCTGTGCTTGTCGCTTGTTTTCTCGAGATGTGCTTGGATAGATCTGCCGCTGCTCCCACAGAAGATGGATTATATCTTGGTGCCAGATGGTGAGTGAATCCTGGTGAAAAGAAACCTACTCTACTTCTACTTCGAACGGTTGAGGGATGCTCTTGCCTTTTTTCTCTTCTACTAGGAGTAGATGTGGGTTTGATTTGTTGATGAGAATGAAGTTCCCATGAGGAATTATCAACCACGAGGACGACAACTACAAAGATGAACTCGTCTCAGCATGTACATCACTCCACTCGTCTAGTAAATACGACGTCATGACTATATTGCCGCAGTCTACAACTTTCAGTTAAAAACGCAAACTCTACTTCTCGAAGAACGAAATGAAGGAGCAGCAAGAACCTACTTACAGAACGAACACCAGGGTTACGATGGGTTACGATATCAGGGCTACGAGATTTCGACTTCCCTCGTCACGGACCTCGAAGCTTTGATGACTCTCAACGATCACGAGGAGTAACAGACACTTTCTGTTCGACAGAATTCCCTCTCCGTCTCCTCACTCGTCTTGACTTTTTCATCAATACATCAGCAAATAGAACACAGCTTCTTCTACACCACCTTCCATCCAGATTATCTCTCGTACTCGTTGATCATTGCTGTTCAATACAGCATCAATCTTTCAGGTCTTTTCTTCGTCTCTCGTAGTTGCTTGACCTTAGAATTGGAGCGCAGCAACAGAACTCCAGCGAATAATCACCGCAACACAAACATGAAGCTTTGTGATGGTGATCATGGAGGAAAAATATTATTCACTTCATCTCGAACTCGTGCTTCCATCTATCGAAGAAGAGGCTCTACTGCTCCCAAACTTGGTAGATGAAGCAAAATCTGTGATGCTTTTGGTCAGGATATTTTTCATCATCAGCGGAGTGGGAATGGGAAAATTTGAAATAGCGCGACTATTGGGAAAAATTTGAAGCTATGGGGTCTTATTTTGACTTGTTAATTGAGAAATAATATGCGTTTGTGTTTTTACCAGGGTCACGCCGTGGCTGTATATGACGAAGCTTGCATCGTAGTTCTTTTGTATTGTTCTACCTTCTTCTAATTATTCGAATCTACTAATATGACAGATGTATAATTCTCTATCTTTCCTGTTGTTGGAACACCCGAACACGTCCAAGCGCGATATGAGGCTCTTGAGAGTAAATGGAATGATTATCGTTGCAATGTAACAGAAAGACGATCAGAACGGACGTGCCGAATGATCACTGACTGTTTAAGGCCCTGAAATGGTATCAAAATGGGTTCAATGTCATTGGGATATCATGAAGGGTCATAGTGCAGTTAAAGATCTGGGAGATCTTGCTGCTAATTCATGTTGGAATTCATTGAGTTCAAACGATGATCATAGGAGGAACTAACAAGAGTTCAAGACAAGGAACGGCATTGATCATGATCAAGGTGACGAGTGAGAGCAGTCATTTGACATTGAAATCAGGTTCGTTCGTTGGATCTTGAGCCAGTAATGACCATTGACCAACACCCCTCCTCAATCGCTAGGTGAGGAAATGACGAAAGTCACAAACGGTCTGGTGTTACCTGCTCTGACCCAGAACCATCACGATTCTCTATATCCACTGACGTCACCACTTGACCAACGACCTAACACCCTAAGAAGATAGAATAGGTAAGCACCGCCACGGAAGCAGAACTTGAACCAGACTCATCATCTTCCGTTTCCGAGTCACTATCATCTTCATCATGGTTACGGCTAATGACTGGATTCTCTATGTGATGTAATAATAATCTGCGTTGAGTAGATGAGCATGAAAGTTTCGTTAGTCCATCAGCTTTCATGAGGTGAGTAGGACAGAAAACTACTTTCTCAGCTGCGTCTCTAACTCGTAAATAACGTAACGCATAGTGTCTACTCTTAGGCTTCGTGTCTTCACTCTTTGCTGTCGAGATTGCAGACTGGTTGTCTATCCACAATATGGCATCATCGAGGGATGGCGATATACCAAACCGCGTTTCCACTAATTGAGTGGGTAAGGGATTGAAGAAATCTGTAAAATCATGCAGCTCGCTCATGACAATAGTGTCCGACGCGGCTATATACTCTGACTCTGCAGTTGAATATGCACGCACGGTTTGTGTATTGCGTTTCCAACAGATTGGAAAGCCCCGATAGTACATAATCGAACCACTGGTCGAGCGCATGCTCTTTATGCAGTTTGCGAATCCTGCATCTGAGAACCAGTTAGTATACGGTAGCTCTCTTCCTTCTGGTAGGAGCTTCTTGTAAATTCCGTTGAATTCTTCCTCACTTTCTGGAGAATAATAGAGTCCTTGGTCTTTTGTCGTAGCTAGATACTTTAATACTTTTCTACAGGCTTTTGCAATTCTTTCTGTAACGGGCTTACTGACATACCGAGCCAATGTCGCCACAGGGACGCAAATATCTGGCCTTGCGGTTGTCGATATCCAAAGCAGTGCGCCAACAATCTCACGCAATGGAAACCCGGCTGCTAGCTTAAGCCCCTCCTCAAGCAAAGCAGACTCGTCGAAATTTGGAGACCACACCGGCTTACCTAATGTTATTTTATACTTCTGTATAGTCTTCTCTATGTACACATTCATCAGGATTTTCACTGAACGTGCTTCCCGACAATAGTGCACAATCGCACCAAGAAAGTCGAACTCTAGCCATTCGAAACCCGTAAGAGAATCGACTCGCTTTGCCATCTCAATAGGTCGGCCAGGGGCGCGACTAAAGATCCGGTCGAGCTCAGACCGTAACTCGTGATAGTCAGGTCCAGTAGCTAAGTTATCATCAACATAGACTGACATCTTCATATACTTTCCTGGGTGCGTTTTGCTCTTTTTCCGCCACAATCCTGGAGCAGAAGGACACGGCTCCCATCCGAGTTCGGACAATAGCACGCAATACTTCTTGAACCAGGCTCGTGGAGCGTCCTTGAGCCCATAGAGAGCTTTCTTAAGCTTGACGATATCCGCTCCATGCTTCTCCGCCCACACTGGTGGAAGACGGCAGAAGACGTCACGATCGAGTTCAGCATTAAGGAACGCAGAATCAAGGTCGAATGGGATGACGAAGTCAGAGTCCGTCGCTGCTGAAACGAGTAAAAGTCTATTCGCAGCATGTGACACTACAGGGGCGTAGGTGTCGATATTCCCCGAACGATCAAGATTCCCGAGCACACAAGCACGAGCTTTGAAAGTTCCATCACGTTTTACCGTGAGAACGATTGCTATAGGCATTACCTGAGAAGAGGTTCGCAGCTCCTCGTCAGTAGCTGGCGCCCAAGTCTCAAAGGCAAGTAGTCTAGCTTCCTCCTTGGTGATAGCTGCACGCCATTTCTCGGCGTCAGGGCTTTTCAAGGCTTGGGAAACTGACAGCATGACATGTGCTTCGAGAAAGGTCTCCCCTTCTTCCAGCTCATGCCCGCCTGCTAGCATGGCAAATTTATGCATGTCTTTTCTTAATGCTTCTAGCTCGGCTTTTGTTCTTCTTTTGCGTTGTCCTGGATTCTTATCCTTGCTCCCTTTAGGTCTTCCTCGGCCTTTCTTCCCCTCCTCAACTTTGCCTGGTTGAGATGGTGGAATGGGTAAGGTCCTCGGATCCCTTGCTTCAGGATTAGAGTCAGGCGACACACGCTCCGATGAGATATTCCCCTCCTCAACGCGTTGCGCGTCAGAGTTGGAATCATCACCGGTCTTTGGATCTTCCTCTTTGTCCAAAGATTCACAGAAAAACTCACCAATGTCATTGTTATCTAGTATCATTTCCATGCCGGTTGGATCGCCTGAGCTGTACTCCGTGCCAGAGAAGCGCGGCTGACAGGCCATACGTTGCAGCGCATGTCTGTGCAGGACGGGACCCAGCGACGGCGTGCCAGACTGCAGGTTTTCCAGCGGGTCATAATCAACATAAATGCCCTTCGACGTAGGCAATAGCCAATCAATGTTCTTGACTAATATCGACTCTCGAAATTTTACGTCTAGTGTGGAATACTCACTCCACTTGAAGCCAGCTTTCGTTCTCCCATCGTTGTGATATGTACCTACTAGCCAACCAGACGAAACTGGACACAGACCGAGAAACACACCACGCCGATAAGGTGACGCAAGCTTTGCTTCTTTCTTGTTGGTGGTGTCTACGACCTGTTCACGAAAGTACACCAAGCAACCAAATCTTCTTAACATACCTAGACCACTTTTCGAGGACTTCTTTCCTATCCTCTTTTCTAGTATCTCGACAGGACTCATTCCATCACGTTCTGGCATTTTTGCATAACGATGCGGTAAGCGATTCCAACAATCTCCGGCATACTGTAAGCAGTAACACCAAAGACGTCGGTCGACTTTGACCAACATGGTACGTACAGCACCGAAAATGGTCCGCATGAAACGTTCGCAAGTTCCGTTCATTTCTGGGTTGTAAGGAACTCCAGGAATTTCCGAAACCAGTAGCGATTGCATGACTTTGGTCATATGGTCACTACTTAGGACGGGTTCGTTATCTCTACGGATGAACCACACCACCTTGTCGTCGAGTGACAATGAGTAGTCCTGGCGAATGCCTTTTATTACTTCTTCAATCACCTCTACGCAGTCCGACTTGAGGCAAAGAGGACGAACGAAACACATTTTAATCGAATCACAAATAATGACTAAAGCACATCTTTTGCTTCTTATAGATACTGGTCTAATACCAACTGCGAAATCAATTGCAAGTGTTTTCAATGGAGAAGGTATATGTCCAGGGGGTCTCACTTTTGCATGAGAGCGTCTTTGACCTTTGGTTCGATCACATTCTGGACAAGATACACTAAGGCCATCAACGTGAAAGTGACCAAGTCTACGATGTATGTCTAATCTTGAAGCTTGTGAATGAAGTCTAGCTTCTTCTATACTAGTGCATACTATATCCTCCTCAGTTTCATTTTCTTCTTTGCTAAACATGTCACAGCCTAGAATAGGTAACTGCATCTGGGGGCAATTTGTTATGGGTAGAGAGCGGCCGGAGCGAGTATTGTACAACGTTCCGCCACTTTCTGTGAAATTCATTTGCCAACCCTTTTCATGACAGTTTCCTTCACCTAACCACGGTATAATGCGATCTATGGCTTTTGGTAAGTGTTCAAAGTGTACGCCATATTTTAATCCTAGTTTGTTTTCTTTTAGTCTACCTAGGTTCCCACTTCGCTTTCCAGCAGTGCCACTAATATGACAAAGCCGGTGGCTAATTTTCTTGAAATCGGAACGATGGCTAGACAAATACTTATTTGCACAACTGTCAACAAGTGAAACTGTTTTGCTTTGATTTGCACTAAGATAGCAACCTGAGTGATTGTCAATCATATAGCTTTCATCCCTAAGCAGTTCACTTCTATATTCTTTATTCTCAAAGTTTTCTTCCAAGTTCAGCGAACATTTTCCATCCTCATTTTGGAAATCTTCTTCCAATTCTTCTTCATCTTGGGACTGTCCATCTCGTCTCCCATATCCATTCCATTCCGGATTGGTTTCGACTCAGCGTTGTGGTTGTTGTCCACCCCATTGCTGCTGTGGGTTACCGTTGTCGAATCCTTTTCCTCCACTTTGTTGCGGTGGATAGTTGTTCTGGTGCCACGGAGGGATAGTGTTACCTTGCGGCCAACAGTTGTATGAATTGTTGAAGAAGTTGCTGCCCATGGCTTTGTTAGGTTGGTAGCTTTGACTCATCGGGTTTAGCCAGCATTTGTGCGCCTTATGTCCATATTTGTGACAATAGTTGCACTGGATTCCCTCATTAGGATTTGAGTTCTTAGCACCTTTACCTTTGCCATTTCCTTTGTTCTTCTTACTACTAGAACTACTACTACTACTCTTTCCACTTCCTTTTGTTGCGTAGACCTCGTTCTTGATTTCTTTGCGAATCTTCTTGCGAAGTCGTTTGATCGTTGTTTTCTTGAGAGCGGCAAACGCGTTACCATCGTCATCACTCTCATCTTGACGTTTACGCTTCTTGGTTTTGGTATTGTTCTGGTTTTCATCATCTGAATCTTCGACAGCTGGAAAAGCTTTGCCGAAAGATGGACTCTCGATCTTGTACTCACCAGAGTCAATCAAACTTTGAAGTCGTTTTGTGAGTCTGTCACCGATTTGGACGAACGTTAGACGTTCTTCTTCTTGCATCCTCTCGATTGTCTGTCGAAATGCTTTGGAAAACATTTTAGGCAGAATGTCGAGGATTGCTCCGTTTTGTTGATCAGCAACAGCCACACCAACTTCCGGTGGATATACGGTCGGAGATTGGTTCATGACATCTCTAACCTTCGCCAGGAATGTTGGAACGTCTGGAGGAGAATCACGGTTCGTGAAATGCATCCCTTCCAACGCTTTAGCAGAGATTCGTTGCTCTGTGCGGTCATTTTGACTGAAACCAGCGTCACGGAGGTCCGTTACCACTTCACCAGCGTTCATTACAGTGGTATCCTGATCCTTCATATGTGCTTCGGCTGCACCTTTGAGCGACTTGATGATCACGTTCTTCAAATCTCGCCAATTCTGCTGGAGCTTGCGGTCGTTGTTGTTGGGTTGATTCGGAACCCCTGCCGCATTGCCGTTCAACACGTTGCTGAGGTATTGGACTAGGTCCAGGCGGTCTGCTTCTTGCGTTACCGCTCGAAGCCAGTCACGCCAGTCAGATTTCTGCCCCAGTTTGGGTGAAATCTCTCCGAGACTCATATCAGGCATTTTGTGGCGCAAATAGTGCGACTTTGTTTTCTCTACTTCTACAAAGTATTGACTAGCAATTTCTTTAATAAGGTAAGGCTCAAGGGCTTGAAACAGTGTTGGAACACCCGAACACGTCCAAGCGCTATATGAGGCTCTTGAGAGTAAATGGAATGATTATCGTTGCAATGTAACAGAAAGACGATCAGAACGGACGTGCCGAATGATCACTGACTGTTTAAGGCCCTGAAATGGTATCAAAATGGGTTCAATGTCATTGGGATATCATGAAGGGTCATAGTGCAGTTAAAGATCTGGGAGATCTTGCTGCTAATTCATGTTGGACTTCATTGAGTTCAAACGATGATCATACGAGGAACTAACATGAGTTCAAGACAAGGAACGGCATTGATCATGATCAAGGTGACGAGTGAGAGCAGTCATTTGACATTGAAATCAGGTTCATCCATTGGATCTTGAGCCAGTAATGACCATTGACCAACACCTGTTGTTGTTGAGAAAAGTAATAACATGCAACATTCTTGATGATTGGAATTATCGTTACGTTCTTGGCAGAGTGATTATTTGTTAGAATAGGTGTGTAAATATTCGTTAGCAAACGAATTCAGTATGTGTCTGAAGATGTATTCCCCGAAGCCTTAACTTATACGTGTGGATCGTAGGATTACGGACAAGTAGGTCTGGTTTAGGAAAAGCGGGAACTTCATTCTATTTGATGTCGTGTGCTACCATTGTACTACTAGTTGTAACATCAGGACGAGGCTGCATCACATGTTGAAAAATATGAAGAATGGTGAAGTTGTCGCAATCTTCGTAGGTGCATAAGTCAAGTTAGCTAGTTAATTTAACTTCTTGAGTGAGTCTATAAGAACTTCGAGCTAGTTGTTGCAGAAAAGCATAGAAGTGATTATAGGATGGGATAGGAGTGGGCTCATCTATGAGAACGAAGTAATGTTGAAGATTTTGATGACTGATTATAGCAAAAATGATCATGTTGTTCAAGCTCAACGAAATCTGGATCTTGGTCTATCAAACCTAAGTCTGGAGGTTACGGAATTACATTCTTCAGGACATCCTTGACCCTTTTCCTACTGGAAAACGAGCGAAGGATGGTCGTGAAGAATGCAATGTCGAAACCCTAAGACCTAAGTACATATTCATGATTTATCGCAAAACCTTACATTTTGGTAGAAGAACTACAACTAGTGCTGCGAGAGATACCAGCACCATGATCATTCAAGAACAAGATATATTCGATAAACTGAAATAACCGAGTAGCCTAGAGGATAACTTCATCACAGATACTCGGTTTTTTTGCTGTTTGTTACTCACTTATTTTAAGTTTTCGAATAAGTTGCATGACAACCATGCATTAAAATCTCTATGAGCTTCCTCGTATCTCTAGGACTTTTTTTTGTGAGATCATTTCGGCATCCCACTGGTGCACGAGCCACACAACGGCCCACACTGGACTGAACGCGTCGACAGTACCTATTCTTAGAAGCAAGAGGGTGAGTTGTACCTATTCGTAGAAAGTGAGTGACAGTACCTATTCTTAGAGGATGAGTGAGGCTGACCGTGAGGTTCTCACACGACACGGAAGATCAGGGGAAAGCTCAAAGGTTCTGAAAACTGAGACTGACGACGATCAGAATGTTGATGTCAAGAGTATCATGATGAGGATGGGCTATGCAACTAAACCTTATGACCTCTTCTTCAAGGGAAAAGGGAACCAGTCTCATGTTAGGGCTAGTTTGAATGCTGACTGAAAAGAATGAGCAGAAGAATAGATGAAGTTGTTCTTCAGAGCCTTAATTGTTGAAGAGCGTCACCAGAGTTGCGCGACCTCTTTCTTCGTGTTGTTCGCTTGTCTTGTTATTAGAAGGAGAAGCCACGCTGTAACTTCTTTTACACAGTCCGTGAGTAGAGTCTCGAAGCCATCTCGCATCTCTTTCTTGTGTTAATACGACTCCTAGTATCTTGATCTTGTAACCGCCTCCTAAAAAGTTTTCATCTTTTTCTCGACATGATCAAGGAGGTCCACTACCTAGTAGTAGGATAAAAATTCTAAAAGCATAAGACAGTAATACACTAGATAAAACGATCTTCATCATAAGGCTTTTTTCATCCAGGAGGACCGAGACTGTTGTAAGGAAATTTCCAACCTTAGGGCTGAGGCAATGCAACAATGTGGCTCGCCGTGACATCTGCCCGCGATGTAGCAACACTAGACTGCTTCCTAGAAGCCTCAAGAAATCGCCAGACACTCGGGAGATTTTAGAAGTTGTAGATGAGGAAAATGGAAAGGACTTACGTAGAAAAGACTTAGGTAGCAATGACTTGGTTGAACAGCACGAAGACGTCCCCGTCACGATCAAAGATTCTTAACAATTTAACAAAACCCTCAATGAGAGGGATGAGGAGGAGTGGAACTACCACTACTACTACTACTACTACTACTAATAAATATGTCTATCAATATCACAGTGAAGAATTCTTGATAAAAATGTACTTAAATGTAAATGATTTGTCTAAAACTACGGACCTATATGCCACTACGACGATGATCATAACAGTCTTTCTTGTAGCGACCTGTTGCTCAACCACATCTCCAGTCGCCGACACTGCTACTGCAGCACCTGCATGCATGATGGGATTATCATCCCCTACCTGCAACAGGTGTGCGCAGGTTGCAGCAGTGAGACCGCGACGCGGACTATCTCGACATGCATCAACAGCAACCGGTTGCAGCATTTCTCGCCCGACTTCGGAAAAAATAACACTTTCCACGATTCTCCAATACGAGTCTGCAAATCCTCCATGATGGCCCGGTGCTAACATCATCTCGCGTGCTGCCGTCTTGCAGTGGAGAGATGATTTTTCGACTTGTGCAGGTTCTCGCCCTCCGGGAGTTTGCTCCTTAGAATCGATAATTGCAATGATAATTGCTGTACCCTAAACTGCTACGCTAAAAACGAATCTTTGAACACTTACTAAGCAGAAGTATACCCTAAGTTATACCTTTGATTGAGATTGAGTAGGCTGAAGAAATAAAAATATTGATCAGCCTCCAATCTCTCATTAGGCGCCTCTAGAAGAAAGAGTGTGCCTTAATGAAGATATCTTTGCGCCCACTCACAGTTGCAGCACTTGGAGATCCTCTAGGCGCCACGACTCCCCATCCTTCCCGTGCCGCGGCTGGGACAAGCTTATACCCCGTCCTCTCGTCTTTTATGTCACGACCTTCATAATATTAGAAGTACTAGAACATCAATTCAGTGGCTCTTCGTCTTGTTACCACCTGCTCTATAAAAAGAGAGGCTGTAGTTAATATTTGCATTTTTTTTCACAACTAAGTAACACTACTTCATGATCTGACAGGAGCACAACTGTAGATAAACACTGCCTTCTAGAAAAATGTTTGAAGTGCATAACTTTTTGCTTGAGTGTCGTTTTTGAACATGTCACCACAGAACCGCTTCGGACAGGAGGACCCGCGCGTCGAGACAGGTTCCTCTGCAGCAAATGGACTTCTCCTGTCCTTAGAACGATCGTAGATACAACGTAGTTGACTGCCACGTCGTGTCATAAAAATCCAAATCCTTCTTCATCTAGTAGAACTAGAAGTAGATTTTTATCAACATCTACTAGTGTAATTAAGGCGTCGGATCTCGATTTTACTTTCAAAATTTGCGCCATAATCATGAAGAAGGCTCGTGCCATGTGCGAAATAGGGATAGAGAAATACAACTCCCCACTATCAGCGAGCGACTGCTCAAACGGCGAGAGTGACTGCTCAAATGGGCGAGAGGAGGGCTCCTGAACTGCTGCACTGATCGGAGTTGCATCATTAACTCTGCTGCTCCTGTGCCCAATAGTTGAAGACAGTGATTTAGATGTGAAGTTGCCACTGGTAATATTTGCTGGTCCTGCTCTTCCAGAGAATGTTATCTTCGAAGAACTCGTCTTCGACAACAACGAAGTTCTCCTCGTTCTTGACGCTCCTCCTACTAGCTGCTTTGTCTCGTGAACATCATTTTCTCGTCCTGCAACATCATTTTCTCCACTCACTCCAGCATGATCCTTCTCCTCCCACGAAGACGATGAAGCTCCTTCGACTAGTTCTAGTGCCCCATCGTCCCGCTCCTGCTCTCGGCTGCAGGCTTGCTGCGCATTGCTTTCGGTACCGAATAGAAAGGCTGAGAAAACATCCTGCGGCAGCTGAATCAGGTAGCTCAGTGCGAAATTCAAGTTGTGTACCTTCTCCTCTAGTAGTCTTCCTTCAACTTCCTTGGTGTGGCCTTCGCCTTCTCCCGCATTGTGCAACATGTGCATCACTCTGTGAATGGGGTGTCCTAGCAGCGGATGGGATGGATTACTCAACAAGTCTTCCACTAACTGGTCAACGTTGCCAGATGATCCCGATAAAGAAGGGGTCTTCGACGAAGCTCCTGAAGCGGTTTTATCTAGTTGTTTTGGCTCATATTGCAGGCTGAGGATCATTTCCACTGCTTTCTCGATATGGTAGTAGTTGTGATCAACAATATCGACGTCATCGTCATGCGTGCTCCTACTACTTCCTCCACGACGAGGACGACCGGCGATGTAGAAGTTGTATTCACCGGCATCATGGCGAAGTTCTTGAAGATTATCCACGTCCACCCCATCATCATGATCATTCTGGACGTCGTAGAAGGTCGCGCTGCTCCCAGGAACATTCTGGTCGTGCCCTAGAAACCGCGCTAGAAACGCTTTGTCGCTTTGCTGACGCGATGTTGAGGGAAAAGGCTGTCGCACAACCAGGGTGATCGAAAAATTAGAGCTCACATATGGAACAATCTAAGATTCTTCTTGTTGACGAGCATCCTGTTGTACGCGTACAGTACACACCCTATTCCTTTGAGGTACAACGTCTGCAGATAGTGCAACATCTTCCAATAGTTACAATGATTCGAAGGAAAACGATTCGAAGGTACTGAGTACGTAAGATGCCTTGATTAAAAGATGGATCAGTGCACCTTCTGTTGAAGGTGCATCCGGGTATAGAAGCCATAAAGAAGAGGCTTTGGAGGGAAACGCCGAACAAAATAACGCAAGTCGTATACAACAGAAACACTGTGACATCGCCTACGCTTCCACGTCCACCCCCGTTTGATGTTCGGTTACTGGTGGACGAGAGATCAGCGGCACTATTGTTCGTGCTGCTATTAGAGCTGGTGATGGTCGTGTCCTCAATTATCGATTATGAAGGCCGTCTTGGGAAGCGTTTCCTTCTGAAAATAAACGTGCCCAAGCAAGTAAGATGCTTCTGAACCAAGACGGAGTAAAGTAGGAACACGCGGCCTTAATGTTCAAAGGATAGCTTCGTTCGTTCACAACCACAGATACGCCCGGATGTGCGGGTGCTCCCACGTCTCGCGACGCCCAGCCACTAGGCACGAAATCGGACCCACGACTCTCCAGGTACAACTGAACCTGCTTCCCTTATTAGAGCTGTACGAGTCCCGTAAGAATATGCTCATGCCTTATACTATATCCCTTGTATTGGGATGCATAGATAAGCATACTGTTGGTGTCGACCTTCAAAACGGATCTCTTCTCTCTACAGATCCTATGGATTAAGCTTAACTTTTGTCCCAGTTCGTGACGATGAGGGCGGAAGGTAAAAGCGCATTGGTCAACGGATCCTTGAAGTTGCCACTGCCAAAGACTCGTTCGATGGCTGACCTTTCATACGTATTCCCACTGGCGATCACCACTGGATCACGAAAAAGCTCCTTTCTTAGAAGAAGGCGACTAGTTGTAAGTAGGTACTTAGATGTCCTAGGTTAAAAGAAGGTTAGAAGAAAGCTAGTAGTTGTAAGTTGGTATGTAGATGATGTAAATAAAAAGAAGAGTACAGAAGGGGAAAGCTAGTACTAGTAGTTCTTGTAAGTAAGAGCCTAGGAGTTGTGGAATACTCAGTCTTGTTTTCTTAGGGTCCATCAATATGTAGCTGAGGAGTTTCTTTTAGGAGTCAAGATGTAGCTGAGGCCTTAACATTGTGATGGGACAGCACAGGTCCTCCGGAGCGTCATCATCCTGGATGTATGTTTTTGAAGATTCTTTGAGGACTTCGAGTCGTGTTATGGAAAAGTCTTCGATAGATAGATAGATAGATAGACAGATGTACCCACTCGTGGGGTGTAAGATCTTTTAATCAAAGAATTTGAAATAAAGATATTTATTACCCACTTATATATAATGTTGATCTTTAGAAGTCGTGTACTAGCAGCTGTCTGTAAATTGGACAATGACATCAACAGAAGTTATACTCGTTTTAGAAGTTGTTGGCGTACCTCTTCCTGATTCTTTTGGTTCATTGCATGACCTCGTTGCTCCTCCTCATTTTTTTCGCCTGTATCTCGTTGCTCCTCCTCATTTTTTTCGTCTCGTGACCACGTTGAGGAATCTCTAGTGCGATCCTCATCTTCCTGCTTAAGGGTTGTTTTCCCTTGCTCGTCTTCCGCCTCTGACACCTTCTTGTCACCTTCATCGATCGCGGAGAAATCCTCATTCGGCGTTGTGGAGGTGCAGCTGCAATTAGATATTTACCTATATTCATAGGAGAGGACGCGACCAACTTAATCGAGAATCGTGTTGACTCTTCTCCTCATCTGTTTATCTCTTCGTTACAACCCTATTCCTCGATCAAGAACTTCATGGGATAGGATGCCCCCTCGACTTCGCTATTGGTTACTCGAGGAAAGGCTTTCAAGAACCTAATCTGAAATTCAAAATCTTACTCTTGCTCCGCCTTAATGGAGGAAGTATCTTCAGTGGAGGATGCAATGTCGGTTGCAGACGTTGATGTCTCGACGGTAGACACGGTCCTACGTTGATGTCTCTTACGTGCAGGATTCACAGGCACATCTTCGACATCTTCCACCAAAGAACAAGCTACATCTCCTCCTTCGTCTACAACTACATCTTCCACTTCTATCTTCTCCGTGCTGCAGCGAGGCACTACTTGCTCCTGCTCGTGGTTATGCCACTCCATCTTCGCCGATTCCTGCTCCTCCTGGTCTTGAGTTCGAAGGTATTCAAGATCGTATAGGAAGTACAACAACAATTGCTACTTTATGGAGGGGAACGAATTTTCTTGAATACTGAAGAGGTTCGAAAAACTTGTACGTAATTATCTTCTTCGTTAGATGAAGGCGGACGCGGATGAGGGATCAATTTCAATAAGCAGTGGGGCGGAAGAGATCATACTTTTTTACATTTTTTCTTGGAATAATTTGAAATAGATCGTTGATGTACTAGTAATTTTACTTATGCAAGAACATACTTGTTTCACTTTTATAAAACTGCACAACACTATCACTACTTACTACTTTTTTACTTTGACATACTTTTATGACAAGAATGGTAATTGGTGTAGGTATGTTGAAGTAGATTGCTTGAACCGAATACGTTGTTTTAACAAGGCTACGTTTTTGAAGATGACAGATCATAAATTATGTTAGTACAACAACCGCGAAATTATTAGTTCTTGCTACGTTGTTAGTGAAGTAATGGTAAAACAATAGTCAATGATCTTCATGGATGCTGATGCACATACTTGTGTTTCATTAACTGGGCTTAGCTTTACTTTTATCTTTTTATGAAGACAATGACACATTTATCAATCCTTAACATGACATACTACTACAACTTGATGATAAATACCTATACGTTCTATTCCGTAGTTGTTGTAGTCCTTATACGTTCCGAAATCCGTTGTACTTAGTCCTTCGATGTAATCATACTGATGCCTAATCTTTTTGTGTGTTTCCGGTATTTCTTCTGACACTGGGGATCAAAGAAATTCTTGTCTTCCTATTCTTTTGGGATTGGGAGAAAAGCCTCAACGTCATCCATCTCTTACTTAGTTAAGAATGATTCTGAAACAAGAACATCAATCGTGATCTTATCGGTACTATGATGACACAAGTAGCAAGATACAACTACGACGTTTTCAGCTCATCTTTTTGCAATTATAAATGGAAGCAGTTGCTAGCCACCGAATCAAGACCATCCTCGACAAGATATTGACTCAAGACCAACGAAACAGATCACCGATGCGACGAGGGGTCTCGAATATAATAAATTGTCTTGTGTTTTTCACCGTCTCTCACAGTTTCTTGTGCTCTATTGCGTCATTGCTTCTTCTGGTTCTAGTGTGTCGCTCGACAATTTTCCAACTACTGACCACGACACGATTCGCGTCCGTGAACGATTAGGATTACCGAAGCGAGAGTAGATGACACCCGACCATCATGCTCCGTCGAACAAATAACACCGATAAGAATCCTCAAAGATTGTCAACAACAACATCTGCGAGGACGAACCAAAGTACGCAAAGCCAAGGTCAATACGAAGAACACTAGTACACTGTTTTTGTGTTGTGCATCTTTTCATCCCTGAAGACTGTCCATACAACAGAATTCTCCCATTAGGCTGTTGAGGTTTCTTAGCAACAATGCACTGGTCGACGTCTCGTAGTAGAGGTAAATGAGGAAAAGTAGCTCTACTACTCAGACGGCCGGTCGAGAAAACTATGGAGGAAGATACTTCTCTACAACTAGCTGTACTTCTCTACAGCTACCTAGTTGTACTACTACTTACAACGAATATTATAAGGTGTGAGAAGTAAATATTAGAAGAAGACTTAATGTTGTAGTCAAAAAGAGAGAAGGTCGCCACGGTTACCAAATCCATCTTCGCCCTGACCAGGATAACCCACAGATACGGGCAGACAGATCGCACCCATGATGTCCTTGTTGATGTAGTGAGCAATAAATATGGAATTGTAGTTGTGCCAGGACTTAGCTAGTACTTACTACAAAAATTCCACCTCCTTACTTATGAAAACTACATACTACTAAATCCATCTTCGCCCTGACCAGGATAGCCCACAGATGCGGGCAAACGAAAGATCGCACTCATGCAGTTGCAATGAACATAATGGAGCTGTACTAGTACAACTACCTCCTTACTGATGAAAACTACAATTCTTCTTCTACATAGTTTTTATACAATGTGCGACTAATTGTTGTCAAGGGAGACATATGTTGAAGGTAATCATAGATATACTTAACTGGGAGATATGGGGCTACTTGTTTTTTTGTCTTTTTATGAATAAGGACTTTTGTGGGAAGCATGTAGTTGATCTGAATAAGGGTTCAGATCATGTGTGATATAATTGATGCCATAAGTGGCTTTGTGATTTCGGTACTCCTCGTTTTCGTTGAATGGATGTGTATGCAATTGAAAATAATTATGAAGATAAGACTATATGATTAATTGATCATCTAGTTGCACTAGTAAACTGAATTATAATGCGACGCAAATTTTTAGTATTAGCTACGTCATTACGTCAGAAATTCTAACCATCGTTAATTCTTGTTCAGTTGCTAATGATATGACAGGTAAAAAAAGAGATGATGCATGGTGTTCTTGCTGTACGTCAACGATAACCTACTGTGCAATGCTATGCAAATACTTGTTACGCCCATTACGTTTCCCAGACGATGACATAGAGGATAATCATTAAACTATATCATATTCTTCGTGTAGTTCTTTCACACCAGGCACCGCACGAAATAAGTGGATCTAAGCGTTAGACTTCTTCTTTTATCTAAGTCTTAGACTTTTAACTTTATGCTTCTCTTCGAGAAAATAACAATAAGTGTGTGTCCTCGGTCCACTAGGTCAAGATCTGCTAGAAATAACGACCCACGACTCCCAGCAACGGTCAGCATAAACATAAGATAAGCTTCAGTACAACTACCTGGAAGATGATAATGTTGTCATCCGTGTGAAGTGGCAAAGACTTCTAGGAAGAAGTAAGTAATATTCATCAATTGGGATTTGTGATCGTGATTTCATACAATAAGGAAACCTAATATCGTTTTTTAGGAGGTCCACGACAAGAATTTTTGACTACATTAACCACATTGTTATCGAGTATTAAGAAACAGTACCTGGCTGCAGGAGTTTAGCATGCGCTTCTGTTCGCAGTTTAGCATGCATCTCTGCTCGTCGACATGATTGAGTTCGATCCATCTTCACCTCTTTTACACTGCGTCGTATCAAAAACACCTCGGAGTCATTTGAGAGTGTGAAGATATCGAATCATCATTCAACAAGGAGAATAAAAGGATCATGATCATCTTCATCTTCATGTTCTTGAAATGTTCATCTTGTAGTTGTAAATCTTGTTGTACTACAAGTTGTACTTAATAATCGTGGAGTAGATGAAGATAATACCTGAATTCATCCTCAAAATGAAGTATGGAGAAGAGACGGATCTTCTTCTACGCAGCAATGCGCCTTAGCGGCAAGAACTGCCACAGCTTCCTGCGCAGCAAGCCGCTTTAACATCTTCGTCTTTTGTCGCATCCTTATCTTTTGGCACAGATCCCTTGACCTCACTTTGCTTTTCCGCGACTTCCTTGCCACAGGCCTTTTCTAAGACTGTCTTTTCGACTTTTTTGCATTCTGTACCCGCGTCAGCAGCCGCGAGGAATTGTTCCGCAGTCTGAGTGAAGGCGGTCTGACGGGGAGAGTACTTCTGGCGAGCATCGACGAGCGCGGCCAACGCGCAGACTTTGAAGATGTTGGACAACATTTTGTTGTTTGGATTGGGAGTCGTGGACTACAGGTCGTTGTAGACTATTTATCTTATGTTGCTTGCTGTATTTTTTCCGAGTCGGGGCGGTTCCTCGAAAGCCTAGCGCTAAATACAACGTGCGTCGTATTGTAAGAAGAATAATTGCACCTTTTTGTGACGGTGGTCGAGTGCTTCTGAAGAGTAGCTCTTGCTGTGTCTATTTTTCTTTTTTTGGATGGTCAGGGAGGTCGTTTTCTTCGTGAATAATTTCTTCTCCACCTTACTCTTCAGTGAGTAAAAATACTCAGTCATAATCAACATAACAAATGAAATAGACATTATTCATCTTAAGAAGATGGTGTTCGTTGAGTACAAGTGGATCACATCGATCATGTTCTTCAATCAACATTTCATCTGGTCGCTCATCTATCCCGAACTACGATTCATTTGCCCTCAACGATTTCTTCCAGAAACGGCGCGATTTGACAGAAGCTTGTTTGTCGACTCTATTAGAACAACAAGAACAGCATCTTGATGTTACACACACCATGATCCAAGAATACGATTTTGTCGACGCTTCTCGTCTCTCGTCACCACCTCGTCAACTATTCATTCTCTCGTCAAGAAGCAAGTAATTGTCAATGTTCTACTTCATCTTCTGCTCGTCAAATAATCATAATCTCGTCAGCTCGTTATAAGAAAAAACGAATGATTGCGTTCAAGCACAGGACTTTGTCTGTGCGTCTCAAGAAAATGTAGCTCCTCTTGCTGTGTAATATTATTAGCAAACCATCAAAATGGCGCACATCAAGCAGTTGTCCACTAGTACTACGATCTTCTTTGTCAACAACTACGTATAGAAAGCGGCTCGTCGTCGTCTACGAAGTACAGTGATGATTTCTGGATTTAGAGCTACTTAGCCACGTGATGCTGCTCATGCTCATCATGCTCTTGTTCAAGCGCCGCCGTGTTTGAGTTCGAACAAGAGTGAAGATTTGTCGATCCCCACCTTGAATCATACTACGCATCAGCATAAAGATCAACTTACCGGCACTAAAATCAACAACGCTTGCTTTGACGCCAGAGCACCGTCGCATTATTCCATACGAAACCAACAAAAGTGAATCCAGGCTGCTACGCGTCCTTTCCTAGAGTTTTTGTAACTCTAGAAACCCTTCTGGGGGAAATTCGTCTTCCGGTCTACGTTAGAAGCAAGGAGCTAGATTCAGATTCAGATTCAGACGGCTTAGTACACTATGCACTGCTTAGTACACTATGTGCTGGATGTAGTTGCTCCATCACAACAATAGCATTTAAGCATGGAAGTTCTACTTGACGAAGACAGCCCTTTTGCTAAAAACTCCAGTAACAAATATAACAGCTCTATTCACCTTGTTGTCATTCTTCCACCATTCTACTACTTGTTGTACTATTTACAACTAGAACTAAGTAAAAGTGCAGCTACTTTTTGTCCTCGTCATAACTTAGGTGACAGCTAAAACGGACCCCAATTTTTCCTTGAGCTTCAATGACGAAGTATTCAGAGATGGAAACGCCCGTTGCTTCCTGCGCCTCCTCGCAGTCTAAATGGCGCTCCAGCTGAGCTCTTTGCGATTAGAAGAGGACGTGGCTCTTCTTGTGCGATGAGATAAGCAAGTAACAGACGATAAACGGAAATACGCAAGTAACAGACGAGAGTAACCGAGATACTAAAGGACGCAACAAGACTGCCCTTTAAAAGCTACGTCCCTTATTTCAGTGAGAAGTCCCTCATTTCAGTTATTTTCAGTTTCCGAGTGGAAAATAAACAGGAGGGGACATGATTATCCGGTTTACATGCACTCAAGGCTTGAAGCGGTGAAGATCTACAAGTTCATCTTATTCAGTAGATCATTGGTGAATAGTACAATGAATGGTATTCTAGTGTAGCTAGTGCATGAACAATATCACTGGAGCATAATCGTTAAGGAAGACCTGCAATCGTGGCGAGTGTCCTCCGAAAAACGCAGCATTAGCGTCAGCTTGTATTCATTTCAGGCCCCTCATCTCGACCCCTTTCTTGCCCTACTTGTAATTGCTCATGAAAATAATAAAGGGAAAACAAGGGCACCAAGAAGATGCCGAGAAAGATACAGATAAATGCTGATCATAACAGTAGTTATAAGGTACAAACCCGCTTCCTTCACTAGTATCTCTCGAATGTCATCACCACCGCATCCTCGCTCAAATACCGTAGACGCGGTGTTTCCGAGTTCGATTTCCCAGGGTATCAGAAGCTCCGAAGCAGGTACAGATGTGGACATTGACTTCGTGCCTGGCGGGATATGATATTTTTTTATTAGAGAAAGTATTGAGGACATCTTGTTCGTGCCACCTGGGACGATCATCGTAGAAGAATGTGATGTAGGTTGAGTTCGGCTAGTTTATGGACCCTGCACAATGAGCCCCCACAGACACTTGAAGAGAGTTTTCTTGGGATGTAGGCGAGTTTTCTTGAATATACTAGGCTTAGCACATGGCCTAGTTGTAATTGTTGTAGATGAACACTACAGGAAGTAATTACTATAGCATGCTCTAGCCCTAGAGTTTTGAAGATTCTTTCCCAAAATTGGAGGAGATTGCAAAGCTCTGAGCTGTGCGACGACATTTTGTGTGTAGTTACAGACATTCTAGAGGTAGAGTCAACATCATATAATGAGCCCATATGTAAAGTTGTTGGAACATTCGAACACAGACTGTCAAGTCGCGTCTAGTTTCTCATTGAGAAACGCTTGAGTTTGATACAGATTGCACTAACAGCCTGAGACAAATGATCTCTGGCTGCTTTGATCCCTGTGGATGTTCATCGGGGTTGAAAGGGAAGGAAGTCTCAGCTTCTTCATTGGGACATCATGTTGCATAGGGAGACTTTCATATGCTTCATATGGGAACTCCTATGCTATCATCATTGATTCACACGATCACCCATATGCTCTTTGAACTGATCAGAACTGACAAAACGTTACGAACCTGATTACAGCTATGAACATTCGTTATTTCTGCTATCTGAATACGTTGAAGGTCCTTTGCCTGTTGATCATTGACTTTGGAACCATACGCATTTAGGTCTGTAGGTTATCTTTGAGATCTTTCCTGTGTTGCTTTGTCCTTGACTGTGTTGAGAGACTTGAAACGACAAACGAGAGAGAGAGGAGAAGCCAGAGACACCCGCGCGACGGTAAACCCGTCGGGCGTTTGGATAGTGCTCCGGTAACCTTTTGCCTGGCGATCTTGGTCATTTTGATGATCTTCATCCTTCTGATCTTGGTGGATCTTTGTGATAGTTTCAAGGATTTACGACCATGACCAACACCCCTCCTCAATCGTTGCGTGTCGAAGTCCCTAGTCTCTGGACTACAACGGAAGTCATATCTCCTAACTATTCATCTATAACTACGGCAAGCTTACCTAGAAACCAAAGTAAACCAGTATTGAACTAGTTGGCCACTTCTCCGAGGCGAGCACAGGACGGGCCGGGCCCTTCCTCTGGGTCACCGTGTCTTACCTCACATCCAGGCCTTGCCCGGCGGCTTCGCAGCATGGATGCCGTTCCTCAGCCCTCCTAGTGACGGGCGTTTTCGAATTCTGACCTCTGTCGGATTCGAACCCTGCGTCATTCAGATCCGGAGAAACTGAACCGAGACACTTGACCACTAGGCGAAATGGCTACGCTCTTTTGTAAGTTAAATCTTCATAGTTGACTTTGTTTATCGGGTTATCTATATGGCGAAATAGTAGTCTACGTTGAAACGAGCTACGTTCTAACTTAGTTAAGCCATGAGCCTTCATTTAGTTAGTTAGTTGGACAGAAAACTATCTTACTGGCCGCATCACGCACACGCAAGTAGCGAAGTGCATAATGGCGACTCTTCAGGCATGTGTCAGTTGCTTTAGCTGTTGTGATCTCGGATTGGTTGCCGATCCAGAGCACAGCATTGTCTAAAGAGGGAGACAAGCCGTTCTGTGTGTGCACCAACTGAGTTGGTAGAGGCCTATAGAAGTCTGCAAAGTCATGCAGCTCACTAAGCACAACTGTGTCAGAAACTGCAGTGTATTCATTTTCAGCCGTAGAATAGGCACGGACAGTTTGTCGGTTACTTCTTCAAGCGATTGGAACGCCTTTTGAAATTAAATACATGATCTTTTACTTGCGTTCTCATAGTTTTCACGCAGTTGGCGAATACTGCATCACTAAAGATATTCACCTCTGGCCTATCTCTGCCTTCAGGTAATAACTTTGAAATAGATTCTATTGAATTCTTCTTCTTGTTCTGGTGAGTATTCCAGTCCTTGTTCTTTTTGTCACCAGATACTTCAGCACTTTTCTGGCTGCTTTAACCATTCTTGTTGACGTAGGTTTGCTGTCATGTCTAACCAACGCCTGCCACCGGTACAGAGATGTCCGGGCGCGCGGTTACAGCTACCCATAGCAAGGCACCAACTACCTCACGATAAGGATACCCATCGACTATCTTGATCCCCTCCTCAAGAAAAGTCGACTCGTCAAAATAGGGCGAGTAAACCGGATTCCCGACTTGGATTTCAAATCTCTTTGCGATTCTATCAGTGTACTCTTCCATGTTGAGCCGAAATGTTCGAGCTTCACGACAGTAGTACACGACGGCACCTAAGAAGTCCTCGGTGACATCTTGAGGAACTTCTCTGGTACTTTCGCACTCGGCTTTCTCCATAAGCCTGGCGCAGAATCACACGGCTCCCAGCCAAGCGTGGCTAGTATGTCGTGATATTTCTTGAACCATGCTCGTGGTGCGTCCTTCAAGCCGTATAAGGCCTTCTTGGGCTTCACGATCTCGCGTCCATGCTTCTCTGCCCAGATGGATGGGAGATGACAGAAGACATCGCGATCGAGTTCAGCATTGAGGACCGCAGAATCTAAATCGAACGGGATCACATGGTCCTGCTCTGACGTAGCAGAAGTCAGGAGCAACCTACTTGCGGTATGTGAAACTACGGGAGCAAAGGTGTTTAGCTCTCCTGATCGATCTAGATTACCGAGGACACAAGCGCAAGCCTTGCATCTTCCACATCTTTTGATAGTTAGAGTTATGGCAATTGGTAGAGCCTGTCACGCGGTCGCAAGCTCCTCGTCAGAAGCTGCTTTCCACGTTTCAAAGGGCTAGCAGTCTCGTATGCTCTTTCTCAGTAACCTCCTGCCACTTATCGGCATCGGGGACTTGAGTGCTTGAGCAACGGACAAAATCACACATGATTCGACTAGTTCCTCATCTTCGTCGAGTTCACACATGCCACCAACTGCACTAGCGAACAGCGCCATACTTTTCTTAGTTCTTCTAACTGTTTCTTTGTTCTTCGTACCCTGCTGCCTGCCTTGTCCTTAGCTCCTTTCAGTCGGCCACGCTTCTCACCGTGTGGATGGCGTTCGCCTGCCACAACACGTGCTGGAGAAAGCGCTTTCAACCTAGACGGACTAAGCGGAGCAGATGTCACGCGATCCTTCGCTTCAGCATTCCCCTCCTCAGGTGAAACACCTTTAGGAGAGTCAGCTGCGTTGGATTCCTCTACTTTATCCAGTAATCTCTTCGGGAATTCCGGCCGGTCCACCTGGAATGTGCTCCGTGCCAGAGAACCCCGATTGATGATCCAGCCTTAGCTCTGACTGTCCAAGCAAGGGGGAGCCCAGCTACGACGCGCCAC